>CM069911.1:52837466-53152045 GCA_036172215.1 Camellia granthamiana
ACTGAAAGCAAGCTCCTGACGCCCAACGACAGACCCCAAAATGCGGCTTCACAAAACTCACACACGTCGGCTTAACATCACCTTCCTGATTTGAGTTGCTGGAACTACCCATGTTTTCCTTCTTCTTGGCGTTGAACGAAACTCGGCAATTATCATAATTCTGCCTCTTCCTCTGACTCTCTCCCGAACTCTGGTATCGGTTTAAGTTAGCTTCCGCCAGGATGGCCTTGTCTAGTACCCCGGCGTAAGTAGGCATGTTGAGCATGTTCACTCGATCCTGTATCGGTCCACACAAGCCACTTTCAAACTTCCTAGCCTTTCTGTATTCGTTGTCAACCATGTGAGGCACGTATCTCGCCAACTCAGTAAAAGCACGGTCGTACTCCGCCACTATCGTGCTGCCTTGTGTCAGAGTTTGGAACTCTGTGGTTTTGCGATCCCGGACACTAAGGGGAAAGTGCTTGTTGTAGAACAACTCCAAAAATCTGGCCCAAGTCAAGTTTGGATTACCTTCTCGGATCATCATCCACCATCTTCGTGCGTCGTCATCTAACGTGAATGCTGCCAATGACACCTTCTGAGCGTCAGTACTGGGAAAAATCTCAAACAGCTTCTCCATTTCCAAAACCCACGCTTCGGCTTTCATCGGCTCTATACCCCCTTGGAATCTCGGCGGGTTCATCTTCTTGAACTCCTTGATCAGGGTTATTATGTCGTCCCCGTATAAAGCTTGCTGTGGAGGCACTTATGGCACTGGAAGAGGTGGAGGTGGAACTGCATGTCAGTCGTTTGTCTGCTCGACCTGGGTAGAGGTAGTACTGGTGTCTTGAGGCCTAGGTTGTCTCAACTCACGGACCAAACCTTCGACCAACCTTTCTAATCTGTCCAATCTGTCCTCGGAATGATCTCGACCAACTGGAGGTCTACTCATTCTCATGATGCTAAGAGTATGCGAAATATAACTTTAAAACAAATGAGCAAATAGAGTTGTATGCAAGTAACGAATAGTCATGCCGAGATGATGAACATCTTGTCAAGTAGCAAGTAATATGATGCAATCCTAAGATCATTCTAAGGGAAAACCTAAGCTCTTTAGGACTCAAAGTGTGTGAATAACGTACTATAAGAAACTCGTGCTCGGATACCAATCTGCCACGACCCCATCCCACCCCTAATAGAATGGTGCCGTGATGGCCAATAATTCGAGATTACCAAAGGCCAACTGACAAGGGTTCACACACAACCAGAGTATACATATAGGGCCTACATGTGCGGAAACAATAAATTTAAATCTAATTAGTCCATAAGAGCTGTGCATAGATCAAATGAAATAGCATACAATTCAACATGGTTTATAATTTGGATGCAAATAAAATAAGGTACATATTACATCTTGATCAAAAGGCTTCTCAAGTCGACATATACAAAAGAAATAACTACAAGCCAAGAAGCATGATCTTCAAGATGCCACAAAATGAAAGTCCAAAACAAGTGCAATAATCATCTAGGCATCACCGCCTTCATACTCGTTACCTACATATATATAGAGAGGGTGAGCTTGGATACTCAGTGAATGATATTAGAAATAAAGGTTTGCATGATTGATATCCAAGATACTTGTCAAAACAATACATATAATAACTTGTACAAAATCAAGGGATGAACCAAGTTCATCTATCAAATCTTTAATAACATCTACATAATACCAAACGATGACATTTCGGACAAACAAACCCATGCGGAAAACTGTAATAACCCTCACCACTGATTACTGGTTAACCACTGATTACTGCTAAACTGAGACGGATTATGATAAGTAATGAATTGACTGAAATACTGAACTGACTGATTGAATATGTTAGTTAAATTGTATGTCTATCTGTTTGAATCGCTAGATTATCTGTTTATGTTTTATGTTTAAACTACGAATTGAAGGCCTTATCGGCGGCCGAATCTGAAATTGGTTGATGATTTGTGTCAGTTAGAATTTATGTGAATTTATGGTGTATTTATCTGAAATGTGATTTGGTATGATTAAATTAGATCAAAATGAGCTAAATTACATAAGTTGCATTATTTACCCTTTTGCCATGTTAGTGGGCCACCTCATACATTACATTGAGACTTAATTCACAACTTTCCTCAGCCATTTTCCTTGAGTCATAACCGACTAAGAGGAAGAGAATTGGGAGAGTGAGAGTATTTGGGATCATTAAGAAGAACTTAGCTTGGATTTTGAAGGAATTGAAGAGTAAATTGCTTAATTGAGCTCCTTTATCTTGCATTGGAGACCTAAGGTAGAGATTCTATCCCTTGGGTTGTGTATTTAAGTTGTATCTTCATGGATCATGGTCATTTAGTGAGTTAAAGTCTAGAATTGGTTCTATATGTTGAATTGTAGTATGAATCATGCATGCATGTATAGAGATTGAAGTTTTGAGGTTGTAATTCATAAATTCCTCACATGGATGTATATATTATGGTTCTAGTTCATAATTTCATCACGTTTTGAGAAGAATTGGCTCACTAGAGCATGTATTTGAAGCCTTGAAATTGATTGAATTCATGCATGTCACATATTAGTCATGTTCATAAAATGTTGTTTGAAATTGGATTTAATTGAACTACCCTTGGGCTTTGATTTCTTAAATTGATCTTTGAAACATGTAATATTATGGGTTTTGAAGTGTTTTCCAGAAAATTAGCCCAAGAGGATCGAAATTTATGCATCAAAGTTGAGTTTTGAGCTTGAATGTGCAATCTGGATTTTCTAGATTTTGGACTCCCGCTCGAGCGGGGAATTCGAGGTCCCAGCATCTTGCATTGTTTTACAGTACACTCGAGCGGAAGAACGTACGCTCGAGCGGAGCATTGTGTCACATGCTCGAGCGGGTGTCGAGCGCCCATCGAGCGTGAATTTCACCTATCCAATACTTTTGCAGTCCGCTCGAGCGGGTAAGTTTACGCTCGAGCGGAGGCCTTTGTTGCATGTACGCTCGAGCGGGTAAACCCACGCTCGAACGGGGCTCTGTTTTTCTGAAAATTCTGGAAATGTTTTCTGAGTGCATCTTTGCATCCTCATCCCATCCTAGGCATATTTAGGCCTAGTTTAAGACATCTTACTGAGGATATAGATGTAGAACCACACCGAAGCAAATTAGGGATTAAGTTATTATTTTTTTTCCCAACTGTGTAGCTTAGTGTGTGTTCAATCTGTAACTGTGTAGGGTTGGCATCCGGAGACGCGTACTAGCTTATCTGTAGCCCAGAACTCTGTGAGTAACAATTGTGTAAAGATATGTTCAAATGTGAATATTTCTGACTGTTTAACCGAACTGCTTTCTGAATCGATACTGTTAACTGAATGAATGTATGTCCTCTATTCTGAACTGTATTGTGGCATCCATAGCAACTACTGTTTACTGTTACTGCTACTGTTACAGAGATCTTTGTTAGTTCCTATCTTGGAACTTCTGTTTACTATTATGATGGCCATCATTGACTGTTCGGTCTTTTAAGACCTACTGTTTACTGTACTGTTATGCTAATGGATGTACCACATATGACTGTTATGACTGAATGACTGATATACTGAATCAATTGACTGTTTTCAATACTGAAAGGGCATTCATTCTTAACCTCTTTACGCATTATGTTATTCACTGGGCTTTAGCTCACCGCTTATATATATATGTAGGTGTCCAAGCACCAGACCGTTGCTAGAGACGTCGGGGTAAATTCCAGTTTTGTCAAGCCAACCTTTGTGCCTCATGTTGAGGTTCCAAGCCTGTCAAGCTATGGCTTTGGGGTGTTTTAGCTTCCCCCATCTGTCTCCGTATCTGTTTTGTATAGTTGTATAGACTGTTACTGTACTGTTTTGATAAGGATTAAGTCCCTGCCCTGAATGAATGTAAATGGTGTACCTACTGTTCTGTACTGATTGTATATATGTATGAAAAGTCTTTTTGCATACAGATTCTCACAGCTCATTGGGCATTGTTTATTTACTGTATTGGCTTCTGCCATGCCCCTATACTCTATATTACTGTTCTACTGTTAAGCAGGCCTTCGGTAATCTCGGATTACTGGCCGGTTACGGTGCTAAACCCATAGAGGCGGGCTTGGGTCGTGACAAAAACCGTCGGTGGCAAAACAAGGGTGCAGTTGCATTATAGTCCTCTGGCACTAAGGACTTTCAAAACAAGGGTGCAGTTGCATTATAGTGCCAATGCAGTTGCATTATAGTCCCCTGGCACTAAGGACTTTCAAAATAAGGGTGCAGTTGCATTATAGTCCCCTGGCACTAAGGACTTTCCCCAAATGTCATCAAAACAAGATAATACTTTATACAAAACTAGGGATAATCAGTCATGCTTGATCAAATACTTTTCCAAAATGAAGCAAAGCTTTATCAAAACTTTATAACATAACTTTATTAAAAATACCACTCACATAGTTCTTCGGACGTCGGGGTTAAAGCAAGGGTCCAAGTCCTACAAACACATAACAAGGTCTACTGAATGCACTTCAAGAAGACAAGAAAGAATGCTCAAAGATGGGCATGAAATGCATTCTCAAAACAAGCTTAGCACGAGTATAAATGATCTCGGCGTTTCTTTCAAAACCAGGTCAAAACAAAGCAAAACACGTGTTGAGAGTTAAAACACTGTTTCTCATCACGGAAAAACACACTGGGTACCAACCAGGTCTAGGCCGAGGTCCCACACCTCTTGGCCGAGGTGTGGTCCCGATGACCACGTTCAGGGAAATGGAGTCTGGAAATTCTGGGTTTCTTTTGAAGAACATGAAGAACATAAACATGAGGAACATGAAATACTAAAATCATAACTTCTTTGCTCAAAAATATGAGTTTTCATAACATGAGTTCAAAAACATGGACCTGGGTACCCATACTTGAAGATCTTATGAAAACAAACACAAAAACATGGGTCTTGATACAAACTTTCGGATCAAAACATGGTTTTCTTTCAAGAACACAAGAATAACATTTTCTCTTTCCAAAACCAAACTTTAAATCAATGCATGGCTTGTAAATCATGCTCAATCATGCAATGCAATCAGATCAACATAAAGAATAACAAGAGTAGATCAAGAACCTAACCTTGAGGCACGGATCTACCGGTTTAACCTCCAAAAATCAAGCCTTCAATCTAGCTCTCTCACTCTAACTTCTTCTTCCTAGAGCTTCTCTCTCTAAAGACAAAGATATGGTGCAACATGATGTGTTTCTAGCTTTGCCGGCTGACTTAAACCTCACCAGGGACACGTGGCAATGCTGGATTGGGTTTTCCTCAAAAAGTGACTGAATGACAAGACAAAAGGTATGACAAAGTGTATAAAACAAGTAAGGTGGTATGGGCATTCTGGCAAGGAGAAGATCTCGAGTTAAAACATCGACTCCGGCAAAAGGGGTCCCAATGATCTCGGCCAGGAGGGATAACGCATGGTCCAAATGTGCCACACCTTGGCCTAGATGTGCCACACCTTGGCCTAGGTTATACCGGTCCAGAACAAGACCACTAGGTGCAAGGATCAAGATCTAGAATGCCTAGGTGGTAACATCTCAGCCTAGATGACATCTCGGCCAAGACGCCAGGGTGAAGGTGGAGGTCAACCAAAGTGGTTCCAAGATAGTACTAAGCGTAAGAGGTTCAAAGGTGCGACCTAGGCTTAGGATGACCTCGGCTAAACACGCTAAACAAGAGCAAAGCGTACTAGCAACACTTAGGCAAAACAAATCAAGGTCTATAGGTGCAAACTTAACAAGACAAAAATCATGTAAATGCATATGAGCATGACTAAGACAAAGTGAGGGTTGTTACACTGGGCGAGCAGGATATGGAGGATTACTTAGAGATGAAACAGGAACTTGGGTGTGGGGATTATACGGCTACCTGGGCAACTGCACAGGTCTGGAGGCTGAGCTCTGGGGCATCTACAGAGGCTTAACTATTATCATGCAGAAAGGAATGGCTAACATCCAAATTAAGACAGACTCCCAGAAAGCTATGGAGCTCATTTGAGATGGAGCTAAAGCAAACTCACCATAGAAAGCACTTATTAAAGAAGCAAACTTCCTCCTCAGAAGATGCCAGTGTTCAATTGAAGCCATACCTAGGGAAGCTAATCAAAGTGCAGATGTTATGGCCAACTTAGGAGTTAACCAACAGGAACATCTCATCTTCTTAGAAGATCCACCTAGCTCCATATCTGCTTTGTTAATTGCTGACATGATGAATGTTGGCTATAGAAGGGATTAAATTATCCCAGGTTTATGTTTTGTTAAACTCTAGCTCAGTTAACTCTTTCTTATGAATCCAAAAAAATAATAATAATAAAAATATCCACCCCATTAACCTCCATTGCCATCCCTAATTGTGTGAGAAAAAATAAAATGATTATGGATTGATGGAACAACTTTTAGCTTGAAAACTAAAAAGTCTATTTTGTCTTTTTTTAAAACTAAAATAGCCCAACCTCTCTAAAACCAACATGCAAACGGATACATCATTTTATTGGGAAAAAAAGAAATGCAAGTTACCTAATGATGGTATCATTGGGATAAGGCCATCCTGATAAATAGGCAACTTGCTCCAAAGCATTCCTCCATGTTTGAACATTCTCCCCAAAACTCCCTCTTTGCCTTCTCACTTCCGATGGATCCACATGATAGAAAATGGGACAAACCATTGTGTTGCTGCATTCAAGTGCCTCCACAAGTTCATCCAAACACCATCTCGAAGAAGCATAATTCTTCGATAAAAGTATAATTAAAAACCTCGATCCTCGAATCGCTCTCCGGAGCTCCGGCGAAATCGATTTTCCTCTCTGGAGCTTTTCATCGTCTTTGAAGGTGTGAATCCCTTTGTGAGCCAACGCAGTGTAGAGATGATTGACGAAGTTGTCGCGAGTGTCTTCGCCTCTAAAGCTCAAGAACACATCGTATGTGTATCGGGGTCGAGATGAAGATGGAACAGAGGAGGAAGCCATTGTTTAACTGTTTGGTATAAGGAATTAGTAGAGAGAGATAAAACTGGGAAAATGAAAACAGAAATAAATTTAAGAGTTTTGTTTCAAATGTTTCTTTATTATAATATATAGTATAGATAGATTAAAATTGTTGTATTGATAATTGATAATTGATAATTAATAATTAAAACTATGTTTTGTTATAAAAAAAATGACATAATTTTAATAATTCACTATTTCAGAATAAAAATATATGAATTTAAAAAAATTATCATATTAGTTTTTGAAAGAAAAATAATTAAATAAATTTTTAAAATTTAATGAGTAAGAAAGAATCATCGTAACATGTAAAACCACTAATCACGATTAAACCAGCAAATCATTCCAACCAAAAACGGTTTAGCTTAATCAGTTAGGTCAAAAAATCAACCAGCTTACACTAAAATTAATTAATTCAAACTTTTAAATTTTATTTTATTAAAATTTAAACTATCACTAAATATGAAAAACAATCTATTAATTTAAATTTAAAATTGACAAAATATAAATTTAAAATTATATTAATCTATCTCATAATTTTTAAGTTTTAAATACAAATTTAAAATTATCATAATTATCTCATAATTTTTGTATTAAGGAGCAGGAAGAATGACTTTGAGATTATCGATATATCTATATATTTTATAAAAGAATATTTTTAAGGAGAGATCTAATGAGAGTTTCAAAATGCCATACAAAATTATTTTTAAACTCAAAATCTCTATATAGGATTGTAAAATAAAAGTTAAATAGAAGCTACCTAATGAGGATTTTCTTAATTGTTTAAAATTAAGAAAATCAAAAAAATAATATGAGATTTGATCATAAGGCTTCTCACTAAAGATCTCATTTTGCTTAGATAAATGGGAGCATAAGATTCACTTTATGTAACTGGAACAATTCACTTTTTCCTTCTTTTCTCAATGTGGGATTATAAAATAAAAATTAAATGGAAGCTAGCCAATGAGGATTTTCTTAATTGTTTAAAAGTTAACAATTGTTTGGGCGGAAAGTTTATTTCGAATCAAGCAATTTTGGCCGTTTAATCTTCAATTATGTCAATTTTTAATTTATTTCGATTCAAACAAATTTAACCAATATATTTGATAAAATCGCTAAAATCGTAATTAAATCAGCGAATTAGTCAAACCGAAAATGGTTCACCCTATCAGTTAGGTCAAAGGACCAACCAATTTATACAAAAATTAATTAATTAAAACTTTTAAATTTTATTTAAAATTTAAAATTTAAATTGTCTTGAACTGAAACATACATAACACTGCAATATTAAATGGAAGCATAAAGTTTATATAGTAAAACAACTCATTTTTTCCTCCTCTTCCTGATGTGAAATTGTTAAATAAAAGTTAATAGTTGTTTGAATGGGAGGTTCATTTCTAATTAAGCAATCTCAGTCATTCAATTTTTAATACGGTCAATCTTAGAGTTTATTTCAAATCAAACAAATCTAAGTAATATATTTTGATAAAATCGTGGTTAAACTACTGAATTAGTCAAACCGAAAATGATTCAGCCTAATCGGCTAAGTCAAAAGACCAATCAATTTACAACAAAATTAATTAATCAAAATTTTTAAATTTTATTTTAAATTTTAAACCATCTTGAACTGAAATATGCACAATACCATAATATTAAATGAGAGTATAAGATTCACTTTATATAAGTGAAACAACTCACTTTTTCTTTCTTTTCTCAATGTGGAATTGTAATTATTTTAAAGTTAAATATTATGAGAGTTTCAAAATCTCATACAAAATTATTTTTAAAATGAAAACCTCTATGTGGGATTGTAAAATAAAAGTTAAATGTAAGCGAACCAATGGAGATTTTCTTAATTATTTAAAATTAAAAATTAAAAAAAAAATTGGTATTGATAATAGGGTTTCTCACTAACAATCTCCTTTTACTTATATAAATGGAAGCATAAGATTCACTTTATATAAGTGAAACAATTCACTTTTTCCTTCTTTTTCCGATGTGGGATTATAAAATAAAAGTTAAATGGAAGTTAGCCAATGGAGATTTTCTTAATTGTTTAAAATTAAGAAAATTCAATAATTTATATAAATTGGAGCATAAGATTCACTTTATATAAATGAAACAATTCATTGTTTCCTTTTTTTCCCGATGTAGGATTGTAAAATAAAAGGTAAATAGAAGCTAGCCAATGGGAATTTTCTTAATTGTTTAAAATTAAGAAAATTCAATAATTTTAGAATGAAGGTTTGGAGCTTCTAGAAGGCTTCTTTCTCAAAACTCCCTTTATAAGATTCACTTTATATAAGTGAAACAACTTACTTTTTCTTTCTTTTTCCAATGTGGGATTATAACACTTTATATAAGTGAAACAACTCACTTTTTCTTTCTTTTCTCGATGTGAGATTGTAATTATTTTAAAGTTAAATATTATGAGAATTTCAAAATCTCATACAAAATTATTTTTAAAATCAAAACGTCTATGTCGAATTATAAAATAAAAGTTAAATGGAAGCTAGCCAATGGAGATTTCTTAATTGTCTAAAATTAAGAAAATCAAAAATATTAGTTTGAGATATTGATCATAGGGCTTCTTACTAAAAATCTCCTTTTGCTTATATAAATTAGTTTATTTCAAATTTAATCATTATATTTTGATAAAATCGCAGTTAAACCAACGAATCCATCAAATCAAAAATGATTTAGCCTAATCGGCTAGGTCATAATTAATTAATTAAAATTTATAAAATTTAAACTATATTAAATTGAAACATGCACAACACTACAATATTAAATGGGATGAGAGTATAAGATTCACTTTATATTAGTAAAATAACTCATTTTTTTCCTTATTTTTCCGATGTGGAATTATCAAATAAAAGCTAGTCAATAGAAATTTTCTTAATTGTTTAAAATTAAAAAAATAAGAAAATTAATATGAGATATTGAAACTCTTATAAAGTTCTTCAATGGAATTGGAGTATAAGATTTACTTTACATGAGTAAAACAATTCATTTTTTTCCTTCTTTTCCCGATATGGGATTATCAAATAAAAGTTAAGTAATGGAGATTTTCTTAATTGTTTAAAATTAAGAAAATCAAGAAAATTAGTATGAGATATGAAATTCTCACAAGGCTCCTCACTAAAAATCACATTTTCCTTATATAATATATAGATACGCTTTTCCTTTTGAAAAAGGCTTTCAATTATCAAAATTGATAAATTTTACTATTAATTTAAAACTTATTTTAAAAACATGTACTTATAAAGCCTTCATTAAGAATGTGGATTGACTTTTTAACATTCTAACTTTTTGATTTTTTAGTTATTTTAATCTGTAGCTAAAACCTCGTTTGGCATGAGTTTTTTTGACTTTTTTAACTTTATGAGAGAAAAAATAAAATGGTTATGGTGTAGATGTGACATTTTGTCTTTAATTGTCTTTTGTGACTATTTTAACCAAAAAGTTAATGCCAAACATAGCCAAAAGAAAGCAAAAGCAAGAACAAAATTTTTTTGCCACATATTAGCAAATAATCAGCCAAACACGACCAAATTGTAGGAATGGTCATTAACCTAGAGGGTGTTTGGGATGATCTAAATAAATATATTTTTTGAATTTTTATAAAAAGTTGTACAGAAAAACCGAGAGGTAATATGATTAAAAAAAGATAAAAAGATAAAATATATATATATATATAATTTTTTAGACCACACCAAATAGTCCCATAGTAATAAAGGTTGTTAAAATCATAATTTTAGATGGAATTGTTGGAAGAAAATGATAAATAAAATAAAATCAAATAAAATTGTAGGATCGAATTGAAAATGATAAAATTTTACTTTTAATACAAAATAAAATAAAATAATTATTAGCTCATATACCAGGTTAAGTGGTTGGGCTTCACGTGATAAGATTAGGCTTGAACCTGGCTTATGCCCATCTAAATGGTACATGATGGCTATTAAGGGTTAACCTTCAATTAATTTGATAAACAAGAGGTTGTAGGATTCAAATTTCTTAGTATTCTAATGATCTTAACTAGAGATGTGCAAAAAATAGTTTGGTTCAAATTAATACTAAATTCATAGAGGGGATTTGATCAAAACTTCCACATAATAAAATTTTAATGCATTAAGAGAAGTACAAAAAAATAAAAAATAAAAAATTCTTGAAAAGTCCAGCACAGATCACTATTACCAAAATATTCTAAGTGAGTAATTTAATATTTTAAACTTTAAAATGATAAAACTTTTGATCTAGATATCGATTTTTAATAAAATTAGTATTTTTAAAATTATCTCATCAAGATCTATCAAATAAAATCTATTTTGACTGTGAAATTCTCAATAAAAAAAATACTGTCGAAATTGACGTAAACAATAATATATTATTCTGGTTAATAGTACCATTTTATTGTCTATTTTGAATGGAGCATCAACAACAACAAAAAAAAAAAAAAAAAAAACCTACGAGAAATGAGCACAAGACTTACAATCTCACATTGTAGTACATGCATGGAACACTCAACAGTGAGATAAACCAATGCCTAGTTATTAGATAAAGAAAGCACAAGACTCCTTGAGTGATAAACTCTGACATAACCACCTTATTTATCCGAGATGCAGAGTCATATGTTTTGATGTAATCGAACTCCAAATCAGCCAAGCACATGAGCTAGTAAACAACAATAACGATGAGAACTATGAGGAAGAAGAACAATAGCCATGCGAATAGATCACCCATGCTCTGTTTTTAACTTTCTTTAATTTGACTCTCAACACATGTGAGAACCCAATAAAAATTCAAAATTTGAAAATGAAGAAATGATATAGGAACTGCCGAATTGGAACATTGTAAGTAGGAATGAAGCAGGAAAAAAATTGCAAATTGAAAATCGAAACTTGTTGAGAGAAAAAATAGAGGCTTTTTTGCTCTGTGATTTTACGGGTCCACCGGGATCTATACTATATATATCAAGCGTAAGATTGTCTATAAAACGATTTTGTTTTTGGTCCTTCCGGAAAGACCGGAACTGTTTGAGGGGCTTTAGAAGATGGGAGCTTTTTTGATAGATCCACTTTCTAAGAGCTTTATTCCATTCAACCCATATTCTTTTTGACTATTCCATTAGGTCCTATTTGAGATAAGAAGACCAAAATACCCTTTTCATCTACTTATGTTCCATTTAGTTCACATTGTTTTCTTATGTTTCAATAAGTCCTATGGGTGACATAATTACCAAAATACCCCTAATGTGAATGTTCACACCGTCAATGTGAATGTTCATATCGTCAATGTGTAAGGGCCCGGCCCATGTCGATCCTCATGGGTGCCTGGAAAAATTCGAGTCGGGCTGGGCCCGCCCCGGCCCGTTGACAATGTGAATATTCACATTGACATGTTAACATTCACATTAATAGAAGTGTAAAATTAGCCCGCGTCCCGTGGCGGCGCGAAACCCGCCCGCGGCCCATGGGCGGGCCCGGTCCGGCCCGTTGACAATGTGAATATTCACATTGACATGTTAACATTCACATTGATAAGAGTATAAAATTGGCCCGCGGCCCGGCCCGTTGACAATGTGAATATTCACATTGACATGCTAACATTCACATTGATATGAGTGTAAAATTAGCCCGCGCCTCGTGGCTGCCCGAAACCCGCCCACGGCCCGTGGGCGGCCCAGTGCGGGCCCGGCCCAGCCTGTTGACAATGTGAATATTCATATTGACATGTTACACATTCACATTGATAAGAGTGTAAAATTGGCCCGCAGCCCGTAGGTGGCCCGAAGCCCGACTGCAGTCCGAGGCGAGCTTGGCCTAACCTGTGACAATGTGAATATTCACATTGACATGTTAACATTCACATTGATAGGAGTATAAAATTTTCCCGCTGCCCGAAGCTTGCCCGCGGCCCGGGATAGGCCCGGCTCGGCCCGTTGACAATGTGAATATTCACATTGACATATTAACATGCACATTGATAGGAATGTAGAATTGGCCCGCGGCCCGTGGGCTGCCCGAAACCCGGCCACGACCCGGGGCAGGCTCGTTTGGGTCCGGGCCCGAGCATGTCCAAGACCTTAGGCTAGGGCCTAGGCCATCACTTTGAAGTCCGGCCCGGCTCATCGGCCCCCTTAAGGCCCATTCAAGACTCGGTCCATTGCCCAGCCCGCGCGAGGCGCAATGTCTTTTTTTGTGGAAAATAATAAAATTTTGGTAGAAAAAATTAAAAAGAATTAAAGAAAAATGGCCAGGCCCACCCAAGCCCGACCTAAGCTCAAGGCTAGGCCCAGGCCCACCGGCCCGACCCGAGGCTCGATCCATCGGCCCGTCCAAAGCCCGAATACCCTTGTGCCAGGGCTAAGGCCTGGGCCTAATTTTTTGGCCCGTGGGCCGGGCCGGCCCAGATTTTTTCGGACACCCACGAGGCTCGATATGGGCCGGCCCAGGCCTCTACGCATTGATGATATGAACATTCACATTGACGATGTGAACATTCACATTATGAGTATTTTGGTAATTATGTCTCCCATAGGACTTATTGAAAGATAAGAAAATAATGTGGAATAAATAGAATATAAGTAGATAAAAATGGTATTTTGGTCTTCTTACCTCAAATAGGACTTAATGGAATAGTCAAAAAGAACGTAGGCTGCTCGAAACTTGCCCGCGGCCTAGGAAAGGCTCGTTTGGGCCCGGGCTCGAGCCTAGTCCGAGACCCTAGGCTAGGGCCTGGGCCATCACTTTGAAGCCCGACACGACCCATCGGCCCGGTTAAGGCCCATTCAAGGCTCGGTCAGAGTCCCGGCCCATGCCGAGGCCTAGTGTCTTTTTTTTGTGGAAAATAATAAAATTTTGATAGAAAAAATTAAAAAGAATTAAAAAAAATTAGCCAGGCCCACCCAAGCCCAACCAAAGCCTGAGGCTAGGCCCAGGCCCATCAGCTCGACCCGAGACTCGACCCACCGGCTCGGGCCCGGACCCAAACGAGCCTGCCCCAGGCCGTGACCGGGCTTCGGGCAGCCCACGGGCCACGGGCCAATTCTACATTCCTATCAATGTGCATGTTAACATGTCAATGTGAATATTCACATTGTCAGCGGGCGGGCCCGGGCCTACCCCGGGCTGCGGGCAAGCTTCGGACAGCGGGCAAATTTTATACTCTTATCAATGTTAATGTTAACATGTCAATGTGAATATTCACAATGTCACGAGTCGAGCCAAGCCCGCCTCGGGCTGCGGTCGTTCTTCAGGCCGCCCACGGGCTGCTGGTCAATTGTACACTCTTATCAATGTAAATATTCACATTGTCAATGGGCCGGGTTGGGCCTCGCCCTGGGCCGCTGGCCAATTTTATACTCTTATCAATGTGAATGTTAACATGTCAATGTGAATATTCACATTGTCAACAGGCTGGGCCGGGCCCGCCCCAGGCCGCCCACGCGCCGTGGACGGGTTTTGGGCTGTCACGGGGCGCGGGCTAATTTTACACTCCTATCAATGTGAATGTTAACATGTTAATGTGAATATTCACATTGCCAACGGGCCGGGCCGCGGGCGGGCTTTTGGCCGCCTATGGGCCGTGGGCCAATTTTATACTCTTATCAATGTGAATGTTAACATGTCAATGTGAATATTCACATTGTCAACGGGTCGGACCGGGCCCGCCCCAAGTCACCCATGGGCCGCGGGGGGGTTTCGCGCCGCCACGGGACGTGGGCCAATTTTACACTCCTATTAATGTGAATGTTAATATGTCAATATAAATATTCACATTGTCAATGGGCCGGGCCCGCCCCGGCTCGCGGGCGGGTTTCGGGCCGCCCACGGGTCAATTTTACATTCCTACTAATGTGAATTTTAAAATATAAATATTCACATAATAAAATTGCTAACCATTGAAAAAATATTTATAAGAGTATCAAAATTAAATATAAGGGCATAAATGTCCAAGAAAATAGTGTAAATCAAGAAAAAAGACTTTATGGAATAAAATTATACATACATGGGATTAAATGGGTTAAAAAATTCCTTCATAGATTTTTTGGGTTAAAACACTTCTAAATGAGATTTATCAATAAAAATCCCTTAGAAGATAAATATATATATAGGACTGTCATTTTCACATTATGACGTTGGGCCTAAGGGGTTTTGGCCGAATCTTCTAAATTCATAATTAAATTACAAATACATTTCCCAATATTTGTTTAAAAAATTTATATTTCTAAAATTTACATTAGGTCCCTTTAAATTTTTTATCGGATCACAAATGATTCGTTTTATTAATAAATTATTACGTCAATTAATAATTTTTTATAATGTCTTAAATATATTTTAATTAACAATTCTAGTAATTTTATTATCGTATAAGAGAGTAATTAAGAATTTTATTTTTCCTATTAATTTTATAATGGCACCACCACCGTCGTGATCGCCGGAGCTGAGGAGCACTTATGCGACAACCAAAACTTCTTTCTCTCTCTGCCCCATCTGGGTCTCTCACTGAGTGACGATGGACTTTTTCTCCAGCGAGTCCAACTCGGTCTATCAGATCCCAACGGTGCTCTCACCGACTGGAACGACCGCGACGCCACCCCATGCAACTAGACCGGCATCACCTGCGACCCGACCACCGGTTCAGTCAGCTCGGTCGACCTCTCCAACGTCGGCCTCGCCGCTCCACTCCCCAGCTTCCTCTGCCGAATCGCTTCTTGTTGCCTCCGTACCAAATCTGTGTGGGTTGTGCACTATTCAAGAGAAATCCCTCTGAAATCTTCTATTGAACAGTCTGCCTTCATCATTTGCGCAATATTCATCACTTTTGCAAGCGCAATACGATTGTTGGTAGTAGGGTGGTCATGGGTATTGCTCCTGATGATGGGATTTCACACCTTTCGTGTCTTAGCCGCCCGCCGGACCTCAACATATTCCTCTCTCATCTCTATCAATACATATAGCTTCGACTTCTTCGCCACCACCGGAGGTGACTTCTCCACAAACAGTCTACAGACAAGCCCGGAACATTGAACGCCCGGAACATTGAATGCGAGCTCTTCAATTGTCCAAGCTTCTTCCATCCTTGTTTTGGTATGGCTTATTGCCATCTCCCCAAATCTAAAAAGGGTGACCACAGAATGCCCAGAATGAGCAATCATGATCCCTTCAACAGGCCCGTAATCGTCAAGGAACGAATTGATTGTGGTTTCCCAATAGACTGCATCGCCACCATTGGATTGGATGCGGGTAAGATGAGAATCCTCCATGTGAACAAGAAGCCCTGTCTTCTGGCTAAAGTAACCAAACAAAACATGTCTTATGATCTCTACTGGGCTCCCCTCGACGATTTGGATTTTTGAATAAGAATACATTTTGAGGCCGTAGGTTCGACATCAACTCAAAACTTTGGGAATACAGCTCACCGGAATACAGCTCTCCACCATGTCCCTCTCCGGTCCCCTTCCTAACTCCCTCCAGTTCTGCCGCAACCTCCATTACCGTTTGTTTCTCTGACGGTGGAGATTGAACCTACTGTTTTCTCTCAGTTTCTCTGTTATGTTCTTCCATCATCATGTTCCCCCATTCAGTAAAACACCTCCACTCAACTTTCTTTTATTTTATGAAAAATACTTTTGAGTTCTAATTTTTAAACTTTAAAGGTAGTTCTAATGAGTTGGAAGTGAGCTCCACCCACAGTGATGTGATGTTTTGATGTGATGTTTTGGTCTTGATTTATTTCTATTTTATTTTTTTTATTCATTGTCATATCATTAGTACTTCATTAGAGTACCAAAATTAGTGATCTGAATCATTGCTGTTATTATATATATATATATATATATTTATTATAATATATTACCCAATCCCACCGTTATGTCCACTTTTCAACCATCATCCACATCTTTATTTTGAAAAACCCAACTTTAATTTTTATTTTATTTTATGTTTTTACTTTCCATCATCACATATTCCTACTTTCCATCATCACATATTTTTTTTATTCTAATATATTATGTCAATATACCAGCAACGTTGCCCCAGCCCACAGATTCAAACCATTTTCCAAATCTTTATTTTATTTCATTCCACACAAACACCAAAACAACAACACACACACACACACACAACACACACACACACACACACACACACACACACACACACACAAAAAAAAAAAAAACCACCCACCACAACCACCACAAACTCCAACCTTACTTTTTCACCTCTCCTCCTGCTCTCTTTCTCTTGCCTCCGTCTTGGGCGTTCCTTACCAGCCCTACCTCCATGCTTCCCAGTCCACCAAGCACGTTGCCTCCCATCTGCTCCTCAACTGCAGCATATGGCGGACCTCTGAATCGGAACATAACGGTGGCCTTCCGTTTCAGCTCCTTGTTTTCCGCCTTCAGCACACATATCTCTGCTCGTGCATTCTTATACATGCGCTGGAGCAGAGCCAGTTGGGCATTTAACTGCTATACCTCACTTGTCCTATTCTGAAGCGGGTGAGACAAGTTCGTGACCGCAGTCATGGTCTCCACACATGACTTTAACGTATAATGGTTAGTCTCAATATCCGATTGCGCTGCCATTATTTGCTCCACTGACAGCATCGGAAAGTTCAACGAAGCAAAAACAGGGGCGATTGGTCCAGGGGCGTTTGGTTGCAATTCAAGGGCGACAGACCTGGTTATCTCTGTTGTGGACTCATTCAAATCTGGAAAAAGGGTGAGCGGACCACAGGAAGAAGAGGCCATGTTATGTTAGGGGTTGCAGAGTGTTTCAGAGAATGTCAGAAAGGGTTTGCAGCTATTAGAGAACGCAGGGCTTTCAGTTTGGTTTGCTTTCAACCAGCCTTAACCTCTGCCTCGATTTAAATAGAGAGCGCAGAGCTGCAAATGCCAAACAAAACAGGATCATGTGCATCGCGTGCCGCTCGGCGCGACTTTTGATGTATTGGGCGCAACTTTTGAGGGCGCGATATATCTATATATGTATATCTTTTGGGCAGCCTATATACACGAACATAAAGTATATTCTCCAATAGTTCGACACGACCTCACAGTGTCTTCTACAATGGTTTGGCATGACTCCGTAAGTTGTGCCGACATTGATTCCGGTTAGCTCCTACAACGGTCCGACACGACCACACAGTGTCTGCTACATCGGTTCGGCATGACCCCGTAAACTGTCCCGACATTGATTTCGTTAGCTCCTACAATGGTCTGACACGACCACACAGTGTCTGTTACAACGGTCCGGCATGACCCTGTAAATTGTCCCGACATTGATTCTGGTTAACTTCTACAACGGTCCGACACGACCACATAATATCTTCTATAGCGGTTCAACACGACCATATAGTGTCTCCTCCAACGGTCTGACACAACCATACAGTATCTCCTATCCTATTTTTATTTTATTTGTCAGCTTATTTTCACGTTTTGTTACTCTCTCCAAACTCAAGTTGGTTGGTACTTATCCTCTTTGAGTTTGAGGGGGGCTGTTAATGTATAATATTGTGATTGCTTTAACTTTAGCTTTAATCATTTATGTCTCTTTACTTTTGGCCACTTTCGGTTGTAAATCCTCCCTTGTGTAAACTCTCCTCTATAAAGGAGTTAGCAAACACATGTAATATACATATTCAATATCTATCAATACACAATTTATTCTCTCTTTCTCTATACATGAAACTAACATTTACTATTTATATGAATAGAAATTAAGAATACATAGATATGAGAGGCATCAATGCATATATGGGTGTATTCTTGATTTTCTACTTTTTATCTTTTTATTTACATATATTTTACTTCGACACCAAATCAGCTTTCTTAAATTATTTTATTTAAAAATTAAATAAAAAAGAATGAAAGTGTCCTGAAGCGTGTCCAATCACAGAACACTCGTGTCCACGAAATATCCCCATCATGCTAAAAAAAATAAAAATTAATTGAACATCATGTGGCATGTACCACCTGTCAGACATTGACACAACACCCATCTTGAAGTGTGATAAACCATACACTCGACAGCATTAAGCTTGTGTTCCTTGCAATTATCTATCCTAAACTTGGCCAAATTCAAGCCTAAAGCTGCTTTAAACCTCAACTTCTACCTTCTCACTAAAAAAAAACCGAACGGTTAAGCCCTTTGCCACCATTTATTATAGGATAGGTTTCCTTTGGCTCCATCATTCATCATCAATCATCAGACAAATTGTACTAGACAAATATTTATATCAGAATAATAAGTAGAATGCTACAGGGAAGACCCTTCCATGATTTTAAACATCAGAACTAATTAGCAATTTTCTTAATTGAATCCTTCTTACCAGTACTTTGATGGTCTTTGGGTTTGCCCCAGAGGTTGCTCCAATATGTTTCAGTTTGATCATAACCTTTCTACTTTTATCATCCACATTTCAGCTTTCTCCTGGACACAATATATACACCATTTGTCAAACCTAACACTGGTTTTATTTATAACAACAGAAATAAATGAATACAACAAATATATCTGCCCGATGATTACAAATATGAGCAGCATTAAAAGATGAAACCTAATATAGACAATATCCAAGGTTTAAAAAAAAAAAAAAAAAGTAGGTGTAGAGTCTATCTCTCAACTGGAATGCCATCACTCTCTTGCCATTCCGTGTTAGTCGCTAATTTAGGAAACATTTGCTTCATTAACACAAAAATTTGTTTCTATTTACTCTGTTATCAAGCAACTTGGGCCAAGCTCTTGGATCATGGTTCTCACTTCTCGTAGTACAAGCCACTACGCTCTTTCTTTTGATGTATTCACTTGAGATTTTGTTAAAAGTTTAACATTTCCAACATTGCAATTGAAAATGATACAATAAATTTCAAAATTAAAAAATAAAAAACGTAACTATCTCATGTTGTATGAGTACACAGACCAGCATTTTTACAGAGAATATTTTGGTCACAACTATCAGTAGCTTAATTAAATTAGGGGGTCATTGTGTTTTTTTTTTTCTCCCCTTTTTATTTGGTCCTGACTTTTAAGGTTTCACAGTTCGTTAGGACCTAAGACATATTGCATCACTGAGATTTATTACTGATCTGGCACATTGTAGGACATGATTTGCCATATTATTTTGAGAGCAATGCTAGGGAGCTCGAAAGCTTCCCCCCCGAATCCCCCTAATCCCCCTAATCCACAAACGACACCTTTTTTTTTTTTTTTTTGCAGATCAGAAGATGGAAGAAGAAGAAGGAGGAGGGAGGAGGAGGAGGAGGAGAGGAGAAGGAAGAAGGACTGGAGGGGGCCCAACAAATGGGGCTGGAGGCGGAGGCGAGGGGCGGAGGCAGCAGAGGCAGGGGCTGCGAGGGGGGGCTACGACGGCGACGAGCTGTTCCCTGCGACGGGCTCTTCCCTGCGACGGCGACGAGCTCTTCCCTGCGACGACGGAGGCGGAGGGCTGCGACGGCTGTGACGACCTGCCTCCTCTTCCCCTCTCTTCTCTTTCTCGCTTCTCTTTCTCTCCTCTGTGAATTCATGGAAGGGAAAGTGTTAGAAACGACGTCGTTTCTAAATTTCGGGGGATTAGGGGGGAACATTTTCGAGCGACGAAGCTTTATTCTTATTTTGAAAGCATTTAACTTAAAAAAATTACTTAAAGAATATTTGTAGATCAATATGAAATAGTTTCATTGGCAGACTTCATTCAGCCTCCGTTTGGGAACTGGGCTGGCTCTTTGGCTTTTTGGCTTTTTTGGCTATATGAGCCTGGGCTCAAAAGCTTGGTTTGGGAAGGACTCTTGGCTTTTTGGCTTTTTTGACTTTTTTTGTGAGAGAAGAGTGTAATGATTATGGGGTTGGATGTGATATTTTGTCTGTTGTGGCTCATGAGCCTGTTTTGTCTTTTGTGGCTCATGAGCCACTTGAGCCCTTCCCAAATTTGTTCTTTTTTCTTGAGAATCTTGTAATTATTATTCACATTTTTTTGTCAGACATGATATATCGGTCACATTGGTTGACCGAATAGAAGCTAAGTCATAGAGATCGGCAGATTTAGCTCGATGACTGTCCACTATAGCTAGGAGGTGTAGAAAAGCATCCTTACACTAGGAACTTTAAGTGATTTCATAGAACTTATATGTTACTGCTGCACGTATCAGATGGATGGCCAAATAACTTAGAAAAGCTACCGGCATTTTCTGGGGACAAAAGGTTATTCAAAATGTAGCTTAACCATGCATTGCTAATGAATAAATAAGCTAACGAGAAAAGGCTTTTATAAAAAGCCAAAAAAAGTATAGTAATGAAAAATATTGAGACGCCAAATAATAGCGAAGTACAATTCAGAAAAACCCACAAAAAAATAAAAAATAACGAAGGAAATGAATGGAAAGATAATTGAACAAAGTAGAAAAAGAATAAAAAAAATCAAGTTCTTACCAAGATTTTAGCTTGTCTCTTTTTCCATCGAGAGGTTGCCTGCCACATTTGGAATAATTTGATGAAAAATAGAAAACAAATATATTAATATTGAAAATATTAAAGTAAGCTAGCAATTTAATTGTATTAATATAATACATCTTGAAACCTAATATAAAACTCAGAAATCTTCATGAGAGACAAGGTCTCCTGCCAGAAAACTTTTCAAGAGCTAGTTAACTAAAAAGGCCATCATTCAGTTCATCCTTAGGGGGAATGTACAACATCCAATAAAGAATTGCGGTCTTACCATTCTAAAAACTTCCACTAAAGAGGATCCCAGTCCTAAAAGCATTAGTGCAACTTGATTGTCATTAATGAAAACCGTCAATTTATAGCAATTTTAGTTTTTATTTTTAATGAACCTGACAAATGAAACAAAGCAATCATGCACAGTACTTGGGCATACTTTTATTGTGAGGTAAAGATTTTTGGTTCGGTTTCTATGCTTCCAAAGAGACCAAAGTACTATTATAGGAACAACTTTCCAAATCTACAATTCCAACTTTCTAAACTTAAACCCTAGCCACCATTGTAGTAAGCCTTCCACTGACCATAGTATTACCCATTGAAACCCCCACCAACTCATCATTTCGGACCAAACTTTCCAATCAAAAGGGAAAAAAGGAAGAATATGATTTAGAGTTTCTACATCATAATTACAAAACACACAAGCGGTGTTAGAATTCAAATTCAGTACACCAATTCTTTGCAAAAACTCTGAAGTCTTAATTCTTCCTTTCCATGCAAACCAAGCAAAAAATTGAGCTTTAGGAGGAGTGACACTATGCCACAACATCCCAAAACGAGAGATTCGGACCAAGGACAGACTCACACCACTTAAAGAATGAATGCATCATGAACTGACCTGAGGATGAGGCAACCTATCTAATGCGATCAGCAAAACCATCTTTAAGCTATAGAGCTGCACGCAGCAAACCATATAGTCTAACCACCTCCTCATGCTCCAAAGCAAAAAGAGATCTTCTAAAGCTTAGATTCCAGTTGTCTGATCTAAACATCCTCAACAATCCCTCCTTATTTGTTGAAAGGCTAAAAAGTTAAGTAAATTAGGATTGGAAAAAGCAATAGAAATAATACCACTCCAAATCCTTGAAAAATCAGAATTAGCTCATAAGATGGGAACAATCTACCTTCGCCATCTCTGTAAATGCTGCAAATCAAACGTTTCCATAAAGCATTGTCTTCATATCCAAATCTCCACCACCACTTCACCAGCAAACACTCATTTACATCTCTAGTTCTTTTAACACAAAGCCCATCTTGTTCCTTGCTTTTAGACACCTCCTCCCAATTGACCCTAACCCCCCCGACACCCCCACCCCTTCCAAACAAGAAAGCTGCTTGAAAAGGAGCATCATTACTTAAGAAATATATCCCAATAAAGTTCACATGTCTTCAAATCTATTTATACAGTCTTCATTGGTAATGAGCCAAAGTCTTCCTTTACCAAATATTCACAAAAATATCCATGACTCTTAATCAAAATTCAACCTGAATCATAAAAGAGAAGTACAGGGATGAGTTTTATACATCTCAGTAAATAAATGACTTGAATTATGGGATCATGAATGAGCATAGGTTACAAATAATGCAGGAAAGGCATATATCTATTATAAACAATTTAGATAATGTATAGTTCACTGAATGGAATGATTATTCCATCATAACATCCATTCTCATGTTTGATTCAACTAAGAAAAAAGATTGGAAAATATATTGTAAATGGAATCATCATTCACCATTGTAAAATTTGAAAAAAGAAACTTCAAATTTAAATGACTAGTTAAAAAGAAAACTTTTGAAAGATGAACTGTGGAATATAAAAATTGAAAAGCTTGTTTAAAAATTCAAAGGCTGCTAGTGACAATCTGGTTTGGAAACGTTGATAATAGTAGTAAGTCCCCCAAATATAATTGCATAATAGTACTATCAAGTATGATTTGCAAGTCTCAAAAGGAGTTCAAGGATTCATAATTTCATCTTCATTATAGGGCTCTTTCTTGTATTATTCATTTCTTCCTCTTTATATGTAATGCCCTCAAAATAAACCCATAAATCATGCATTCACGACATCCATAAACATAAGAGAAATAAACATATTTCTATTCATCAGAGTATTTAGTCCAAAAGTATTACATGTTGACAACAAAAGGAAATGCCCTACGGGCTTACAACTTTCCAAGTTAACACTTGGTTACAAAAAGAGAGTACTAACTCTACACAAAAAAAGCCCTTGGCTTGATATACATGTAATACAACAAAAACAACAAAAAAATCCAACAGTCTCAAGTCTTCCAAGCTATGTCCTTGGAGGTGGCATAATACCTGTACCTGAAAATGATGTCCCATATAGGGTGAGCCAACGCCCAGTAGAGATATGCTAAACATAATATGAGCAATAACTAAAACATTAGCATTTGATAAATGTTTAACTCACATAAATCAATTCATAACCCATTTCAATTACATGGCAAATGTGACCATGTTTCATTCCATTTTTCATTTCTTATCCAATTTTCTCAATTCATAACTATGGCTCAGAACCTGGCCAAACAATTTAAATGAGATTAAATCCCATATCAATAGTACTTCCATTTCAATTGAGATAACAACTCAAATTAAACACTTCATACTTCACTATAGATACACATAATTGCTGTATCAATCTCAAATAAAACACTTCCGCACTTCATATATGATACACAGATTTGTTGTATCAATACTTCAATAGATACACATATTTGCTGTATCGATGGAGTCCATCCCTTATCTCCTCCCAAACAATATCCGGTTTAGGAGTCCATCCCCTATCTTTCCCTAAACCGTGGAGCACATCCCCTATCTCCTCCCACACAATACAATGTATATAAACACATATCATATACATAATCAACCAATACATAAATTTGATGTATTATTCCAACCGTCATATTCGATGACATATTCAATTGATTAGTTTCGGTTTGCCTAATCATCATGTATTGTTTACAACAATCAAAACTATCCTCCACCGATAGCCCAAAGCAATTATTTCTAAATAGAAAATAATTACATCAATAGATAATTTATCAACAATTTTCAAAGGTGAGTGATTAATAAATCCAACTCCACCATTTCATCCCATATTATGCCAATTTTATTATTTCCAACTCAATTTCATAATTCCATGATAAATGTCATTAATTACACTAATGACCCAAATATACCCAAACATGGCATTTTTTCCATTTTTCTCAATATTGACCCAAAGGCTCAAATATTATCAACAACATCAATAATCTCTTTTTAAGACCCAAAATATACATATATGAGTCAAAAGGACCAAACCCCTCTTTTTCTATATAACACATCACAAACCCTAACTTCCCAAATCAAACCATCTATACAAATAGCTCAACATCTATGTTAAAGCACATAAGAATGAGTAGTTATCCCTACCTTAAGAGATGAAACCCAATAGAGGAGATGAAGAAATCTCGAAGTGCTCCAAGCAAAGAAATTTTCGGCTTGATAGATAGCCCACAACAAACTCCACACTTTTTACAAAGGGACAAAGGTGGGAGATCACTCTAACTAGATCAAACCTTAGAGAGAAGGTATATTCTAGAGAGAGGAGCTCTCAAAAGAGGGTTTAGAAAAGTAAGAGAGAGAAGGGAAATGTGAAAAGTGATTCAAAATCACCCAGCTGCCATCTGATGTACGACTAGTCCGCTCGAGCGGAGAATAGGACGCTCGAGCGTCAAGCACAAAAAACTAAACCTGCTCGAGCGCAAAGATGCCGGCTCGAACGCAAAAGAAAAGCCGCTCGAGCGTAGATTACACTCCTCCAGTACATTTACAGACATCGAACACCCGCTCGAGCGCCAAGGTACTCGCTCGGGCGCAACCCGCTCGAGCGTAAAGAATTCCGCTCGAGCGTGAAAAACAAACCTGCAGTAGTTTTGTAGACGTACGAGACACTGAAAGTGTGCATACTCCGCTCGATCGCACAAGGACCCGCTCGAGCGGATCACCAAAACTCTGGGCAACAAGAATGGAGACTAAGGCTCAACCAACCTGTAACAAACTTGCCCAACACATCCTAAAACTCAAATAAATGGAATTAAAGGATGACAACAAGACATATACAACAACCAACTCCACGGAACCTAAGTCCGGATACAACAATCAAAGGAGGAAGAACCAAGATCGCTATAACCTCCCCTCCTTAAGGAATTTCGTCCCCGAAATTAAGTACAAGTTTTCGAAAACATGTTTTTCTCAATTTTCAACAGTATTACAACTCAACATTCATCAACTTGACCCAACATCGGTCATCCCATCTCTTTTCAAGAGGCAAATCACAATATATAACTCAATATGCATTATCAACATGCTTTCCCTTGAAATTTACCCATTTCAATACATATTCCATAATTCTATATCATATTCAATGTTCATGATATATTTCCATTTCTACAATACATTCAGCATATGCAATGTTACATTAAACTTCCATTTCAAGGCAAGTTTCAAAATACTTCCATAAATCAAAACATATACAATGTTTTACAACTCAAGACATATTTAATGCTCTTAAAGTTCATCAATATTACAAAATCCCAATACATGGTTAAACATTTACAAACAAGTCCGGATATTTCTCACGGACATCCACCTCACGTTCCCAAGTGGCTTCCTCCACTTCGTGATGTTTCCACAAAACTTTTACTAAGGGAATGGTCTTGCCTCGCAAGACTTGATCTCGCCTATCCAAGACCCGAACCGGTCTCTCCTCATACGAGATATCCTCGTCAACCTCCAAGTCGGTCCAATCCAGCACATGGGACGGATCCGGCTCATACTTCCGAAGCATACTAACATGAAACACGTCATGCACTCTGGACAACTGCGGCGGCAAAGCCAAACGGTAGGCAACCTCGCCAATCCTCTCAAGGATCTCGAAAAGGCCGATAAACCGAGGGGACAACTTCCCACTCTTCCCAAATCTCATCAAACCCCGCCTAGGTGATATTTTTAGAAAGACATGATCACCCGTCTCAAATGCCAAAGGCCTCCTCCTACGGTCGGCATAACTCTTTTGGCGACTCTGGGCTGTAACAAGCCTTCTACGGATAAGCCAACTTTCTCCGTTGTTTCCCTCACCAACTCCAGGCCCAACAAAGGTGCATCACCCACCTTGGCCCAACAAACTGGAGACCTACACGGTCGGCCATATAAGGCCTCAAACGGTGCCATACCGATACTTGACTGAAAACTGTTGTTGTAGGCAAACTCCACCAAGGGAAAGTGCCTCTCCCACGTCCCACTAAAGTCAAGGACACAACCTCGAAGCATATCCTCAAGGATCTGAATAGTACGCTCGGATTGCCTGTCAGTCTGAGGATGATAAGCCATGACCGAATCTCTCACGCGCATAGGGATAAAGTGCGCCGACTTAGTCAACCGGTCTACAACCACCCAAATAGCATCACTACCCCGCTGAGTCCTCGGAAGACCTACAACGAAGTCCATAGTGACATGCTCCCACTTCCACTCGGCAACAGGCAAGGGTTGTAACAAACCCGTTGGCCTTTGATGCTCGGCCTTCACTTGCTGACAAGTAAGGCACTTCGATACGAAGACTGCCACATCCTTCTTCATACCCTGCCACCAAAACTGGCGACCCAAATCACGATACATCTTAGTGCCTCCCGGATGCACCGCAAGGCGTGAATGGTGAAACTCTCGGAGTACCTCCTCTCGGCAAAACTCTAGTACAAACAAGCGGTCTCGGTATCTCACACTCAGGTCGGGATACACAGACAAACCCTTCTCAGCCTTCCCACTAGAGATCTTCGCTCGGAGGGATTCTACCTCAAGGTCACCTCCCTGTGCCTCTAACACTCGAGTCACAAGTGTAGGCTGCACAACAACAGAAAACAAGGCCGCAGCTTCAACGGATTCACCTAGAAGCAAATCAAACTCGCCAAGTGCACCTAACATCTCCCATTCCCGGATGACTATACAAGCTACATCACTAATGGATTTCCTACTAAGGGCATCGGCCACAACATTGGCCTTACCCGGGTGATAGTGCAACTCGAAGTTGTAATCCTCAATGAACTCCATCAATCTCCTCTGCCTCAAATTCAAGTCTCTCTGTGTAAACAGATACTGCAAACTCTTATGATCCGAGAATACCTCGAATCTCTCACCATAAAGGTAGTGCCTCCAAATCTTTAGGGCAAAGATTACTGCTACTAACTCTAGGTCATGTGTAGGATAATTCCTCTCGTGTATTTTCAACTGACGTGAGTCATAGGCTACTACTTTCCCCTCTTGCATTAGCACACAACCCAAACCCTCTCGTGAGGCATCACAATAAACCACATAACCCAAACATCTCTCCGGAATAATCAAAACCAAAGCGGTGGTCAATCTAACCTTCAACTCTTGGAATGACTTTTCACAAGTCTCACTCCATACAAACTTGACCCCTTTTCGCGTCAATCTAGTCAACGGCGAAGCTAGCCTGGAGAAATCCTTCACAAACCGGCGATAATACTCAGCTAATCCTAGAAAACTGCGAATCTCAAAAACACTCTTAGGCTGTGCCCAATCCTGCACTGCCTCAATCTTGGATGTATCAACAGACACCCCTTCCCCGGAGACTACATGGCCTAAGAATTTAACATCTCTTAGCCAGAACTCACACTTCCCAAACTTAGCATACAGCTTATGGGCTCTAAGCAACTCAAGCACCACTCTCAAGTGTTCTTCGTGCTCCTCCTCCAAAGGGGAATAAATCAAGATGTCGTCTACAAAAACGACTACAAAACGATCTAAGAATTCCCAGAATATCCGATTCATCAAATCCATAAACACTGCCGGTGCATTGGTGAGCCCAAAAGGCATCATCAGAAACTCATAATGGCCATACCGCGTACGGAATGCCGTCTTCGGAATATCCTCTTCCCTGACCCTCAACTGGTGGTAACCCGATCTCAAATCTATCTTAGAGAAACAACGAGACCCCTTCAACTGGTCAAACAGATCATCTATACGGGGCATAGGGTACTTATTCTTAACCGTAGCCCGATTCAATTTTCGGTAATCGATACAAAGTCTCAAGGCACCATCTTTCTTTTTAGCAAAGAGGGCCGGTGCTCCAGACGGCGAAACACTAGGGCAAATAAAGCCCTTATCCAGCAACTCCTGGAGTTGAATTTTCAACTCACTCAACTCGGGTGGGGCAAAACGGTAAGGTTCCATAGAAATTGGCGCTGTGCCAGGCACTAAATCAATGGAGAACTCTATCTCTCGATGAGGTGGCAAACTAACAAGATCCTCGGGAAAGACGTCCGAGTACTCACAAACCACTATCGGCAACTCAACCCCAGTCTCATCACACTCACTACTCATATGGCTAGCAAGAAGACCACTAAGCTCACTCCACCCTCGCGAATCATACACAGGTGGCAACACACTACCAACCCGATCCCCCAAGAAATGGAAACAATCACCGCTCAAGGTACATACAGTGACCCTCTGGCGGTAACAATCAATAACAGCCCGGTATGACGATAACCAGTCCATACCCAAAATCACATCAAAACCCGACATAGCCAATACTACAAAAGAAAATTGAAGTCGGCGGCCGGCGACCTCTATATCACAGCCCCGACACCCTTGTTTCAAAATCAATTCGCCCTCAACAGGCGATACAACACAAATAGGAGATGCTAACTGCGCCAACTCCAACCCCAAAACAGATGCAAATATAGTAGATATAAGAGAATGGGATGCACCCGTATCAATCAACACATTAGCAACCGAGTTGCAAAACAAAAAGGTACCTCTCACAACAGATGAAGCCGGTACTAGATCCTACGCGGTAATAGCATACACGCGCCCTGTAGGCCCCTGATCTACCTGCTTACCTCTCGGAGCAAAAGACTGCTGCATAGACTGGGACGATGAAGCCCCCTGATTGGCCCTCGAGGCCTGAACTGACTGAGCTGGCTGAAAACTCTGCCTCGACCCAGATGCACCAGATATGCCACTCAACTGCGGGCAAAACCTCTTCAAGTGCCCCGCCTGACCACACTGATAACAAGACAGTGGCTGACCTCTGCCCTGACTCTGGCTCTGAGGTCGAGCCGAAGATGAAGCTGCTCTCTGACCTCCTCCCCTCTACGGGCAACCTGGAGACTTGTGGCCCAGCTGACCACATTTGTAACAGGTGACGTCTCCCTGACTGCCTCTCCCAGAGCTTGCACTCGGCACTAGAAAGGTCGATCTAGCAAATGCACCCTGGGACTGTTGAGGGTTAGAACCCCTCTGCCTCCTACCGTCCCCCTGACCATCCTGACTCCTCTTGGAGCCTCTCTGCCTCTCCTTCTCCTCCTACATCATAATCTCCATATGGGTCGCAACATCCACAAGGCGCCCATAATCCCGGGTCATAGACCCCCCAACTCTCTCTTGAGTCCGTGCCTCAACTTCCTCTCAAACTCAATACAACGGCGTTCCTCAAACGCCACAAGCTCAGGTGCGAACCTGGATAAACTGGTGAATACGACCTCAAACTTGGCCACTGATAAACTCAGCTGCTTGAGCTGACAAAGTTGGTCCCTCAGCTTCTCCCTGACAGCTGGAGATAAGAACTTCTCCTGGAAAGCATCTACAAAGGCCTCCCATGTCCCTCCAACACGACCTCTCATGAACTTCCACCACTAACCCGCATCCCCCTTAAGCTGGAAAGATGCCAAGGTCACCTTCAAAGCCCCGTCCTCGATGCCAAGCATCTCAAATGTCTTCATCATCTGTTTGAGCCATTCATCAACCTTCAGTGGCTCCTTAGGATCCCCAACAAACTCATCCGGATTAGACCGGAAGAACTCCCTCTTCAGAAATGAAGGCCCTACCTCAGCAACATGAGCTTAGGCCTGATTCTCAGCTCTGAGAATGCCCAAGGATTCCCTCAAAGCTCCTACCATCTCGCGGGCTAAGGCGCCCATGGCCTGCTGACCTATTGGCTCGGCCACATTGGCCTGACCAACCCCCTCCAGCTGCTCCGGAATATCATCGGGTATAGGCATCTCCTACCTCCTAGGCCTACCTTGCCTACCACCACGTCCTCGTGCTGACATCCTAATAAAGGTAACGAAGACATTAGCACATTCACAAATGTGCCGAAGCTATAACACTCGCGTCCTAATACATTGGACAACAGTAATTCACACCACGTAAGCACATAATTACATAAGCACTTACGAATTTCGTTTCCGAATAATGATAGTCCCATGGCGTTACTAGAGTTCCAGTTAGAAACAGCATTGATCAAGTGCTTTTCCAACAAGACTCCCAGAAACCCAAGGATTCGATCAACATCCTAGAAACTAAATCCCATACCCATATAGTCACATAAACATGTTATCACATAAGCACATAACATTACACATAAGTCTCTAACAAGCGAGACAAACCCATTGTGATACTAATCACTTCCCACGTACCCAAAGTATTCAAACCCGGTATGCTCTGATACCAAGTTGTAACGCCCTCAAAATAAACCCATAAATCATGCATTCGCGACATCCATAAACATAAGAGAAATAAACATATTTCTATTCATCAGAGTATTTAGTCCAAAAGTATTACATGTTGACAACAAAAGAAAATGCCCTACGGACTTACAACTTTCCAAGTCAACACTTGGTTACAAAAAGAGAGTACTAACTCTACACAAAAAAAAGCCCTTGGCTTGATATACATGTAATACAACAAAAACAACAAAAAAATCCAACAGTCTCAAGTCTTCCAAGCTACGTCCTTGGAGATGGCATAATATCTGTACCTGAAAATGATGTCCCATATAGGGTGAGCCAACGCCCAGTAGAGATATGCTAAACATAATATGAGCAATAACTAAAACATTAGCATTTGATAAATGTTTAACTCACATAAATCAATTCATAACCCATTTCAATTACATGACAAATGTGTCCATGTTTCATTCCATTTTCCATTTCTTATCCAATTTTCTCAATTCATAACTATGGCTCAGAACCTGGCCAAACAATTTAAATGAGATTACATCTCATATCAACAGCACTTCCATTTCAATTGAGATAACAACTCAAATTAAACACTTCATACTTCACTATAGATACACATAATTGCTGTATCAATCTCAAATAAAACACTTCCGTACTTCATATATGATACACAGATTTGTTGTATCAATACTTCAATAGATACACATATTTGCTGTATCGATGGAGTCCATCCCCTATCTCCTCCCAAACAATATTCGGTTTAGGAGTCCATCCCCTATCTTTCCCTAAACCGTGGAGTACATCCCCTATCTCCTCCCACACAATACAATGTATATAAACACATATCATATACATAATCAACCAATACATAAATTTGATGTATTATTCCAACCGTCATATTCGATGACATATTCAATTGATTAGTTTCGGTTTGCCTAATCATCAAGCATTGTTTACAACAATCAAGACTATCCTCTACCGATAGCCCAAAGCAATTATTTCTAAACAGAAAATAATTACATCAACAGAAAATTTATCAACAATTTTCAAAGATGAGTGATTAATAAATCCAACTCCACCATTCCATCCCATATTATGCCAATTCCATTATTTCCAACTCAATTTCATAATTCCATGATAAATGTCATTAATTACACTAATGACCTAAATAAACCCAAACATGGCATTTTCCCCATTTTTCTCAATATTGACTCAAAGGCTCAAATATTATCAACAACATCAATAATCTCTTTTTAAGACCCAATATATACATATATGTGTCAAATGGACAAAACCCCTATTTTTCTATATAACACGTCACAAACCCTAACTTCCCAAATCAAACCATCTATACAAATAGCTCAACATCTGTGTTAAAGCACATAAGAATGAGTAGTTATCCCTACCTCAAGAGATGAAACCCAATGGAGGAGATGAAGAAATCTCGAAGTGCTCCAAACCAAGAAATTTTCGGATTGATAGATAGCCCACAACAAACTCCACACTTTTTACAAAGGGACAAAGGTGGGAGATCACTCTAACTAGATCAAACCTTAGAGAGAAGGTATATTATGGAGACAGGAGCTCTCAAAAGAGGGTTTAGAAAAGTAAGAGAGAGAAGGGAAATGTAAAAAGTGATTCAAAATCATCCAGCTGCCATCTGATATACGACTAGTCCGCTCGAGCAGAGAATAGGACGCTCGAGCATCAAGCACAAAAAACTGAACCCGCTCGAGTGCAAAGATGCCCGCTCGAGCGCCAAGACACAACTGCAAAACACACCCGCTCGAACGCAAAAGAAAAGCCACTCGAGCGTAGATTACACTGCTCCAGTACATTTACAGACATCGAACACCCGCTCGAGCGCCAAGGTACTTGCTCAAGCGTGACCCGCTTGAGCTTAAAGAATTCCGCTCGAGCATGAAAAACAAACCTGCAGTAGTTTTGCAGACGCATGAGACACTGAAAGTGTGCAGACTCCGCTCGAGCGCACAAGGACCCGCTCGAGTGGATCACCAAAACTCTGGGCAACAAGAATGCAGACTAAGGCTCAACCAACCTGTAACAAACTTGCCCAACACATCCTAAAACTCAAATAAATGGAATTAAATGATGACAACAAGACATATACAACAACCAACTCCACGGAACCTAAGTCCAGATACAACAATCAAAGGAGGAAGAACCAGGATCGCTATATTATAGGACCTTTTCTTAGGTTGATTGAATATTGGGTTGGTGTTGCTTCACCATTATAGGACTATTTGTCATGCTAGTTGTTGAATTTCTAAAATTAGTGGACTATAATTGTCCGGATGCAATTATTTTTATAATGTAAGTCTCTAAAAAATAAAAAATAAAAATTGAGTTGCAAGTCTCAAAAAGGAGTTCAAAAATGTGCCTATCTGTCGTCATTGTGTTGTTACACAAGACATAATTAATTTTAACTCCTCAAAGAACTCCATGAAACAAAAGAACAAGAAAAACAAAAAAAAAGATAAAATCCCAAAACAACCTGAAAAGAAAGGGGGAAAAAAAACATAAAAGCACTACAAAGCAAGAGGAATATATATATATAAGCAATGCATAATTAGGTAAAGAACTACATTCACTTTTGGCATAATAGTATAAAGTGATTGCCTTCAAGTTCGAACCCATAACCTCAATAACATAAACAATTTTAAGAGTAAAATAAATAAATGGGCCCATAATAATTCTCTTACAGAATTCCTAGTCAAACAAAACACTTGAATAACATTGACCCGTGATTTTTATTCCTAGTACTGTCATCCAAACATACCCTAAAGTTTAGCATTGAAGAAAAATTGTTGGTCTAGAAATGGGAAATTCTCAATAAAGTACGTTTACCATGTTACTTTAATCCTTCAAGTTTCAATTTTGCCAATTTCTTTTACAAATTTTTCAATCTAAGTCAAATCGGTCCAATTTTAAAGGGTCCTCTAAACCATTAACCGAATAATTATAAAATACACATTTCTCCCTAAAGTATGCATTACGTGTCATTTTGGTCCCAAAATTTCAATTTTATTAATTTCACCCCTAAACACTATAAGACCATGTTTCATATTCGTCATATATGTTTAGGGACCAAACCAAAGAGACAAAACTAAAAACTTAAGAAAAAAGGTGATACAGAGTGCACATATTTTAGAAAACCATACAGAGTGCACATGTTAAGGAATTAGAGAGTACATTTGAAATTAGACCAATTTTGAGTCATTTGAAATGGGTTATGTCTACTATAATTTAATTTATAATTTGCAGCGGGAGCTTGAGTTGGAAGACATTTTTATTTGGAGGAAACTGTAACTGAGTTGTAAGAGATATATACTTACCTAATCCTTTTGCTGGTGAGGTTGTTGAGGTGGTCCTCTTGATCATCAATTCCAGGACTTCCACTGGCTCCTGCTGCTGCTGCTGCTGCATGGTAGTGATTGTTGTTGAGGTGGTCGTCGAGTCTTCTCTTTGATGTAGTAGCACTACTACTACTACTGCTGCTGCTACCAACTTGTACTCCTGCTGATCTGTCCAAGTCCCCATGGAACACACCCATGCTGATGTTGATGTTGTTATTTTCTTCAAAGTTGTATATATTACTCAATGCTTGTTCTTCAGCTTCCTTGTATATGACATGGACACCGACCTTTTCGACCACACCTTCGGATACGACCTTGAAGTAGGACTCATCTTCCCCTTTTTCTTCTAAGATACGACATTCAAATCCACCCTCATTTAATTGCTCCATATCATCTTCCGTGAATCCCGAAAATGCACCGCGTGGGATACCCCTAACCACCATATTTCCAAAATTCACAGTTGGAATGTGTTCACCCCATTTTTCGATGATCCTCTGAGTAACGTGGCACTTGAAGCTCATTTCAATATAACAAGAGTCGGATTTACCCATTTCGAATCCAACAACGGCGTAAGCAAATCCCAAGAAGCTGTTGTTAAACCAATTTGGAGGCAACTGAAAAGATATCGAAGACCCCCTACTTTGATGGCTGAACCACTTTGGAATCTCTCTCCCAGGTAAAACAATCCTAAAAGAATTCCTCATTGCATTTCTCTGTACAATAGAGAATTGGTCACAATCAGTGGCTGGCGCCTCTAAGAATTTTAGGCTTCTTTTGGTACAGCTTCAAAACCCCCAACCACCCCCCCCCCAACTTTTTTACTTACTATAAAAAAAAGAATAAATAACACTGACACTCTTGTGATCCAATTACATTTAATAGGCTCATTTTACAACTCCTATCTCTGTAAAAGACAATAATTTATAATAAAAAAATAGAAAAAAAAAAAGTAATGCAAAAGAAATGAAAAAAAAAAAAAAAAAAAAACAGAAGAAATAAAGTAAAATAAAGTAAGAAAAAAAAGAATATATGAGATCAATATTTTTATTCGGTCTAAATAATTACAACAACAAGAAATTAATATAATTTTTCAAATGTCAAAGATTGATATGTATTAAATTCAAATCTCAGAAAGTGTAAGTGCAATTTACCCTATAAAAAAATAAAATACTTAATACATAAATTTAAATTTAAATTTTGTTTGATCAAAAATTTAGAGAGTAAAATACTTTGTCGATACGACAATGGTTAAACAAAATGACCAATATACTCATGTATATATATTGTATAAATATTTGTTTCAAACCAAACCCTCCCCGTCACTCTCTATTCTCTCACCTCTCTCTTCATCTTCCCAAACCAAACCCTAGTGTTCCACCACTAATCGCCGCTGCAACTCTCTCTCATTCTCTCTTCTCTCTCACCAAATCCTAGTCTACTCCACCATGTCGCTCTGCCACTGATGATATGAAATATCCATCTCAGCCACACATCAACATCAACAGCAATCTCTCTCTCTATATATATATTTGTCGTCTTCGCATCTATAAAGAAACTTACAGAGAGAAATGATCAAAGGTGGCGAATACTCCAATTGACACACACAGAACAAGTGATTTCCAGGTTCTCTCTCTCTCTCTCTCTCTCTCTAAACCACACCACAGACGCATACACTCTTCTCTCTCTTCTCCGTTTCGGTTAGGGTTCGATTAGAGGAAGGAACTTCACAGATTCCAATTAATCGCCGACCATGACCTAACCATACAGATCAAGTAATACATACACAAAATACAAATACATAAATTGAGTCTGAGAAAATCATTGGATGTTTCATTGCAAAAAGGTATTTATTCCAGATTGTCCATCAGATTGTCTCCATTTCAAATCGTCTCCATTACCACAGATCAGTCTCAGATGCTTCTGTTAGTATATATTAGTATATTGTATATATATTTGCTGTCAGTCATGTTGGGTAGCAGTAAGTCATGTTGCAATCATGTTGTTTGGTTGCTTTCGGTTCTTTTGGCCAAAAGCCTCTTTGGACACTCTCTCCTCCTCTATAAAAGAGAGCCTCTCTGAACATTGTAGATACACTGTAAAACACACATTCAATATAATCAATACACTCAATTTATTCTTTCTCTCTCTATCAACTCTTCTTACATGGTATCAGAGCACAGTTGTACACTTTTGGCATTTTTCGTTTTTGGTGCTTAGTCTCGTACACAGTGGCACTACACCAACCTTCTCGGAATCACCTCACGATTCCAACGGCACCACTCCCGTCACCAAAAACGCCGTTACGTGCCTGCACGCGCCACCTTTGTGTTTAGCGCGTCTGAGCTTCTGCCACCACTCGCATACGCGGCTTCACGCGCCCTTCGTTGCCTGCTCACGTCAGCATTTGATGTCAGCCTTGTTCTTTCGTGCGCCGCGCCTGCAGCTGTGCGCCTCACGTGCGCCGTTCCGCTATTGTGCACCCGCGTGCGCCAGTTTCCTCCCATGTGCCGTGCGTGCGCCGTTCTGCTACGGTGCACCGTATGCCCTTCCTGCTATCGTGCTCCTCACTGCAACCTGCTGTTGTGCGTCGCTGACATCATTTTAGCCTTTGCTGACGTCATCTCTGCACAACACACATTTCCTAGCTATTTTCGACCTTCCGGACTCACTGGTACACTCTATTTTACCTAATTTTGCTCCTACAGGTCTGTTCCTATTTATTTAGCCCTACTCAATTATTATTATGGATCGTCATGATACCTCCCATCCAATTTCTATTTTTCGTAATGGTTCCAACTATGTTCTGTGGGCCCAAGCCATGTCTTCCTTCCTCAAAGGAAAGAAGCTCTGGCGCATTATCACCGGGGATGTGACCCAACCGGTGAAAGGCAACAATGAAACTGCTACTACTACTGCTACTGCTACTACTGCTGCTACATATGAAGACCGACTTGAAGAATGGGACAGTAAGAACTGCCAGATCATTACCTAGTTTTGAAATACCTCTGTTCCCACTATCAATCTTCAGTTTGGTCGTTTTCAGCTTGACTTTGTTACCACTTCTGCTAAAGACATTTGGAATTTTTTGAAAGAACGATACCAGACTACTGGTCTTGCCCATCAATATCAACTTCAGAGTCAACTTCACCGCATGCACCAAGAATCCAGTCAGTCTATTAATGACTTTCTTTCTCAAATGTATTCTGTTTGGGACCAGCTTGCTCTCTCAGAACCGGCATGGCCTCACCTAGAAGATGCTGCTTTATTTACTACCTATCGTAATTAGTAGCGGTTGGTTCACTTTCTCATGGCTCTCACTCCCTCTTTTGAGCCCGTGCGTGCCTCTCTTCTTCATCACCTTCCCTTGCGTACTCTTGAACAAGCTATTTCTGAGCTGTTATCTGAGAAAACTCATCTTGGTACTCTCCAAACTCATCATGTGGACTCTGTTCTTGCCACTCCTCAATCACGGCCCTCACTGACCTAGCGGACCACTGCCTGCATCTATTGTCAGAATTGGGGCCTCCCTTCAACTCATCTCCTGGTTCATTGCCCTGTCAGATCCTGCTGATACTGTAACAAACTTGGTCCTGGTCATCTGCAGTAGGATTGTTTTCGCAATCCATCCTGATCATCCTCCACTAGCCACTCCTCTCGCGGTGGTTCTTCCCGGGAGAGCTCTCATCGTCCTGGGAATCAGTCTTTTCCTACTCATCGCACTGCTGCTGCTGCCTCTGAGGATTTCTCTAAGTCTCCTGCTCCGTCTACCCTTCTTTTTTCTCAAACTGATGTAGAGGCCATGTTCAAACAGTTTCTCTCCACCTCTGGTACACCTCCTCCTACTACTTTGTCTGTGACCCCAGGTAACTCTTCTTGGTATTTTGACTTCGCCTGTTGTAATCATATGACTTCCAGTCCTACTATATTTTCTTCCACCTCTTCATCTACTCATATTCCCTCAATTCATACTGCTAATGGTTCTCTCATGTCTGTCAGTCATATTGGTACTGCTTCCACATCTCCTTTATCTTTACCTCAAGTTTATCATATCCCTGATCTAACCTTAAACCTTATTTCTATTGGTCAATTATGTGAGATTGGTCTAACTATCACAGTTTTTGCTAATGATTGTTTGGTGCAAGACCCTCAAACGGGGCAGACTATTGGGATTGGCCGTAAGCATGGATGTCTCTATGAACTCATTCACCTTCATGTTCCTGACTCCCCACAGATCGTTGCTCCTGCATCTGCTTCCTCATTATCTTCTTTTCATCTTTTGCATTGTCGCGTAGGGCATATTTCTGTTAGTCGCTTAAAGTCTTTGGTTTCTAGTGGTCAATTGAGTCAACTTGCAAAACAACATGCTTTATCATTCAATAAAAGTACTTCTGTTTCCAATGCACCTTTTGATCTTATACATTCGGATATTTGAGGCCCATCCCCTACTACTACCATGGGGGGATCTCGTTATTTTGTTATTTTTATTGATGATTTTTCCCGATTTACTTGGCTTTTTCTCATGAAAACTCGGTCTGAACTTAAACACCTTTATCATAGATTTGCCAAAATGGTCTACACCCAATTTTCAAAAACCATCAAAAATTTTCGCTCTGACAATGCTATGGAATATCGAGATTTCGATTTCCTTTCCTTTCTTCAGAGTCATAGTACATAGTCTCATCGTTCCTGTTCTGGCATGTCCCAACAAAATGGCCGTGCTGAACAGAAACATCGGCATATTCTTGACACTACTCGCGCTCTCCTTCTCTCTTCTTCCTGCCCTGAAAACTTTTGGGGAAAGCTGCCCTTACTGCTATATATACTATCAATTGTGTTCCTGCTCCTGTCATCAATAATCAAACCCCCTTTGAATGTCTACATGGCACTCCCCCTCCATACACCAATCTTCGGGTTTTTGGCTTTGCCTGCTTTGTTCTGCTTCAATCCCATGAACACACCAAGCTTGAACCTAGTTCTCGTCTTTGCTGCTTTCTTGGGTATGGGATTGAACATAAAGGCTTTCGCTATTGGGACTCTTTCTCTAAGTGTCTTCGTATCTCCCGACATGTCATTTTCTGGGAGCACAAAATGTTTTCCTCCCTATCCTTCTTTCACTTACTCACACTTTCCACTACTATCCTGTTTACTAATCCTTTCATAGATCTCTTCTCTAATGACTTTGATACAGGTTCCTCCTTCATCGAGACGCCCTTGTTGACCCCTGATCCCGTCCAGACTGCTCTCCCTGATGGTCCACCTCTCATTGCGCCACCTAGTTCTTCTCCTCTTACACCGGCTCTTCCTCCCACAAATCCTCCCATGGGTCGACCACACCGGGTAACTTAACTACCTATTCATCTTCGTGATTATATTGTTAGGTCTGCTGCCTTTTCTACTTATGAACCTACCTCCTATCGTGAGGCTTGTACTAATCCTCTTTGGCAGCAAGCTATGACTGATGAACTCTAGGCTTTGGACAAAACTCATACTTGGGATGTTGTTGATCTTCCTCCTGGCAAGACTGCAAATGGGTTTACAAAATCAAGACTCATTCTGATGGCTCTATTGAATGCTACAAAGCTCACCTTGTTGCAAAGGGTTTCAACCAGGAATATGGCATTGATTATGAGGAGACCTTCTCCTCTGTTGCTCGGCTTACCTCTGTTCGCAGTTTGCTTGCTGTTGTTGCTGCTGCTCGCCACTGGGAGCTTTTTCAGATGGATGTCAAAAATGCTTTCCTAGATGGTAATCTTCTTGAGGAGGTCTACATGCACCCTCCCCCCGGGTCTACCTATCCAACTCATAAGGTTTGCAAACTACAACGTGCCCTCTATGTCTCAAGCAAGCCCCTCGCGCTTGGTTTGCTTAGTCCATTCATGACTTCAGGTTCACCTCTAGCTCCTATGACTCTACTTTATTTGTTCGGACTACTGCTCATGGTACCACTCTTCTTCTTTTTTATGTGGATGATATAATTATCACTAGTGATGATGCAGTTGGTATTTCTATGCTGTTCATCTTGTTAGTCAGTATATTTCGGCTCCTCGCACTCCACATTATACTGCTCTACTTCGCATACTTCGTTACCTCAAAGGCACTCTGTTCCATGGACTTCATTACTCTGCTTCCTCCTCTCTTGAACTGTGTGCCTTTTCTGATGCTGATTGGGCTGGGGATCCTACGAATCGACGCTCCACCACCGGTTTCTGTTTCTTATTAAGGAATTCTCTTTTTACTTGGCGCAACAAGAAACAATCCCTCACTGGTCGCTCTAGTACCGAAGCTGAATACCGAGCTCTTGCTGATACTACTCAGGAACTTCTCTGGCTTCGATGGCTCCTTACTGATATGAGTGTTTCTTCTTTTGGTACTACCTTTCTCTATTGTGATAATAAAAGTGCCATTCAGATTGCTCACAATGATGTTTTTCATGATCGCACCAAGCATATTGAGATTGATTGTCACTTCATTCGCCAGCATGTTACACGTGGCACTGTTCTTCTTCTACCTATTGCTTCTGCCGATCAACTGCTGATATCTTCACCAAGGCTCATCCTCCTGGTCGCTTCAGTGATCTTGTTTCCAAACTCAAGTTGGTTGATGCTTACCCTCCTTGAGTTTGCGGGGGGATGTTAGTATATATTAGTATATTGTATATATATTAGCTGTCAGTCATGTTGGGTAGCTGTAAGTCATGTTGCAATCATGTTGTTTGGTTGCTTTCGGTTCTTTCGGCCAAAAGCCTTTTTGGACACTCTCTCCTTCTCTATAAAAAAGAGCCTCTCTGAACATTGTAGATACACTGTAAAACACACATTCAATATAATCAATACACTCAATTTATTCTCTCTCTCTCTCTCTCTCTCTCTCTCTCTCTCTATCAACTCTTCTTACAGCTTCAATCCATGATGAATCTCCTACCTTTTCATGGTGGTTCCACATACACTGATGATTCTCAGCACTACTACTTCTTCGATAATATCTATGCGAATGGTATCTCTTTTTTTCTTTTCTTTTTCTTCATTTTACTGCTTAGGATTTTCTCAGTAACCAAACGACGCCCAATGTTACTTCTTGGGGGTTTATATTAATTATTATTGTAAAAATTTTAGCTGCTATGTTCTGATGCAGTGATCGAACAGTTCTCATCTATTTTTGTTTGTGATTGAGTTGATTGTATATCGCAGGTTGGGAAAATACAAAAGCCCAAGGTCTAGCTATGGAACAAAACATTGGATAGTCTTCGATTTTCACAAGCTTAGGGAAGATATCACTTATCTGTTGTTGATGTGGACATCATCTATCTAACTGTGTTTGAATTAATGAAATGTTCCTTGATTTGTTCAAAAGGGGAACATATTGGGTTTCAATTAGGAATGACAATGGGCTGGGGCAGGATTGGGGATTACACTCCTCGTTTCCGATCCCCGAAAGTACTAAAATTCCTCGTCCCCGCCCCCGTTTCTCAGCAAAGGACCCATCACTCTCGCCCCAGAAAAATCACCGTACAAAAACAACAAAATCGTCAACAACATTATCCCCGATCTTTTTCATTTTCATCAACAACAACATTATGAAAATCAACATCAACAACCATATCCTGAATATCAATGGCAAAATAAAAATGAGATCTGATATAGATTTGAGATCAACTACCCAAAAAAAAAAAAAAAAAAAATGGAGACAGATAGAGAGACACAAACACACATACATGTATACTTACACACATACATGAGATCTGACTCAGATTTGAGATCTCTACGTATCATCAAACAGATCTGAGATGAGAGGAGGTGGCAGCGACGAACGACGGAGGAGGACGGCGAATATAAGAGGAGGGGACGGTGACGGGCCGGGGCCGGGGCCGGGGTCGGGGAACGTATCACTGTTCCCGGCCCGAAAATTGTCAAGAATTTATTTTTTAATACCATCCTCGGCCTGTCGAGGGTATTTTTCGGAGAAAAATCATTCTAATCGGGGTCAGAGGACCAGGTCCCCGTCGGGCCAAGTTCAAATTGTCATTCCTAGTTTCAATTTTCTCTGTTGTTGCTATTGTTGTTGAGTAACAAATTGCAACAGATTGGGGAAACAAATAGATAGAATTAATAGAATTTCAACAAATAAAAGATTTAAAAAAAATTGAACAGATAGAGAGAAATTCATAGATTTTAAAGAGATAAAGAGAGAAACCCATAGATTTTGCCCAGCTAGGTTAAAAAAATTCAACAGATAAAAAAAATTTGATCAGATAGACAAAAAATTTGAACAAGTGGACAGAAGAAAATTTGAACAGATAGAAAATAATTTGAACAAATAGTCAAAAAAAAGTCAACAGATAAAAAAAAGGACAATAGATAAATTCAGGTGTAAAATTGAAAATAAAATGTTCTCCAAAAATAACAAAAGGATTTCTTACCAAATTATTTTACAAATGTGGGCTTTTCACCAACAAAAAAAAATCTACTGACCTAACACCTTATACACTTCTTAAATTAGATTTATCACTAATTTTTTTTAAAATATATATAAGTGATGTGATATAAACAAACAAATAAATTGACTTTTTTTAGTTCTTTCCAAACCAAACCAAACCAAACCAAAGTTACCGTACACATCCAAAATCTTAAATTATAATTTATATGAAGTAATATTATAAGAATAATGACAACAAAAAAAAAATTATATATACAGTCATGGTTTGGGAAGATGGGTTGGGATGGATTCACAAGAAGATAAAATAGGTTTTTTAATCCATTACGACAAAATGTCACATTTAAACCATAATTATTTTATTTTTTCTCTCACACAAAATTCAAAAAAGTCAAAAAATCCATAACAAACGAGGCTTTTTAACCTCAGGCTAAAATAGTTAAAAAGTTAAAAAGCCAACCCACATCTCAAATGAAGCCATAATATGTTGTTCAAGTAGTAAGCATGTTCATCAAATCTTAGTCACCTCATAATATAATGTTATATTTTTAAGACCCCTCTTTATATAATAGAATAGATAGAAAAAAGAAAAAGAAAAAGAAAGATAAATGATACTTTGCCCCTTTTAATATTTGGCCACTTTCTTACTTTGGCCCTTAAAATTTGTTTTTTCTCACTTTGACCTTTTATGCTTGAATTTTTTCCCACTTTACTCTTAAAACTAATTTCTATTAAAAATTAAATAGAAAATAGGGAATTTTTTTTTTAAGATCCCTAATATTAAGATTTTATAAGATAAATGACATACAATATTTTCATAGTAATTAAGGTCCCTCAACATTTTTACAGAGGAAATTCGACTTAGAAAAATTTGTCCAACTCGGAGAAATTTCGACCTTGACTTAGAGAAATAGTCACAAAAACGACATACAACATTTCGTTGAGTCGGAGCTAAAATTTCTCTAAGTCAAGGTCGAAATTTCTTTGAATCAGGTGAAATTTCACTGAGTCGGGTATAATTTCTCTGAGTCAAATTTTCTCTGTGAAAATGTTGAGGGATCTTAGCTAACTAAAAAAAAACATTTTGGACCTCTCATACTACAAAGTCGGAGAGGGATGTTTCATTAATTTTCTCTAGAAAATGCCATAATAACTGCCACATATTAGTCATTAAATTTATATCAGATGTGTGAGTTATAAATAATCAAATATTTTTATGCTACGAGATCATTAATGTGTCATTTTCTGTCTAATTTTTAATAGGAATTAACTTTATGAGTAAAGTGGAAAAAACTTGAAACATGAAAGGTCAAAGTGAAAAAAAAAATAAATATTAAAAACTAAATAAAAAAAAAAAGTAATCAAATATAAAGGAGGCAAAATATAATTTACACCCAAAAATGATCTGTCAATTTTTTTTTTTTTTTTTTTTTTGAACAAAAAGACCCACAAACCACACACTGGACAATTGCTGACCATGCAAGGGAAGTGGCCCTTTAAAATATACATACCCAAACTGCCCACCGATGTGGGAAGCTTGCCCCAAACCTACTTGGGCCACAGAGCCCCACCCCGCAAATCTATATCTATCAATCACTTTCCGTTAATTTGTTAATTTAAAGTTTGGTTTGGTTTCTCTAATATGGAGAATTTGAGAGGTCTGGCACATTATCAATAATTCGAATTATTCATTTTTGTAAAATTTTCAATTTATGTTAGTCATAAAAAAAATTAATTTAATATCATAATCGTAATATTTTTATTTTATCGCATTTATCTCTGAAAAAATAGACGATAAATATATTTTTGAAAATAAATCATTCATTTTTTTAAAAAACAAATACAATAAAATGAATACATTACGTTCATCATATTGACATAATTTTTTTCATAGATGATATACATTAAGAGTTTTATAAAATGAACTGTTTGAATCATTAAAACATGACCCGTGGTGGGCCTCACGAGCCTCTCAAATTCTCTAATGTTGAGAGTGAACATGAAACAAATTTAGAGTACTACTATTAGTACCCCATTAATTATTTTGAATCCCTTATTTTTTTAATTTTTTTTATTACAATAATAGCCTTAAGTGAAACTATTAAAAAGGACATCAATAATTTTAGGACACCTCATCTCACAATGAAGCCCACATACCCACTACATCATGAGTTAGGGTTTATGAGAGCACTTACCTCCATCATCACCCATCCATCCATTTTTCCCAAATCCCACCTTCAAAACCTACTCACTCTCAAAATCTTGAAAACCCATTCGCGGTAATATTCCAGCAGCAACGACAGCAACCATTTCATTACATATACTTCTTCGGCAATAACAATGAATGGAAGTATTTCCGGCAACCACAACTCCAGGAGACAAGAGGAGTACAACAATAAAAACTTAGAAGAAGTTCATAACTTTGATGGTGTTTTTAGCTCAGAGGAGATTGGCATTGTAAAAGTAAGTTTGTTAAAAAAAAAAAGACAAAAATAATAAAAATTGTTCGTCATTATTTCAAAACTGAACTCCCAAATATATGACCAAAATTTGAGAACACAGACCCAAACATTATTTATTTTTTCAGGAATAGGTAACCGAACATTTCTTATTTGTTCAAGAACAGATAACTGAAGTAGCATTAGAAGCAGTCAAATAAATGAGGTCAGACCACCCTTGGGTGGTCGACCGGGGGGTGAAATCCTGCCCAGTTTTACTCACACAGAGAGCATACAAGTATAGTGAGACCATGGATAAATGAACGAAAATCAACTAGAGAAGCATGAAAGTGGATTGTATTATGCATGTGAAAAGTGGTAATAGGAAAAAAAAAAAAATCAAACAGATTGACAAACCTCGTAATAAAGTAAAAAAACTTTTTAATCACACAAATTTTTTCCACTGGTTTTAGGAGGTTCCACCATCGTGGATTTTGTTAGGGTTTGGGAGAAAGGCTTTTTGGGGTGTGGAGGTGTGCATTTGAATGGGTGGAATATTTTTACAAGGATAATTTTGATATTATTTGAGGGAAATTTTTTTTTTAAGGGGTTTACAATTTATAAGTGAGAGTCCAAAGAAATTGGGAGTCCAGAATAATTGATGGGGTACTAATAGCAACACTCGAAATTTAACCATTTTTTTGGGATAAATTACAAATACACCCCTTGAATTTGCTTAAAATACAAATAACCACGGTGGCTTTGGAAATTATATTTTACCCATTGAAATTTCTAATTTCATAATAAATGACCCCTTTAATTAATAAATCATTAAGTCAATTAATTGTTTTTGATGATATTAGAAATATATTTCAATTAATAATTCAGATAATTTTATTATTGTATAAGAGAACATTTAGAAATTTTATTTTTTAGTTAATTCTATTAAATAAAAAATTCTAACAAGGAACTATTTATAATTTTTCAAAGTACAAAGAGTAATCAGAATTTTAAATAAAATTCAAGGGTGTACTTGAAATTTACATATATTTTTTTAGATGGGAGAAAATTAACCCCTTAAATTTCTCAAATTACAGATTTTTTTTTAATAAATATATTATTATTTCGGGACAATTAAAATAAATAAATAAATAAAAAAGTTTAGAGTTTGAATCTTATAATAAAATTAATCCTAATTTTTTAATTTTATCAATTTAAATCTTAAACTTTGTTTTCAATTTAAACCATTTGACTCTTTTCATTAAGTAAAATAAATGAAAAAAATGAGTATTTTAATGAAAAGTATATTTCTGACATTTTATGTATACTTACCTTGTGTTTAATGATTATTTATTTATTTTTTTTTTACTTAACGAAAATAAACAAATTATTTAAATTAAAAATAAATCAAAAGATTAAGATTTAAATTTACAAAATTAAAAATTAAAGATTTATTTTCTTTCAAAACTCAAACTCTGGAGTTTTTTTTTTTTTTTTTTTTTCTAATTATACCTAATATTTTTGTTTCAATCCAACAAAATAAAATATGTAAATTGTTTTTGATAAGTTATACGACTCATACCTTGTCTGAAGCTTAAAAGGCATTTTAAATTAAAAAAAATAATTATAGATTCATGAAAAAATTTAAAATTTTAATTATTAATATTTATAAATTTATTACTAACTTGTAATTATTTTTTAAAATTATTAAATGATTTAAGTAGTTACTCTTATAGAAAATAATACATATAATTATTCTTATCCTTACAAAGGAACTCTCCAAGTGAATCTTTTGAATTAATATCACCAAAAAATTAAAAAAACAGATCTAATTAATTATAGTCTAGACGAAATGGTGGAACAAGAAAGAAATAATGAAATGAAATACAAAACAATAATAAAAATAGTCAAAAAATTAGATAAAATGGATAATTACGTATTAGAAAAAATAAATAATAGTAGAATAGAAAGAGAAGAAGACCTATTTAAGCAATTAGAATTAATCAGTCTGCAAAAAATATACCAATTATAAAAACACACATACAGAGGATAATTAAGTTAACAATAAATTAAAATCTAAACCTAATCACTATTTTTTATAAGCTTTACGCTGTGTTTGGTTCATGGATATGAGGAGAGATTTGAAAAGGAAAAAAAAGGTAGTAAAATATAAATGAAATATAACTATTTCACATACGTTTCACACACCTTTTCTATTTCCTTTTCAAATCCCTTTCTAAATCAAGGAGCAAACGTAGCCTTAGACTTATATTCTATTTTTATATTCTCTTTAGGATTAAATTGATTTGAATTAAATATTTTAGAGACTTAATTGGCAAAATAGAAACTTTTGGGACTTAAACGAAAAGGACATAAAATTTTAGGGACTATTATTGTAATTTATCATATATATATACAAAAAAAAAAAACGAAAACAGTGGACTGAAATGCCAATGCTCCTGCATGATTTATTTATTTTTTTTATTTTTTATTTTTATTTTTTAAATTTCAAAAAACTGATTGTTGGGTTTTCAAAGTAGGAGTGACTGGTGGTTCAAAATTGCAATGAGTGAACTTGTTGAACATATGTATTAGTATTAAAAAAATATACAAAAAAAAAAAAAAAAAAAAATCAGGGCGTTTAATTAGCTAAAGAGTAAAGCTGCCACTTCATAGTGCCAGAGAGACAGAGAGAGAACCTGAAATTTATTTGAAAGAAATTGTTCTGTCAAGATGGACTCCATATTGAAGCAATTCCTGAAGGACAATCCGACAAAATTACTGCATTTGGATGGACTCCATATTGTTCTTAATGATGGGCAATCATTAGCATGCAGGCCTCTTGCTTCAGATGAAGTCTCTGGCAATTCTTGAAGCTTCTTGCAACCATTCAAACACAAATATGACAGCCTTGAAAGTTGATTCATGCTTGTAGGTAAACTTTCCATATTGTTTCCACTTAGATTTAATTCTTGCAACGAGTAGAGGTGACAAATGGCTGTGGGGATAGATTTTAAATTACAGTAACTGAGATCTAGTTTCCATAAAGACTCTAACCCTGACAAAGCTGCTAGTTCCAAAGCACTGGAATTCTCTCTCTCTCTTCGTAAAATGGAAGGCAAGAATAAAGAACTCCATGAATTAGATGCTATTCCTTTACACCCTTGTAAGGATAGTACTTCAAGATTCTTCAGAAGTCCAATGGAGGATGGGAGTTGTCTGATTGCAGTCCAATCTGCACGAAGCACTTTCAAAAAGTCCAAATCACCCACGTCTTGTGGCAGTTTGCCAAGTTTGGAGCAACCAGAGAGGTTTAAATCTTCAAGAGCTTTCAATTGACAAATGTTGTCCGGAATACTTTTCAAGTTTTTACAATTTCTCAGACAAATGAAACCAAGGTTGGTAAGATGTCTAACTGAAAGTGGAAGTTCACTGATACTAGTCCCATCCAAACAAAGCTTGGATAAACATCTCATATAGCCCAACCTGACTGAAATGTTGTCAAGCTTTGAGCACCCAGAGACAATAAAAACTTCAAGACATTCCAATTGAATGCCACATGGAAGACTCTTGAGATTTTTGCAGTCCTTCAAGTTCAAACAAATAAGCCTTCTGACAACTACAATGGATGGATGAAGATTAACCAAACTTGTACAGCCTTCAAGAATCAATCTTTCAAGATTTGGGACCCCTGTGAAGTCTGGGCTCTTCATTAAATATGTCGAGTGACTAAGATTCATGGTTCTTAACTTGTCTAAATGCTGTTGAACAAAAATAAAAATTACGGAAATTATATTGTGTCAAAGACTTTGCACCTTATTCAAAGTAATTAAAGAAAATGCATATTCATACCATTGTTCCCTCCCAAAGTTGTTCAATGCTGCTATAGGTTAAGTGAAGTTCAACAAGATGCTTTGGTTGAAATGTTGAAGGCATGTATTTCATAGGGTACCCTAACCAATCAAGATATCTCAACTTGTTGGAAAGATATTTGAGGTCTTCATAGAGGTGCATACAACAAATTTTGAGAATCCTTAAGTTCGACATCTTTGCAAAAGCTTTAGGCCTCAACTTCAATTGTTTTAGAAACCGAAAGTCCTTTGGATCTCGACCTCTTAGGTCATGATCGTGCACAACTATGCCTTCCACTTTGTTTGTTCCCTAATAACCACAAGCAAATAAAAAGGACACAATATTAAAAGGCTAACAAAATTATGCAAAGCTAGCTTTTGTTAATTAAACAAGTTTAGAGTGTTTATACTTTTCTATAAGACCTCTTACCATATTATCCATCAATACATGTTTTATATCTTCATCAAGCCATAACCTAGTGTGCTTTCCAGGCTCTTTAGGTGATTGCTCGCGAACAATATGCCACCCTAGTTCTTGTATCAAATCATGCATCAACAGCTTATTGCTTGAGATAGTTATAAGAGACTTTTGAACAAGAACATCTATTCCAATAATTGGGTGGAAGCCACAACTTTCTAGTATTTTTGTTACATAATTTTTGTCCTTCCCTTTGAAAAAACATGCAATATCTAAGAATATGTCCTGCTCTTCCGATTCCAATGCATCGTAACTTATTCTAAGTACTTGTCGAACTTCCTTGAGAGAGCTTTTTTTCAATCTATTTAATGAACTTTCCCATTTATCTTTGTTTCGACCACAAAGGAAAGAACCCAAAACTTTGAGAGCTATAGGAACTCCATTAGCATACTGTACTGCACGACGTACAAGCTCTCCATAGCCTTTCGATTTAAAGAGTTCTATAGCTTCATCTTCTCTTAATTGCTCAACCTCATAGATATGTTTTATGCCATATCTAGTTAACGCATGTCGATTTCGAGTCGTTATAATGATTCTACTTCCGAAACCAAACCAATCAGGCTCTCCTACCAATTTTTCAAGGTCGGTTGATTCATCCACATCATCAAGCACGATAAGAACCTTTTTACGACATAGCATATTCCTTATCATATGTACTGCAAGACCATCACTTCGTACTTTCAAATCCTTTTCCATTAAGATTTCAGAAATGAGTTGTTCTTGCAAAGTTTTTAAACCACATTTTTCTGAAACTTCTCTAACATTATCAATAAAGCTGCAACCTGCAAATTGCCAAGAGATCAAGGTTCTAAATATCGGCCGGTACGTTCCGTACCGGCCGATTCGTACCGGAAAATGGGAGGGCCGCGTCGGATACTCACCGGTATACCGGTGAGATTGGATTTCACATGCGTATCGGCCGATTCCCGACACGTATCGGCCCGAATCCGATACACACGACGATACAGTCCGATACATGCCGGTACGGCGTGGAATTGTTGATGCTCTGTTTTACTGCTATGCTCTGTTTTAGTGTGAATGTTTTTGAAGAAGCTTAGATCTTGGAACCATTGTCCGAATGTTTTTGAAGAAACTCACCAAAAACAGAGCATCAATGGTTCCAAAAAACAATTCCAGCAGCAAACCGTTTTAGCGCTATGCTCTGTTTTAGTGCTGATTCGCTGAATGTTTAGAGGTTTTTTTCCCTCATTTTTCTTTGTTTATGGTGGTGATGATATGGATAGGGGGGAGTGGAATTGTACGGTGGAGATGAAAGGGCAGCAGCAACAGCATATTTGGTGTGGGAAGATCTAACGGTGATGCTTCCAAACTCTGGGCATGGATCCACAAATAAGTTGCTGAATGGGCTGAGTGGGTGTGCTGAATACACACCACCACAGTTTATATTAATATATATATATTTCTACTGAGCAGAAGAAGGGAAAAAAAAGTAAGAAAAATACATGTTCAATCTGTCAAAAGTTAGATTAGTGGAAAGGTTGTTTATTGGTTTTTATTATTTATTTATTTATTTTGGTGCCATGTTTTTGTATTATATTTTTTTTTTATTTTTTTTATTTGTGTCTTGCTTTGGTGTAGATGTTTAAGATTTAGAATTTTTTTTTTAAAGAGGTTTATTCTAATTAGATTTTTATTTTTATCTTAAATATATTATTGTTACTAAGTAAATTAGAATTACAATATTTGTCAATTGAAAACTGTTAGTGTAGATAATTAAAAGTTATAATTGAGACTAAAATAAGTACATATTATTTAGTTGAAAATGAGTCAAAAGTACTTCTACATATTAAAATTTTGATTAAAATGTGACAAATTAAGGCTAAAAGAGTAAAAAAATGCATAAAATTGAGTTTTAGAGGGATTGTTAATGATTTTTAAAATTTCACAGCCGCGACACCCGATTCCCGATACGTACCGGCCGATACTACCGATACCGATACTCCGCGATCGATACCGTTACGTTACCCGATACCGCGATTTAGAACTATGCAAGAGATACAATCATAAACAGTTCTTGCAATAGTAGTCTTACCTATTCCACCCATTCCCCAAATCCCTACAACACGAGCATCATCCATCCCTAAACCTAGCAATTCAATCACTTTCTCCGTACGAGAATCCATCCCAACTAGGTCTTCGCCAATGCTTGAATATGTATCCATTAATTTTCTAAAAAGTATTCCGACAACTTCTTGGATGAACATTGATTCAGACCTGTGCAAATTTAGGGGGACAATAATAAATTTATTCATCAAAACTCAAAAGAGCTATAAGAAGGAAAAGTGCCATTATTTGGGTAAAATGGTGATCAATTTTACTCATTGCAATTGAATAGCACATATAAATACAGTTTCCTGTATTTGATATGATCATAAAGAAAAACATGAAAAGTCTTTATTTGCTTTATTTGAATGGCACATTGGGTTTCTAATTTTTCCCACAATTGATCAACTTTATTAGTTGTTGAACTACATTTGTTCAGTTCTACTTTAATTTATTGTTAGAAACCCTTAGGAAGATTTCTATTTATAGAGTTGTTTATAGAATTTTTTATTTTAAAAATTTGTGTAAGAATGTTTGATGAAGCTTTTGTTTACAACTTATGAGTTAGAAATAGTTTAATTAGATTATTATTAACAAGTAAGGGAAGAGATTTCGATTATTAACTTTTAGCTTGCTAGAAACGGCATCAAATCAGTTAGACTATATTTCTAGGCCTTCAACTTTAAGACCTTAAGGTTGTTTTTGAATTTATGAGTTTGATAAGGATTTGTAGAGGAAAAGGAAAAAGTGCAAGAAATGCAAATAAAATATAAGTTAAATTTTTTCACCATTCCTCTTATATTTTTCTTTTCTCCATAAATTCATGTCCAAACCCTAGATCCAAACACAAAGGTTAGATGATGATTTTCTTTTTCATTAATGTTATTAAACTTGGCAACACTTATTTCATGCTTATAATGTTTCTTAAATCATTATTTTTACACACATATTATAATGTTTCCTAAATCATTTTTTTTGACTGTCAAACTAATTATTTCTGAATATGATAATATTAAACATCATATAAAATTATGTTATAGAGTTATTTCAGTTGCACTAGGATTATCCTTCCAAATCAAATATATATATTTTTTCCTTCTTTTTAATCACATCGTGCATCGCATATGTTGCATCCTCTTTTTAAATAATTTTGAAATTATATCTGCATAAACATAAGGAAAAATTGGTGAAAGTGTTTTGAAAGGAAGGTCAACTTTGATGGTTACAAGGAGACATAGCACTTCCTGATTGGCAAGTTCAAAAATACGGTGATAAGAATAATTTTTGATATTTTTACTCTTTGTATATTTTGTACGATTTTTTTTTTTTTTAAAAATCTCATAAGTTTAATTCTATAAATCTATTTTTAACAAAATTGATATATGTGAATTTAACTTTTTGAGATGTTTCAAGATCAATGTTAGTATGAAATTTAATATATACATATATATATATATTAATAAAAAGTGAATATATACTGTCACAGTTTACCCACAATGATACACAATTAATGATATATGCCCAATTTTGTCACATTATTTTGAAAGAATTTGTGAGATGTATATCATTACACAAGTTTTATCTAATTATCAGGTACCTGACGATTGTATCACTAGGATAAGGCCATCCTGATAAATTGGCAACTTGCTCCAAAACATTCCTCCACCTTTGAACATTCTCCATCCCCAATACTCCTTGTTTGGAAACCAATTCATCAAATCCCTCCCCAAAACTCCCTCTTTGACTTCTCACTTCCGATGGATCCACATGATAGAATATCGGATAAACAGTTGTGTTGCTGCATTCAAGTGCCTCCACAAGTTCATCCAAACACCATCTCGAAGAAGCGTAATTCTTCGATAAAACCACAATTGAAAACCTTGATTCTCGAATAGCCCTCCGGAGCTCTGGCGAAATCGCTTTTCCTCTCTCGAGCTTTTTGTCATCTTTGAAGGTGTGAATCCCCTTCTGAGCCAACGCAGTGTAAAGATGACTGACAAAGTTATCGCGGGTGTCTTCGCCTCTGAAGCTCAAGAACACATCGAATGCGTATCGAGATGGAGATGAAGATGGAACAGAGGAAGAAGTCATTGTTTAACTGCTTAGTGTACGAAATTACTAGAAAGAGAAAATTTGAGAAATTGATGATAACAGAAATAGAAACTAGTATCTCTCTCTTTCTCTCTAGTTTTTTTAATTTTTTATTATTATTATTATTATTATCATCGTTCATAATGTGACATTTGCGGTACCTGCAACCAATTTGGTAACCATTTTCTTTGCAACTTGCACGAATTTATTATTCAAAGAAAGCGGTACGTCATTGTGACTTTCCTATCCTATCTATTGGCTTGCCGTGTGTGTGGAGTTCAATACACGTGTTAGTCTTAGGTTGATTTGAGAAATTGATTAAAAGTTGAACTTTTAGTTTTTTTTTTTTAAAGTATAAAAATATTAAAAAAATAATGTAACTTAAATAAATTAAAAATCAAAAATAACCTTTTATTATCTTCCCAAAAAAACCTTATTTAGGGTACTATTCCTCTGCTTCTTTGCTCTTTCTTGGTTGCGTTTCCTTTCTCCGAAAAAGCTGCAACAATAAAACAAAGCAATAAAACAACCAAAAAATTTCATCATGTGGCAGCAAATAAGCAGCCAAACACGGAGCAAGGATCCCCTCCTTACATCATTTCTTACTTGGAGGGTCATTGGGCTCACTTTTAGACTCAATTTTGATAATCTGAATCGTTCATATTTTAAGATTTGTTCAGTATATCATACTTGTAAAAAATCAAGTTGATCGGATATCAGAAAGCATGTGTTCGGAAAATCGAACTAAAAACTATTTTTTAAAAAAATTTAATAAACAGTTTCCGAACACATGCTTTCTGATATCCGATCAACTTGATTTTTACAGGTATGATATACTGAACAAATCTTAAAATATGAACGGTTCGGATTATCAAAATTTGGCTTGAAAGTGGGCCCAATGACCCTACAAGTAGGAAATGCAAGGAGGGAGTGCAAGGAGGGGATCTTGACTCCCAAACACAACCTACTGGTAGGAATGATCACCGACTAATAGTCAAGATTGTTAAAATCAAAATTTTAGAACACGACACAATGATAGGAATAAAATCAAAATTTTAGAACACAACCCAATGATAGGAATGGTCACCAACTAATAATCAAAGTTGATAAAATCAAAATTTTAAATATAAATCAAATGGTAGAATGAATTGAAAGTCATAAAATTATATTTTTAATGTAAAATAGAATTAAAAAAAATTATAAATTCATATACCAAGTTAAGTGGTCGGACTTCGGGATTAGACTTGAAAGTTGAATCCAACCTATGCCCACCTTTACTCGATTGTGCTAGATGGTAATGCCCAGGTGATTAAGGGTTAACCTTCACGTAATTTGATAGGTAAAAAATGTTTGAGATATCTAATTTATCACATTTAAAAGTTATTCTTAATAATGTGCCAAATCTTAATGTCACATCATTAGAGATCATTTAGCGATAAGAAATTAGGGAATGTAGTAGTGTTGTTTGATAAATAAGAGGTTGTAGAGTTGGCCTCATTTGGGAATATATTATTTTAGTAATTTTTTAACATTTTATGAAAAGAAGTGTAAAAAAGTAGAGAAAGTAATATGACAATTTATAGTGACATTTCAACTTTTTGATTAAAATATTTAGTCTTCAAACGAGGCTCAGTCGTTGTTAGAGAGATTCATATCAATTAATAAGCTTGCCTAGAGATGTATGTCGGTTAGTTTGGTTCAAATTAATACTAAATTCATAATTAAATTTAATATTATTAAGTCAATTAATAATTTTTGATGATATCATAAATACATTTTAATTAATAATTCTAGTAATTTTGTTGTTATATAGGAGAGTAGTTAGAAATTTTATTTTTTCTATTAATTCTATGAAATAAAAATTTTTGTTGATTGGGCAATCTATATTTTAAATAAACCTCAGAAGTATATTTGTAATTTACCATTAAATTTAGGAAAATGTTATGGTGTGCACCCTTTTAGGGATGCCTACTATATGCACCCTACCACAAAAAGTGTAACTTTATCACAAAATTTCGTAACATTAATCACCACAAATTAGCGTAACAAAATGTCTACAATTTTGTTGTTGATGTTATAAAAGTTTGTGATTTAATTATGATATTTTTTATTACATTAATTTATGATGAGATTTTACGCCTTTTGTAATTTGATGTCACAAAATTTTGGTGATAAAATTACATCTTTTGTAGTACAGGTGCATATAGTATACACCCTTAAAGGGTGTGCATACCATAGGAGAATCCCTAAATTTATCATGATAGGTATATATTTGTTTATTTTTAGTGAAATTTTTTAATTTTTTAATCAATTTTTTGTACTTTTTAAATACACTTAATTAAGATACATCTAAAAAATAAAATTAATTATTTAAAATATTATTAAAAATAAACGAAAATTCAAACAAAAATATTCCCATTATCATTTCTTTGCTATTTCTATTACCATTTCTTGCCAACTAAAATACACCTAAACTATTTAAATTTGAATTGGAATAGTTTAAAAAAAAAAAAGAATAGGTGAATAAGTCATAAATTAAAAACAGAAAATATAGGGATCACGGTTTTGACCCGACTATTGTTACACCCCGGATTCGGGTTTCATGGTTTAATATTGTTATCCACGTCTTTTCTTCCTTCCACTATTTGAGTTTGAGTATTGGGATGTCTTGGGCGTGTTTGGAACAAGTTGGTTGCTACTTAGTCTAGATTGTTGTTACCCAAATTTTGGCTTCTTCTTACGCTCGAGTGAGCTTTGTGATCTCCCAGTATTTTGGGCCTGCAGAGATTCTGGGAGAGTGTTGTTGTTCGCTCGAGCGAAAACTCTTGCGCTCGAGCAAGAACTCTTGCGTTCGAGCGACGATCTTCTGTCTACAAAACTTTTGGGGTTTTGTATTCTGCGCTCGAGCAATGCTTCTTGCGCTCGAGCAATGCTTCTTGCGCTCGAGCGAGGACACTTATTGTGTCTGGTCGCTCAAGCAACAACTCCTTCGCTCGAGCAAGACTCGCGTATATCAGTTCGCAGAAGCTCATTTTTACATCACTTTCTGTTATCTTTTCACTCAAAAACCCTAAATCGGCTCATTCTCTCTCTAAAATCTGACTTGTCTCTACAAATCCCCTAGGATCTAAGGGTCTCTCTACCCTTCTCCCTTTGATAAAGAGGTGGAGCATCTCAAGGGCTACCATTACATCCGAATAGAGTTTGGTTCCGTCATTTTTGAAGGTTCTCCTTTTCTCCGTTGGGCTTTTACAGTTGAGGTAGGGATATTCTATACCTTGATATGATTTTTAACCTAGTTATTTGTTGTTATGTATAAATGGTGAGATTTGGGGGTGTTTTGAGAAAACCTAGGGTTTGGGATCAAGTTTAAAAGACGGGTTCCTATGTGGTGTTATATAATTGATCATAGGGTTTGGATATGAGGTTATCTTGAGTTAAAATAGCTGATTTTGACTTTTGGGTCAATTTTTGAAAAATTGAGAGTTTTGCCCTAAAATGTCTGGAATACTTATTTTGTATAAATAATAGAATTGGTATGAGAAATGTGAAATTGGGAGGATGCATGAATGAATGGTGTAGTTGGATTTGTTTAATCACTCACCTCTGAAAATTTGATGAATTATCTGTTACAAAGATTGTATATCTGTTTAGAAATATCTATATTGGGCTATCAGTAGAGGGTAGCTATGATTGTTATAGAAATTACATGAGGATTAGGTGAATTGAAAGTAATCATTTAATTATGTCATTGAATATGGCGGTATGTTAAGGCATTGAATATGTATAGTTGATAGTCATTGAATATGACGGTACTTTAAATACATTGTATATGTATAACATTTTGGGAGGAGAAATGGGATGTACTTCAAGTTTTGGGAGGAGATAGAGGATGGGCTCCATTGAAATTAAGTTGGCCGGAGTGTTCAGGGTGAAAGTCCCAAAATCATAGGTATACATGGGTGTCGATCCCGTAGATAAAATTTTCGTAAAATGGCAAGATTGAAGTGCTTGTGTGCTAGTTATGTTGATTGAGAACCACTGAGTTCTAATCTCAGTTGGGTTATTCAGAGAATCATAAACTTGGCCTATGAATTGAAATTAAATGAATTAACTTGAAATGAATAAATGGGAATGGATTGAGATGTGAATATCGGTACCGTGTGGTCATGTGAAAAATGTGCGTTTGTCATAAATATTGAATATATCTCTGACATTTATATCTTAGTTAAACCTCATATATTGTGATAGACTGTTTCTACTAGGTTTTGGCTCACCTTACTTGGGAAACCATTTTCAGGTACCAGTGACATACCTCCTCAAAGGACGTAACTTGGGAGGACCTAGGAGCTGGAGGCTCTATTTTGTGTTTCGTGTTTAAATGTTTATTCAAGCCAAGGACTTTATATATGTACAGAGCTTATGACTCTCTTTTGTTGTAACCAAGGAATGTCTTTGAAATATGTAAGCCCGTAAGGCATTTATTTTGTTGTAATTAACTGGTATTACATGCTATAGATTCAGAATGAACATTTATGAATGTATGTTGCATGTATTATCTTTTGTAATAAAAACTCTGATGAAAGAAATTATACCAATTCTATTATACTCACTTCTCTTATGATTTGGATTATTTGTATTATTTTGGGGGCGTTACAGCTTGGTATAAGAGCGTACCGGGTTTGAATACTTTGGGTACATGGGAAGTGGTTATTACCGCAAGGGTTTGTCTCACTTAGCTGAGGTCCTAGTATTTATTGTATGCTTATGTGATAACATGCTTATATGATTATATGGGTATGGGATTTAGTTCCTAAGATGTTGATTGAGTCTATGGGTTTCTGGAAGTCCTATTAGAAAAGCACTTGATCACTGTCGTTTCTAATTAGAACTCTAGCAACGCCGTGGGACGGTCATTATTTGGGAAGGAAATCCGTATGTGTTTAAGTGGTTATATGCTTATATGGAGTGAATTATTGTTGTCCAACGCATTAGGACGCGAGTGAGTTAGTTTCAGTACATTTGTGAATGTGCTAATCTCTATGTTACCTTTATTAGGATGTCAGGATGTGGTGGTGGTAGGCGTGGTAGGCCTAGGTGGTAGGAGATGTCGATACCATGAGGAAGGAGTTGGTCAGGCCAATGTGGCCGAACCAGTTAGTTAACAGGCCATGACGCCTTAGCCTGCGAAATGGCCGAAGCATTGCGGGAGTCCATGGATATTCTCGGGGCTGAGAATCAAGTCCAGGCCCAAGTAGTTGAAGCAGGGCTGTCTTTTCTGAAGAGAGAATTCTTCCGGTCGAATCCGAACGAGTTTTTGGGTGATCCCAATGAGCCACTGAAGGCTGATGAGTTACTAGAACAGATGGTGAAGACGTTCGAGATGCTCGGCATCGAAGACGGGGGTTTGAGAGTGACCTTGGCGTTCTTCTAGTTGAAGGGAGACGCGGGTCAGTGGTGGAAGTATACGTGAGGACGCATTGGAGGGACTTGGGAGGCTTTTGTCGATGCCTTCCAGGACTAGTACTTATTTGCTATAGTAAGGGAGAAGTTGAGGGATCAATTCTCCAAGTTGGTGCAATTGAACACGTCGGTGGCCGAGTTTGAGGCCACATTCACCAGTTTGTCGAGGTTTTCACCGGAGTTAGTAGCGACCGAGGAACCCCGTTGTCTGGAGTTCGAGAAGTAGTTGAGGACCGGGCTCATATTTAGAGTGGCTGGATCCATGATTAGAGATTATGGGCGCCTTGTGGAGGCAACGGCCCATCTCGAGACTATCATGCAGATAGAGGAGGAGAGAATGAGGGGCTCCAAGAGGAGTCAAGATAATCAAGGGGACAATAAGAGATAGAGGGGTTCTAAGCCCCAGTCGTCCCAGGGAGCTCAGTCGAGGTCCACTTTTCCAGTACCAAGTATAGATTCTGGGAGAGGTGGTCAGGGTGATATGACTTGTTTCAAATGTGGTCAGTTGGGCGACAAGTCTTCAGCCTGCCCACAGAGGGGAGAAGGGCAGCAAGCAGCATCGTCTTTGGCTCGTTCTTAGGGCCAAGGTCAAGGGAGAGGCCAGCCGCTCACTTGTTATCAGTGTGGGCAGGCAGAACACTTGAAGAGGTTTTGCCCATAGTTGGGTGGCACATCGGGTGCGTCTAGTTTGAGGTAGACACTGAGTCATCATCCAGCACAGTCAGCACAGGCCTCGAGGGCCAATCAAGGAGCCTATTCAGCTCAATCAATACATCAGGCATATGCTCCGAGGGGTGATCAGGTGGAGCAGAGACCTACTGGGCGTATGTACGCTGTTGTAACGCCAGATCTTGTACCTGCTCCTTCGATAGTGAGAGGTACCTTATTGTTTTGCAATTCAGTTGCTAATGTGTTGATTGATATGGGTGCATCCTATTCTTTTATCTCGTCTGCATTTGCATCAGTTTTGGGGTTGGAGTTAGCACAGTTAGCATCTCCTATCTGTGTAGAATCACCTATTGATGGTGAGGTTATTTTGAAACACAGATGTCGGGGTTGTGACATCGAGGTTGCCGGTCGTCAATTACCTTTTGCATTTGTATTATTTGACATGTTTAGTTTTGATGTTATTTTGGGTATGGACTGATTATCGTCATACCGGGCTGTTATAGACTGTTACCGTTAGAGGGTGACTGTATGTACCTTGAGTGGTGATTGTTTTTATTTCATGGGGGACCGGGTGGATAAAGTCTTATCACGGGTATATGATTCGCGTGGGCAGAGTGAGCTTAGTTGTCTTCTTGCTACCTTTTTGAGTAGTGAGTGTGATAAAGTTCGGGTTAAGTTGCCAAAGGTGGTATGTGAATACCCAAATGTCTTTCCCGAGGATCTTACTAGTTTACTACCTCACCGAGAGATCGAGTTCTCTATTGATTTAGTGCTTGTCATGGCACCGATTTCTATGGCACCATATCGGTTTGCACCAGCTGAGTTGAGTGAGTTGAAGATTCAACTCCACGAATTATTAGATAAGAGTTTTATCCGCCCTAGTACTTCACCTTGGGAAGCATTGGCTCTCTTTGCTAAAAAGAAAGATGGAGCCTTATGACTTTGCATCGATTATCGAAAGTTGAACCGGGTAACAGTTAAGAACAAGTACCTAATGCCGAGTATCGATGATCTCTTTGATCAATTGAAGGGGTCTTGTTGTTTCTCTAAAATAGATCTGAGATTAGGTTATCACCAGTTGAGGGTAAGGGAGGAGGATATTCCAAAGATGGCATTCCGTACGCGGTATGGCCATTACGAGTTTCTAGTGATGCCTTTTGGGCTAACTAATGCTCCAGCTATTTTTATGGTTTTGATGAACCGGATCTTTCAAGAGTTCTTAGACCGTTTTGTGGTCGTCTTTGTAGATGACATCTTGATTTACTCACCCTCTGAGGAGGAGCATGAAGAACATTTGCGAGTAGTAGTTGAATTGCTTAGGGCCCATAAGTTGTATGTTAAGTTTGGGAAGTGTGAGTTCTGGTTGAAAGAGGTTAAGATCTTAGGCTATGTGGTATCCGGGGAAGGGATGACTGTAGATTCATCCAAGATAAAAGCAGTACAAGATTGAGCACAACCTAATAATGCTTTCAGATCCGTAGTTTCTTAGGGTTGGCCGGTTATTACCGTCGATTTGTAAAGGATTTCTCCAGATTAGCTTCACCGTTAACTAGACTGACGAGGAATGGAGTTAAGTTTGTATGGAATGAGACTTGTGAGAAATCGTTTCAAGAGCTTAAAGTTAGACTTACCACTACTCCAGTCTTGATTATTTCGAAGAGGGGTGTGGGTTAATGCAAGAGGGGAAAGTAGTGGCCTATGGCTCACGACAATTGAAAGCACATACCCTACCTATGACCTATAGTTAGCAGCTGTGATATTTGCCTTGAAAATTTGGAGGCACTATTTGTATGGTGAGAAATTTGAGGTGTTTTCCGATCATAAGAGTCTGAAATACCTATTTACACTGAAGGACCTAAATTTGAGACAGAAGAGGTGGATGGAGTTCATAGAGGATTATAATTTTGAGTTGCATTATCATCCGGGGAAGGCCAACGTGGTAGCTGACACCTTGAGTAGGATATCTGTCAGTAGTGTGGCTAGTATTGCTATTCGGGAATGAGAGATATTGGGTACTCTTGGTGAGTTTGACTTGCGTTTGGATGAGTTTGTCGAGTCCGCAACCTTATTTTCAATGGTTGCACAACCTACACTTGTGAATCGAGTGTTAGAAGCGCAAAAGGGTGACCTTGAGGTAGAATCCCTCCGGGAGAAGATCTCTAGTGGGAAGGTAGAGAAGGGCTTGACTGTGTATTCCGACCAGAGTGTTTGATACCATGACTGTTTGTTTGTGCCGGAGTCTTTCCGAGAGGAAGTACTCCAAGAGTTTCATCATTCGCGCCTTGCGGTGCATTCGGGAGGCACAAAGATGTATCATGATCTTAGTCGCCAGTTTTGGTGGAGGGGTATGAAGAAGGATGTAGCCATGTTTGTATCGAAGTGCCTTACTTGTCAGCAAGTGAAGACTGAGCATCAGAGGCTAACGGGTTTGTTACAACCCTTTCATATAGCCGAGTAGAAGTGTGAGCATGTCACAATGGATTTTGTTCTGGGCCTTTCGAGGACTTAACGGGGTAGTGATGCCATTTGGGTGGTAGTTGACCGGTTGATCAAGTCAGTGCACTTTATATCTATACGTGTGAGTGACTCGATAGATTATCTTGTCAACTTGTATATTAGGGACAGAGTGAGGTTGCACGGGGTCCCTGTGACAATTGTTTCGGATAGAGATCCGCATTTCACAGCTCAGTTGTGGCAGAGCTTGCAGAGTGCCTCAGGCACTAGATTGACCTTGAGCACTGCTTACCATCCTCAGACTGACGGACAGTCCAAGCGTACCATCCAAATCTTTGAGGATATGCTTCGAGGCTGTGTCCTTGATTTTAAGGGTTCGTTGACGAAACACTTACCCTTAGTGGAGTTTGCCTATAATAACTGTTTCCAATCGAGTATTGGCATGGCACTATTTGAGGCCTTGTATAGTCGACCGTGTAGATCTCTAGTGTGTTGGGCCGAGGTGTGTGATGCACCTTTGTTGGGCCCAGAGTTGGTTCGGGAAACGACGGATGTATGAATGAATGGTGTAGTTGGATTTGTTGGGTCGAGGATATAAGAATGAATGGTGTAGTTGGATTTGTTTAATCACTCACCTGTGGAAATTTGATGCATTGTCTGTTATAAAGATTGTACATCTGTTTAGAAATATCTGTATTGGGCTTTTGGTGGAGGATAGCTATGATTGTTGTAGAAATTGCATGAGAATTAGGTGAATTGAAACTAATCATTTAATTGTGTCATTGAATATGGCGGTATGTTAAGGCATTGAATATGTATAATTGATAGTCATTGAATATGAGGGTACTTTAAATACATTGTATATGTATAACGTTTTGGGAGGAGAAAGAGGATGTACTCCATGTTTTAGGAAGAGATAGGGGATAGACTCCATTGAAATTAAGTTGGCCGAAGTGTCTAGGGTGAAAGTCCAGAAATCATATGTATACATAGGTGTCGATCCCGCGGATGAAATTTCCGTAAAATGGCAAGATTGAAGTGTTTGTATGATAGTTATGTTGTTTGAGAACCACTGAGTTGTAGTCTCAGTTGGGTTATTCAGAGAATTATAAACTTGGCCTATGAATTGAAATGAAATGAATTGTCATGAAATGAATAAATGGGAATGGATTGAGATGTGAATATCGGTACCGTGTGGTCATGTGAAGAATGTGCGTTTGTCATAAATATTGAATATATCTCTGACACTTATATCTTAGTTAAACCACATATTGTGATAGACTGTTTCTACTGGGTTTTGAGTCACCCTACTTGGGAAACCATTTTCAGGTACCGGTAACATACCTGTTCCAAGGATGTAGCTCAAGAGGACCTAGGAGCTAGAGGCTCTATTTTGTGTTTTGTGTTTAAATGTTTATTCAAGCCAAGGGCTCTATATATGTATAGAGCTTATGACTCTCTTTTGTTGTAACCAAGGAATGTCTTGGAAAGATGTAAGCTTGTTATTAATTGATATTACATGCTATAGATTCAGGATGAACATTTATGAATATATATTGCATGTATTATCTTTTGTAATATGAACTCTAATGAATGAAAGTATACCAATTCTACACGTCTATTATGAGTTGGATTATTTGTATTATTTTGGGGGTGTTACAGAAAATATACACAAATACAAAGGGCATGCCCCAGGCCCTAACCCCAACTATACAAGCAAGAACAACTAACTTAAAACAGCCTAAAAAGGCAAGCTAAATAGAGAACAAGATGAGACAAAACGGCTACAACTAACAAAACCAAGATAAAAATTGAACCTGGAAAATCCAGAACTATTGATTGGATGGATAAAGAAATACTAAACAATTAAATAACTTAGAATTATAACACAGATAGGCAGACAAAACTGCTACTCCTCAACAAATTTTGATTCCTTAAATATGTTCAAGCTCCCTATACAAACTATATGTGGACCATGAACACATTCCAAAAGCACAAAAATCTGAAACAAAAATGGAGACAAAAAGGACTATCCCTTACACAGCCCGTAAGGGTAGGCCAACAAAAGATTTTCAAAATCTCCACCCAAACAACAGTACCATACTATATCAGATTCAATAGATATATACAATTTAAATAAAATCTTTCTTCACACTTGAGGCGTCTAAAGCAGCCATCCTTCCTTGCTGCCAACTTCCAGAATTTAGCAAACCTTGCCAAAGATAGACAGTTACATGAGTTCCAAAAGTGCCAGCTATACAATAGCAGAAAATACACAGCAGTTGTTGTATATTTGCACAAAAACACAATATATATTCTCGCTACACTCGGCCCAACTATATAGGATCTCACAACACTCAAAACTTATCCTTTCCATGTAACCTGCAAAGAAACAGAGCAATAGGAAAAAATAATTGTTAGCACTCAATGTGGCCATGGATGTTGGTTAGGAAGTGTATATTGCTTAGAAACACTCAACCCTTAGATAAGGTAATTTCACACTCTCAACACAGGCATATAGCAGCTCAATTTCCTGCAAAAATAGCAAAAAAATTAGATAACCCCTCAGATTTATGCTCTCCTTCACTCAACCCACAGAAACTGAACTCCCATCACTCAAAGGTTGTAAGGTCTTTAGGATGGTGTGGGGAAGCCTCCAAGAATTCAGGAACCAGCTGTCACTTGAATGCCTTGTAATATTAGTCATAGACATCATACGAAATGTAATCATATCCACAATGCACTTAATAACAACCTCCTCAGAAATCATCTCTTTTATGAAAATTCTATTATTTCTAGCAATCCACAGTTGATATATAGTGTAAATGAAAGCCCTTTGACAATAATAACTCTAATAAATTTACCTTTAGCAGAAAGAGCCACATGCTAAGTAATACCAGGCCATTGAATAACAGGCTAAGAGACATTCAACTTAGATTGAATACAAGTCCAAATTCTAAAAGAGAAAAGGCAATCAAAAAACAGATGATTGTGATTTTCACAAGAGTCCTTACAAAATACACATTCAGCAGATTGAGAAATGCCAAACAATCTCAGTCTATCCCCAGTATTCAATCTACATAGGATTGCCATCCAAGTTACAAAACTAGCCTTAGAGATATTATGGGGGTCCCAAAGAATGGTAGCCCAGGACATTCTATCCCCAGACTTTCTCAAATAATTCCAAGTTGAAATTATAGAAAAATTCCCATAAGAGAAGGGAAGTCATTTGACAGAATCTGGGCCATTATTGGGATAGAGAGTAGGAGTGCTCTCAATCAATTCCTTTAATTCCCAAGAAAAAGCAGCAGGCCATCTCCAACTACTATTATCAACAATATCTTTGACCTTAGACTCCGTGCCAAGAGTAGAGCCATAAATAATACAGTCCCCAAACTTAGCCCACAGAGACCCAAGGGGATGCCAGTTATCAAACCACAAGAAAATCTTATCCCCATCCCTAACACAGTGCTTAATCAGAGGGTAAATGATAAGTCTAAGGGAAAGAATTTTCCTCCAAACCCAAGAAGGAGAACCACCAGCTCTATTCGTGCATTATTTACAAGCAATTTAGAAAAAGACGGCCATTTTCTTGATAACTTTCTCGAATTTCTTGACTTTCAAATAAAGCAATTATTATAAAAATAAAAATTAAAAAAAAATTATTACCGCTGCCTCTCTTAAGATTTCTCATAAATATAGATTATAGCCTTTTGTTTTTAGATATTACAATTATTCCTTTATCAATGTGCAACCAAAAATGTAAAATTACATATATCTATTTTATTATATAAGGTCATGAATTTTTATAAACTATCACTTTTTCTTCTTCTTCTTTTTTTTTTTTGGTAATGCCCCCTCATATTCAAAAACTATGAAATTTTATAAACTATTACTTTTGTTTTGTATTTTTTGTATTTTTTTATTTTTTAAGTAATGTCCCTCATATTCAAAAACTATCACATTCAATAAACGTTTCATTAAACTGTAACATTTAAGTTGTGTTAAATTTGAAAAGAGATTTATTAATGGAAAAAAAATGAAAAAAAAAAAGTTCTTCTTTTTCTTTTCTCTCCACAAATCACTACTCAAATCTTTCACAAGAAGGGTATGAAGTGATAAAGTATAGAAGGGAGCTTCTCCCTTTCAGCATATACCATAGTCAGTCGAACTCCAATAAATACAAACGAACAACTTCAGTTCATGTAAAAATAAGGTTGTGTTTGGTACTTATATTTCAGTAAGAATTTAGAAAGGGAAAGAGAAAAGTTGTGTGACATGTGATAATGTGATTACATTTCACATTGCACCCACATTTTCTCTTTTCTTTTTCAGATCCTTGTCCAAATCTATAATTCAAATATAGTCTAAATATTGTTGCAACTAACAAAGTATAAATACATGTAAGATTTGATTATAATTAACACAGAAGTGAAAATAAGTTTGAAAGAACAAGCAAGTCATATAATATATGCATATGGCTGTATTTTTTGTCAATCGCAAATAATAACCATATATGTATATTACTCATTGATGCAAACTAGTCCTATAAATCATATTTTTTCTTGTTTATTAATTGAGTAAATTTCATTTTCCACTCAAACTATACTTCTTTGATCAATTTCATACCCAAACTTTTGATATTATCAATTTTCCCCTTACCAATTTAAATCGTTATTAATTTACCCTCCATCATCACATTTAAAAGGAAAATGTTTTTAAAAAATTATATTTTGAACTCAAATTATAAATTATATATTCAAATTCACCCATTCTCTTCTCCTCTCTCACCTAAGCAACCCTCTCTCCTCTATTAACCAAACAACCACCACCACCACCATTTCCATGTCGGTGTACCGCCCCCGCCATCACCAACCATCCTACAAACTAAGAAAATTCATCAAAAAGAAGATATATTTCGATTTACAAACAATCATATTATGAAACCCACTTAAATTCAATAAATCCAACCAAACTAATTCAATCATTGACGATAGCATCATTGTTACTGTAACACCGATGATATTGCATAATCATCGGGAGTTCTGGATGAAATTTGAGCCGAACCCATGTTCAAACAATGAAGAAGATTGAGCTGTGGATTGCATACATCATTGGAGTCCTTGCAAGAGAGCTCAAGATCAATCTTCGGATCAGTAATCCTCTCTAATTCTTGATCTTTTTGATGTTCTTCTTCTCTTTCCTCTTGTGTGTCCTCTTTTGGGTTCTCCATTGAAGTAGCCTCTTAAGTTGATGAAGCTTGAAGCCTTAAAAGGACATGGTTTCTTTGTTAGTGGTTCCATTGGAATTAATATTTTTTGAGCAGCCTCTATTGTATATGAAATTTGTGATGATCGCAAGTGATAAAATATTTGTTGAAGGGAAGTAAATGATTTATGCTACGTAGAGAAGGATACTATTTGACAACATTTGCGAGAGAGAAAGAGAGAGGAGCGAGGAGGTAGGTATTCAATTTGATTGGAACTCCACTATATATAAATATATCTAATCAACTAGTCTGACTGTGTATATAGTAGAATTAGTTTGTTTGGATCTAAATTACAGGCTTTTAGTATTATGTATGATTGTTTGTAAATCGAAATATATTTTCTCTTTGATAAATTTTCTTAGTTTTAAGGATGGTTGGTGGTAGCAGGGGCAGTACACCGACATGGCAATAGTGGTGGTGGTGGTTGTTTGATTGATAGAGGAGAGAGGGTAGTTTGGGTGAGAGAGAAGAAGAGAATGGGTGAATTTGAATCTATAACCAAAATGTAATTTTTTAAAACTTTTTATGTTTAAATGTGACGATAAGGGGCAAATTGATAACAATTTAAATAGGTGAGGGGGTAAATTAACAATATCAAAAATTCAAGTGTGAAATTGATCAGAGGAGTATAGTTTGGAAGGAAAAATGAAATTTCCTGTTATTAATTTTATTGCGATTATACTAATCCTAGTTACATAGTTGTGAGATCAATATGAATTTTACATATATAGTACATAACATCTAAACATTTATCATACATGTTTTCCATAAAGAAATTTTGAATACATTAATTACATATGACAATGGACAATCAAGGGGTATCAGAATTTATTGCTCATTTGTCATTGTTTGACATGGACTCTGGAAGTTTAAAGGTGGAAGGCTTATCAACACCCTTTCTTGAGTACTCTCTCCATCTTCAAGATGCTGTAGCTGCTCTTCGTGCTCTCTCTTTTGCTTCCTCCTCTACAACCACTATTATGTAAAGCTTTAGTTAAAATTTTAAACTAAAAAGCGTCGGCTACATTTTGAGACGATTTATGCCGTGTATATGATTTATACTGATGCATAAACCATTCAACCATTACCGAAGCCAACAAAGTATTAAGCCTTCAAGGAGCCAAAATTTATTTATATTCTACTAAATGCACTAGGGTAGCACATATAAAATTTCAGTTTTGTTTTAGTACTTGCAATGACCACTATAGATTCAAGTGCTTTGAGTTCTAGCCTATTTGGATCTTTTCAAATGCTAAAACTGGCGACAATACTATAGATTCAAGTGCTTTGAGTTCTAGCCTATTTGGATCTTTTCAAATGCTAAAATTGGCGACAATACTATAGCTAATAAGACAAAATGTCACATCAAACCCATAATCATTTCATTTTTTTCCTCACAAACATCATATCCAACTATAAAACAATCCAATCATGTTCCCAAATACAAAAATTTTAGTCTACTAAAATAGCCAAAAGCTAAAATAGCCTACTAAAATAGTAACTTCCCAAACACCCACTATGTATGGCATCATACAAAATTTTCCAGTGCTTCTCCAAATAAACTAAGTAGCATGGACACAGGATACAATGATTCTCAAAAAATTATAATACAGATGCGGTGAGATACTTATTTTTATTTACTATTTATATTAATAGACATTAAGAATACATAGATATGAGAGGCATTGATGCATACATGGATATATTTTATTTCAACACCAAATCAGCATTCTAATTTTTTTTTTTTTTTAAAAAAAAAAAAAAAACCATATAAAGGTGTTTGGCCTGTCCATGACATGTCCTTAACACGTTCTACAAAAATAATAATAATAATAATTTTAAAACTTGAACACCACAAGGCATGTCAGACACATGGACACGTGTTCCCGCATAACATCCATCTTGGTGTGGTGCTTCTCAGCAAATATACCATACACTCGAAAGCATTAACCTTGTGTTCATTGCTACTACATAGACTAAACTTGGCCAAATTCAGGCCTGAACCCTTTAAACCTCAGCTCCTACCTTTTCACTCAAAAAACCCTAACAAGTAAACCCTTTTCCACTATTTATTATAGGGGAGCTTTCATTAGGCTCCATCCTTCAACAAGTAAGGCTGCTTCCCAAAGTACACAAAACATTATTTTGGACAGCATTTTACCAAATGGAAAGAAATAATAAATTTCAGTGGAAAGGTCAATGCAAGTTTGCATATGCCGTATTATTTTACCACATTCTACAACTTTAGGAACAAACACATGCCAACAATGTATACTCAATTGGCTAAAGAATTCATGGAAACATATAAGAGAAACAATAGAGCAGATATTTGCACTCAACAAAATATTTATGTCAGAATAATAGAAGTAGAATGCTTTCCATGATTTTAAACATCAAAATTAGCAATTTTATTTATTGAATCCTTGTTACCTGTATTTTGATAGTCTCTGGGCTTACCCCAGAGGTTGCTCCAATATGATTCAGTTTGATTAGAACCTTTCTGCTTCATCATCCTCACTTTAGCTTTTGCCTGGACACAATATATATAAGCCATTCGTCAAACCTAACACTGATTTGATTTATAATAACAAAAATCAATGAACATAACAAATATACCTACCCGGTGAAAACAAATATGAGCAGCAGTAAAAGATAAAACTTGATGCAAACAATATCCAAGGTCAAAACATAAAGAAAATCGTAGGTTTAATATATATCTCAAATGGAATGCCATCATTCTCTTGCCATTCCATGTTTGTGGCTTATCTAGGAAACATGTGCTTCATTAATACAAATAATAATTGCCATGTGAAATTGTAAAAATGCATTGCTAATAATGAATAAATAAGATTACAAGGAAGGCTTTTATAAAATCAAAAAAAGTATAGAGATGAAAAATATTGAAAAACCAAATAATAGCTGAAATCCAATACAGAAGAACCCACAAAAACACAAAAAGAAAATGAAGAAAAAGGAAAAAACATCAGAGTTCTTACCAACATTTTAGCTTGTCTCTTTCCCATCGAGACGTTGCCTGCCACATTGGGGTAATTTGATGAAAAATAATAATCAAATACATTAATACTGAAAAGATTAAGGTACGCTAGCAGTTTAATTATCTCTATCAGAGATCTTCCTAAGAGACAAGGTTTGCTGCTAGAAAACTTTTCAAGGTTTTCCATGATTTTGCCTATTGATGACAACAATAAGTATTAAATGCGGCACTGCCATCAAATAACTACTGACTAAAGAGCTGCAAATATCAAACTATCCATTCCTTATACCACAACCTCTTTGAAATGCCACCTGAAGAACTTAGTAACCGATTAAAGAACCAGCGTTTAGAAATAGATGAGGGAATTTGTGAGCATAATTTGACATTTTATTCTATAAAAGAAAGTTGTCAATAGGAAAATAATTAAATTCCTTCCAATCCTATCAAAATCTCAAAAGGTGTTAATAACACAAGACGTTATGCCTGAATACCTGCAATCAAGTTCACTCAACCACACAAGGCACAAAAGCAGCATAAATATTTTAGGTTCTTTAAATAGATATCAACTTTGCTTTTACAAAGTAATTCACTTTCATAAATGAATCAAAAGTTTGAGCACTACTACATTTCAGGAGATTTTAAGGGACAATGAGGCATGGTCAAACCATTCAACTAAACCATGTTTTGATCAATTAAACAAATAGTAGTCTCCAAGATGGCAACATTAATTCCTACACAAAAGTTCAACATTAATTCCTACACAAAAGTCCCATATCGCCCAATTACTATTAAGCATATAAGCGTGAGGGCACCCTCACCCCAATAGCTAGTTTTAGGTTGAGTTCTGCCCATGACCGTGTAATTAATAAGCTACCTCAGCTATCCAAGCCATCCAAGTCTGATGACGATCATGAAGATGGTCAGCTGCAGCTTAAGTCTCCTAGGCCACAGTTGCAGTTACAGCTGCAGCCCCAGTTACATTTGCGTAAGCTAGAAACAGGACATACAGCAGCCGTATGAACTGCAGCTTCAATTGTAGTTTGCTGCAGCTCATCAGCATAGCCAAAGCTTGGAGGTTGTTAGTTTGGTTGTTAGTTTGTTAGAACTAGAGTTAGATAGTAGTTATGGTTAGGTTAAGTAGTTAGGAGTTATGGTTAAGAGATTGTATCATCTCTATAAATCATTGTAAATTTGTCTATAGCATTCATTGAAATAAAAAGACCAAACTTTCTTTATGGTATCGGAGCTCTGAGCTCCTACGAGCAGAGATCCTTGGAGATCCTTCTATGGCTAATCCAAACCCTATACCTCCATTAACCTCCATGGTTACACCTTCAGGTTCTTCTTTACCTGCAAATCTTACCCTATTGATTTCCAATATGAGTGCCTTTATGCCTACAAGGCTTGATTCAACTAATTACATTGTCTGGAAGAGTCAACTTCACAACATCTTGAAAGCTACGAAGCTTCTTGGATTTGTTGATGGTACTGTAAGGATTTCTAAATGATATATATATTCAACTTGTTTGTTTACAAAGAGTTCATTAGTTTATATAGCCCTAAATCTATGATAGAAAAAGGAAATACAACAATCTTGCCTAATACGTGCCTAATTCCTAATATACACAATGCCATATATACAAAAAATGCCATATATACACAATATATTCTCACACCCCTGGTCATACTGAAGGTGTTTTAGCAGAAAACACTGAGAGTTTGCTAAGAAGAAACTAAAACCGAGCGGTAGTGTGAGTCTTGGTGAAGAAGTCCGCAAGTTGCAAAGCCGAGGAGACAAAAGGAAGCGAGATAGAGCCAAACTACAGATGCTGTCGGACAAAGTGACAATCAATCTCAATGTGTTTTGTCCGTTCATGGAAGACAGTATTGTGGGCAATCTGAATAGCACTGTGGTTGTCACAATAGAGAGAGGTCGGAGAAGACTGAGGGACGCCCAAGTCAGAGAGAAGACAACGAAGCCAGACAACTTCAGCAATAGCATAAGCCATAGCACGATACTCAGCTTCGGCAGTAGAGTGAGCAACAACAGTTGTTTCTTGCTTTTCCAAGAAATCAAGAATTGCCAAAAAACATACATAAACTAGATATAGACTTGCGATCAATAACATCACCGGCCCAATCAGAATCAGCATAGGCCACCAAATCCAGAGAGGAAGTAGAGGACAACAATAAACCTTGAAATATAGTACCTCGGAGATAGCAAAGAATCCGAACCAAGGCAACCTAATGTATGGAGCAAGGAGCAGAGACAAACTGGCTAACCACATGAACAGCATAAGCAAGATCAGGATGAGTAACTGTCAAATAGACTAAGCAACCCATGAGCACTCGATATAGAGTAGGATCGTCCAAAATAACACCATCAGTAGTGTTGCGCTTTACATTAAGCTCAATTAGGGTATCAAAAATCTTACTGTCAGTAAGACCAGCACAATGAATAAACTTATTGGCATACTTGTCCTGAGAGAGAAAGTAGCCCTTGGGAGAAAAAGCTACCTCAATACCAAGAAAATATCGCAATGGGCCCAGATCCTTCATTTTAGAGGTACGAAAAAGATGCTGCTTGACCTCAGATATAATAGAAGAGGCAGAACCAGTGATGATCATATCATCCACATACAGTAATAACGCAACAAATCCAGCAGAGGTACAGAGAAGAAATAAAGTAGAGTCCTGGGCACAAGGATGAAACCCAAGCTCACTAACAGTAGTCTGAAAGCGATCATACCAAGCACGAGAAGACTACTTTAGACCACATAGAGCATGCCGAAGGTGACAAACTTGTCCAGAGGAATGGTGAAGGCTAGGGGAGGACACATGTAAACCTCCTCAGTGAGATGGCCATTAAGAAAAGCATTTTTAACATCCATCTGATAAAGAGGCCAAGAACGAACAATAGCGACAGAGATCAAAGTACGGACAGTAGTCATCTTGGCAACAGGAGCGAATGTCTCCTCATAATCAGTACCATACTCCTGTTGGAAACCTTTGGCAACCAAACGAGCTTTGTAATGCTTAAGAGAACCATCAGAATGAGTCTTGACTTTATAGACCCATTTGCAACCAACCAGATTCTTATCAGCAGGCAAAGGAAACAACTCCCAACTACTAGTTTTCTGTAAAGCAGACGACTCATCCTCCATTGCTTGAACCCAATGAGGATCCTGACAGGCCTCCTTGTAAGACTGAAGTTCTAAAAAAGAGTGAATAGCAGACAAAAAAGTATGATATGAAGCAGAAAAACATGTATTAGACCAACCCAACCTATTTGGAAGATGACGCTCACAGGGAGGATAGCAGTGTGCAGCAGGATTAGAGTCGTTAGAAGTAGAAGGAGCAGCAACAGGAGTAGAGACAACTAGTGGTGGATGAGCCTTGCGACGAGAATAGACCAACAACGAAGGGAAAGAAACAGTCGAAGGAAAAGAAGGAGCCATAGGTCACGTAGACAGAGAAGTAGGAATGGCCTCAGGAGGAACAGTGGCGATATACTCATCTGATGGGACCTCAGAAGGAAATAGGTCAACGTGAACCAAATCCTCTTTGGAAACGGGAACAGTGGGAGGGGAAGCTAAAAGTAAGACAGACGTTCGAGAAAGGCAATATGACGGGAGACATAGAGGCGATGAGAGATAGGGTCGTAACAACGGTAGCCTTTCTGAGTAAGATTGTAGCCCAAAAAGACACGCAAGATAGACCGGGCACTAAGTTTGGTCCGATCTTTATGGGAAAGGAGGACAAAACAAGCAGACCCAAAGACACGCATGAGGGAATAATTAGATGGTTGGGAATATAGAGCCTTATAAGGGAATTGACCGGAGAGTAGGGGAGTCAGCATGCGATGAAGGAGGAAAGTAGCAGTAAGAACTGCCTCACCCCAGAATGGTGCCAGAACAAAGGCAAAGAGAAGGAGAGATCGAGCTGTCTCAAGGAGATGACGGTGTTTACACTCAGCACGACCATTTTGGGCAAGGGTATCAGTACAGGAGGTTTAGTGAATGGTACCCAATTTGGCCAAATACTCATAGAATTCAGTTTTAAAGTATTCCCCACCCAAATCAGACAAGAGTATTTTAATTGTGGCCCCAAACTGCGCAGTGATCATAGACTGAAAGGTACAATATATCTGGTAGAAGTCAGATTTATGAGCCATAAGATAAACCCATGTATAACGGGTACAATCATCAACAAATGACACATAGTACGTACAACCCCCTTTAGTGAGAACATGAGATGGTCCCTAGACGTCAATATGGACAAGAGAAAAAGGGGAAGCAAAAATAGAAGTACTATTATTAAATGGTAAAGCTGTCATTTTAGCAAGTTTACATCCTTGACACTCATTAATTTGACTAGGAGAAACTTTACCTAACAATCCTGACTGAGCTAAAGATCGCAAGTGGTCAACAGACAAATGACCTAAACGAGAATGCCATAAATAAAACTGACTCGACTGAGAATCTAACTGAAAAGATGAAAGTGCAACGGGCGAGGTACACATAGGAAAATGTAGGCTTTCCACCACATAGAGATCTCCAACTCTACGGTCAGTCCTAGTCTACTTCTTAGACACCCGATCCTGCACACAACAGATAGAAGAAAAAAAGATAACATCAAAACCAGAAGCATTAAGCTGACTAATAGAAAGCAAGCTAACAGACAATTGAGGAACATAAAGAACAGAGGGAATAGTAACAAGAGACAGGGCAGAAGGTAAAACAGACCCAATAGATAGGACAGACATACCAGACCCATAAACAGTATTAATAGTAATAAGAACTGGAGGGAGGATACAGTTTTGGAGTAAGGAACGGTGAGGAGTCATATAATGAGAGGCACCGGAATCAAAAAGACAGACATAGGAAGGAATACCTGAAGAGGAGATGCAGTATAAGCAGCAAGAGGGTGAAAAGTACTCGGAGCAGGGCCTCGGAACTGTGGCTAAGATGGCTGAGAAGACTGAGCAGACTGACGGCTCTTCTTAGGACAGTTGTTCTTCCAATGGCCCTTCTGATGGAAAAAAGCACACTCATCAGAGGCTAGTGGCCCCTTCTTGGACTTCGCATGGCCCTGAAGCTAATGAGATGGTGGGCCTGACAACAGAGGAGGTTGAGTAGGAGTCAAGATGATAGATGGAGACAGAGTCTGACTAGCTATTTTATGGCGGGTTTTGTCAGAGAGGAGCTCATGAACAATAGCATCCACAGAGGGGAGAGGAGACCGATGAAGGATGCTATCACAGATAGCTTCATACTGAGGGGAGAGGGCTGTTAAGAACTGTACTAAATTACCTTGCTCCCGAAACTCAACATAAGCATCTAGTGCCTTAAGGCTAGATGGTTCCATGAGAGCCAATTGATCCCAGAAACCTGTCATCTCAATATAAAAAACTTGAATAGATTGATCCCGCTGATGAGCACTCTGGATTGCTGATACACACCTAATAAATAGTTCCACACCTCTTAGCAGTACTGTATTTGGAAAACATCATTCCAATATGGTCACCCACAGAATTATGAAACGAGGTCAGAACTTGGGCATTATCACAATCCCAAGTGTCACAGGAAGTCAGATATCCTTCTTGTTTCGGGTCCAATGGACGATGAATAGAACCAGAAACTGTCACGACCCAAACCCGCCCCTGTAGGTTTAGCACCGTAACCGGCCAGTAATCCATGGATTACCAAAGGCCTCTGAACAGATTAGTAAATAATAAGGGGCTGTGGAAGCAAAAATACAAAATAGACAAGTTCTAATGAGCTGTGATAACGTACATGGACAGAACATATCAAAACTTATTTATATATATAAAAGCATGCCAGTCAAGGATACCAATATTTACAAAATAATGATAGAAGTGGACTTCCCAAGATCTGACTCTACAAACTGTTACAGAGACTAGCATGAAAACAAAAACAGCCATGGCATTAGACTTCGATCGGAACCTCCTCAGGAGGCACAACGGTTGGCTGACAAAAACAGAACAGAAGGCCATCAACTCTGGCCCTGGTCATGTGCCGGCTCACCTACATACATAATATAAAGTGTGAGCGAAAGCCCAATGAATAATAACAGAGTACAGGGGTTATATGAATGATGTCCATCACAAGTTAGAATCCAGTATTTAAATTAGAACACAATCAAATTTCAAAACAGAATAGCTTCAGATACATGCTCATGTTCATATTCAGATTTTGCATAAGTTCATACGTGGTACACCCATTAGCTATCAGATCAGATTGGTCCAGAGACCCACATACATAGTTGGTACCAACGACCATAAAGGTCCATATCTTGCGCGCAAGTAGCCATGGTATTGTTACCCCCAGGCAAGAGCCACGTGCAGATTGGCCACGGTATTGTTACCCCCGGGCGAGGGCCACATGCAGATTCGCCGCGGTATTGTTACCCCAGGGCGAGGGCCACATGAACTAAGGGTGCCACAAATACTTTTTCAGAAAATTGGACATTCATTCATAAGTAGTAAGATAGCTTTTCAGAAAACAGATCATATCATACCAGTTAGAAAATACTTAAGTGAAACATAACTTTACATAGTTATTACTCACAGTGGGCCTTGAGACAGACAGACGGAGTAAACTTGGTCAAACGGTACGTGGCATGTGACCTACACAACACATAACAAATGCACACTTGAAACACACGTTCTAATTGTACAAAACTTATTTCGTTGGCTCTTGGTGTGTTTCTAATCTCTTATCCTCATTATGGGGTCTTAAACATGGCCTAGGAATCTCTAGGATGGAATGAGGATGCAAAAATGCATTGAAAACCATTTCTCAAATTTTGCTAAAGATAAGGTCCACGCTCGAGCGTGGCTTTCCTCGCTCGAGCGGACATGCAGAAAAAGAAGCTCTCCTCGGGCGTGGACTTCCCCGCTCGAGCGAACTGTAAACTTATGAAAAAGTGCTGGATGCATGAAATTCACGCTCGACGGGCGCTCGACCCCGCTCGAGCGTGTGACACAGACCCTCGCTCGAGCAGACTGTAAAACACACAAACTTCTGGGTACACGCATTTCACGCTCGAGCGTGACTCTCGCCGCTCGAGCGGAAGTGCATGTACTCAGGCTTCACGCTCGAGCGTGAAAGTCCCCGCTCGAGCGTGGGTCAAATTTCTGGAAAATCCAGATTGACCTCCAAGCATGAAATTCAACATTCAACCATCCAAAACTCAATTTTCTGGGCCAAAACTTTGGAAAATACTCGGGAACCCATAAAACAACATGTTTAAAGCATCAATTCAAGAAATCATGGCCCAAGAGTAAACCAATTTGTGTAAAATCAACATGAACTTTATGAGTATGCCATCAATTCAACATGCAAGGTCCTCTCAAACCTTCCAAAAACATAACCAAGGACTTGAAGTGAATTGATGGAAAAAGTCATGTTGAATGACCATAATGAGAGTGAAATTAACACATGCATGGAAGAAATCTTAGAATTCAAACTCAAAACATGGAAAGTTATGCATGCATGCAAGAATTACTACTCAATTCAACACCTTAACCCAATTCCTAGCTCTAGACACTAATTAACCATGAACCATGCAAGAATTATTCTTAAATTTACAATTGAAAGGGAAATCTCCTACTTCAAACCTTGAATTCCAAGTCTATGGGCTCAAATTATGCAATTCTTCTACAATTCTTCAAGTTCCAAGCCAAAACTTTTGTTGAACTCAAATTTTCTCCTCTCTCACTCTCCTACGTTTTTTCTTGGTCCCAAAAATGGCTGAGGAAAAGAATCAAAAGCTCCTAATCAAGATTGAACAAAGTGGCCCACTAAGGGGCAAAAATGTAATTACTAGCATTCACTAAATTTATGTTTCATCTAGCATCATTTAATCTAATTTAATCATTCCAAATCAAATTTGAATTAATCCTACCATAAAATCACATACATTCTAACTAGTCTAAAACACTAAGCAGTTTCGGAAACCGTCGCCGATAAGGCTTTCAATTCGCAGTTCAAAGTCGAAACATGAACAGATCATTTTATGGTAAACAGATAGAAACACAAAGATAATACAATTTATATGCTAATTAATTTCGGATTCCTTCTAAATTATTATCAGACATAATTAATCATGAATTAGCGTTAAGCATAGGTTGGGGTTATTACAGAAACATAGCCCCATTTTTTCTGACAAAGAAGAAAATTCTTCATAACACTAGCCCAATAAGCATAATTGACACCAGTGAATTTACATCTGATGGCTTGGATTTTGGTGTCCTTCATTGTAATAAATCAAAGACAAACCGGTCGAAGTATAATACTAACTAACAAGTGGGCCAAACTAGAAATAAGCATTTTTTTTTTAATCAAATAATCAGTACTGGTAGTCAAAAACACAGAGACAAAGAGAAAGAACCAGGGGCTACGACGAGGAGCATAGAGAAATAAAGAACCAGGGGCTGCGACGAGGTACGACAAGGAGTCGCGATTCCCAACAGATGAACCGAGAGGCAGAGATGAACTGAGAGAGAGTCGCGATTCACAGCAAAGAAGCGAATAGGAGTTGCGCTTGCACCGAGAGGCAGAGAGCTCTAGGTTGACTTCGAACCAGATGAAACCTTTGAGTCAGATGAAGAACCAGATGAAGAAAATCCACTATGGCGATTAGGGTTTCGATTTTGCAAGCTTGGGTTTCAAACCATGCTCTGATACCATGTAAGGATTTCTAAATGATCTATATATTCAACTTGTTTGTTTACAAAGAGTTCATCAGTTTATATAGCCCTAAATCTATGACTGAAAAAGGAAATACAACAATCTTGCCTAATACGTGCCTAATTCCTAATATACACAATGCCATATATACACATAATGCAATATATACACAATATATTCTCATAGGTACTACAGTATGTCCCTCATTTGTTCTTCTTGATTCTAGCAATCAAGAGGTTCTAAATCCAGATTATACACAATGGATCACTATTGATTCACATCTATTGAGTTGCGTCATTGCTACATTGTCTCAATCTATCTACACATCTGTTATTCATTGTCAGACCAGTTCTAGGGTCTGGTCTGTTCTTGCTAAAAGGTTTACATCTCTTTCTAGATCGCACATTCATCAATTGAAGAATAAGCTCAGTCATATTGTTAAAAAAGGCTTAACCATGGAAGATTACTTGAGTCAATTTAAATCCATTTCAGATCAACTTGCTCTGGCTTCATCACTAGTAAATGATGAAGATTTGGTTCTCTTAGTTCTTAATGGTTTACCAGACGAACATAATGCTTTCAGGACTACAATTAGGGCTCGATCTGATCCTATTTCCATGGAAGCTTTGTCTTCCTTGTTGTGTTCTGAATCCATTAATGTCGAGTCTTTACTCAAACCATCTCATACCTCAGAGATTTCATTTGCTTATTCTGTAACCAGAGGTAACTATAGAGGAGGTAACAGAGGAGATCACAAAGGTTCTTTTCGAGGTAGAGGTTCATCAAATTTTTCTAGAGGTTTAGAGAGTGGTGGTAGGTTTCGAGGAACTTCCCAACAGCATGGTAATTTCTTCAGAGGCAGTCAGTATCTAAGAAATAGGTCCAATCCTAATCCTAATGCTATGGCCTATCAGATCTGTGGAAAGTTGAACCACTCTGCCCTAGATTGCTAGTACAGAATGGACTCATCATTTCAGAATAGTCCACATCATTCATCTTCTACCTATATGCCTCCTTCTACATATCAAAGCTCTCCTACAGCCTATGTTGCTTCTGCCTCATCCTTATCTGTAACCACAACACCTTCATCCTCTTCCAACTGGTTTCTTGACTCTGTTGCAACTAGTCATATGACAAATGATCTCAATAATCTCTTGTATTATTAACCTTATCCAGGTCAAGATCAAGTTGCTATTGGTGATGGCATCACCCTACCTATCACTCACATTGGTAATGGTCTCCTTCCCACACCTACATTTCATTTTCATCTTAACAACATTCTTTTGTTCCTTCTATCTCTTCCAATTTGGTTTCAGTTCATCAATTAGCTAAGGACAACAACAGTTCTATTACTTTTGATGCCCATTCTTTTCTGATCCAGGACAAGGCTACTCAGAGGGTGCTGTATAGAGGTTCTTATGCTCATGGCCTCTATCCTCTTTCTTCATCATCTTTTTCTCCATCTTCTTCTTCACCAGTTTGCCTCTGTTGTACAAGGCAGCCTGCTGCTCCAAACTGGCATTTTCGACTAGGCCATCATTCTTCTCAGAAGTTTAATCATGTCATGGCTCATAATAAATTCATGACTCCATCTTTTGTACATAGTCATAATAACTCTACTTTGTGTGAACACTATTATGTGTCCAAGAGTCACAGGTTACCTTTTTGCTTGTCTAATTCTACTGTTGACAAGCCCTTAGCCCTTATTCATACTGATGTTTGGGGTCCCTTTTCTACCTCTTGTTCTGATTATAAGTACTATGTTCTTTTTATTAATGATTTTAGCAAGTTCACTTGGATTTTTCCTCTTCATTACAAAAGTGAAGTTTTTGCCAAAATTTTGGAATTTAAGGCATTTGTTGAAACACAATTTACTACTCATCTACATGTTTTGAAGAGTGATAATGGGGTTGAATACATCGGTCTTCCTTTTCAAAATTTTCTCAAACGAAAAAGTATTACTCATCAGTTAACATGTCCTCATACACCTGCTCAAAATGGTGTAGCAGAAAAGAAAAAAAACATAGACATTTAATTGAAACCACTATTACCCTCATGTATCATTCTTTCATGCCCTTGATTTACTAGTTTGATGCTCTTGCTACTGTAGTCTTCTTAATCAATAGATTACCTACTCTTAAACTGAGAAATCATACTCTATTTAAAGTCCTATTTCATCACAAACCAGATTATCAGTTTTTAAGAGTCTTTGGTTGTAGATGTTATCCTTGGCTTAGGCCTTATTCTTCTTATAAGCTTCAGCCTAGATCTATCCCTTGTGTCCTTCTAGGCTACCAACCATCTACTAAGGGCTATAGGTATCTTGACCCTCTCACTCAGAATGTTTATGTGTCTAGACATGTTGTGTTTGATGAGTTTAGTTTTCCTTTTCAAATGGCTTCATCTAGCTCTTCTACTTTTCCTGATCTTCCTACTTTAGTTCATTTTTTCTAGTCTTCTTCTCCTCACTCTACTTCATCTTCTTCTGCTTGTCAGCCTGTTTTTTTCTATACCTGCTTCTCTTACTCCTATCTCTGCTTCTTCTCCGTCTCCAATTTCCTCTTCCTCAGATCATCCTCATGCTCCTTCTCATCCTATATCTGTAGTAGCGTCACCTATCTCTGTAGAAGCTCCATCTCCCTTACCTGCTTCTACTCTTTCTAATGCTCATTCTCATTCTATATTTGTAGCAGCATCACATATATCTGTAGCAGTTTCATCCTCCTGAACAGCTCTATCTTCCTTACCTACTTCTGCTCCTTCTCAGGTACCTATTTCTTCTCTTTATATTGATCTTCCTCCAATACCTTCTTCTCACCCTTATTCCATGATCTCTAGGTCCAAGAGTAAGTGCCTTGCTGCTTCTTCCTCTTCTCTTTGTCTTATTGCTTCTACAGATTCTCTAGATCACATGAGCCACAGACTTATCAAGCAGCTGCTCAGTCTCCAGCTTGGCAAGCTGCTATGTTAGATGAATATCAAGCTCTTCAAAGATAAGGTACTTGGTCTTTAGTCTCTCTTCCTCCTGGTAAACAAGCTATTGGTTGCAAGTGGGTTTTTAGACTCAAGAGAAACTCAGATGGTTCAATTACTAGATATAAAGCCAGATTGGTTGCTAAAGGCTTTCTTCAAACTGAGGGAGTTGACTATCATGAAACATTTAGTCCAGTGGCTAAACAACCCACAATCAGGATTCTCTTATGTTTAGCTCTTCATTATCATTGGCCTATCAAACAACTTGATATTTCTAATGCCTTTCTTCATGGCATTCTTGAAGAAGAAGTTTATATGCATCAACTTCAAGGTTTTATTGATGCTACTCACCCAACCCTTGTCTGCAAATTGCACAAAGCCCTCTATGTCTTAAACAAGCTCCTCGAGCTTGCTTCTCCACTTTCTCTTCTTTTCTTCTTTCTCATGATTTTGTTCCTAGCCACTGTGACTCTTCTTTGTTTGTGAAACATACTTCTACTTCCATTACTATTCTTCTTGTTTATGTAGATGATATGCTTCTCACTGGGAGTGATTCTCTTTATATCTCCACTCTTGTTCATCATATACACTCTGCATTCTCCATGAAAAAGTTAGGCCTCCTCAACTATTTCCTTGGTATTTCTGTTGCTTCTTCTTCTTCAGGTTATATTTTGTCTCAACATAAATATGCTTATGAAATCTTAGCCAAAGCTGGTATGAGTGATTGTAAACCTTATTCTTCTCCTATGGCTACAAAGGCTGCTCTTTCTGTGCTGGACTCTTATTTTTCTCAGCCTAGTCTTTACTGAAGCTTAGTGGGTGCTCTTCAATACCTCACCCTTATTCAACCTGATCTCAATTTTACTATCAATTATCTATGTCAATTTTTACAAAATCCTTTGAATAATCATTTTGCTCCAGTTAAAAGACTTCTCAGATATCTCAAAGGGTACTGTACGAGCACAGAAATAATCTTCTCGTATAATCCTGTTGATCAAGTTTGCACTCCTCCAAACGTCATCGCTTTGCCACCTAAAAACACAAACGTGAGCTAGCTGGCGAGTGTGTGCCGGATACCTCTCCGATACCTAAGTCAGCAAATAGATAATAAACAAAAAGCTCTGTGTTTTTGGAGAATAGAAATTGCAATACCTGTACATAGGTCCTATCATGAGCTTTTATAGATTCCACCTGGCACAATCTTAATAGGACTTCAACTCTCTTTAGTAGAGTCCTCCTAGGAATCACAAAGATAATGCCTATCTTTTTACACTTTCCTCACTGCTTAACCAAGTGAGATGGTCCTACCACGGTCTGGTGGAAAAACAACCGAGATAACACCACCACGCTTTACGACAGATTTCACCGAGCTCACCTCGCTTGGTTCTGCCTTGTCCTCTTATAGCTCGGCTCTCTTCTCTCTATATCTCGGTTCAGAACACTAAGACTGTTGTATTGGAAAATAGCTTTGACCAAACTAACGGGATAAAGGACCGGGCTAAGCAAGCCATCACCACAGCCTATAGCTCGGTCCATTTCCCATCTGGTTCCAGCTCGCCCCATGTTCAAACATAAATTACCTTGTCAATTGTCCTTTAATTCCATCTGCAACGCATGATTTGGGATTATTTTTCTCCAGCCGAACCAAAACATCCCAGCCGACCGAACTAAAGTAAATAATACCACCGTGATTAAAATATTCAACCCCACCGAGCTGGACAAGATCGGTCTTCGGTACTGTACCTGCGACAACCCGTCGCTTCACATACCTGACACTATGTCCTGTCTGTGACACGTGGCACATGTCTATTGACTCTTCAAACTGCGACAGCCGTCCCACATTTATCAAAAAAACGTTTGAAAAGTCCCGCCGTTTTTATGTCGATTCAAAACCCATTTTTTGAATCTCACCCCTACTGTTCATCTTCTTCCCTTCTTGTGCTTCTGAGACCTACTCCCTTTGCGCTCTAGTACCTTATGCTCCAACTCGTTGTGCTATACTTACTCCACTACTGTTTGGATTTTTCATTCACCCTCATACTCGTAAGTTCATGAAAAACCTTTTTTCTTATGCTCCTTTGTATTCATTTCTGTACTTGTATCTTTAGTATTTAATCTCCATATACGTGTGTTAAAAATACCAGAACAAACAGTTATAAACTAAAAGCCTTACTCCCAAACATAAAGGCTCACCAACTAGTTTTCAAAAAACATGCTTTGATCCAAAATCGCTCTGAGACCGAACTAGGTACTTGTTTGTGAATCCAAAGTCACTTTGAGACTGAACTAGGTACTTACTTGTGACTTCTAGGTTTATTCCTGACCGTGTCATGAACCTTGGGTCGGTCCTGCATTACGACCGAACTGAAACTGACCGCAACCCAGATGTAGCCGAGCTAGGTTTATTTTACTTGTGCCTGTTTTCTTAGCCCAGTCCAATTATCTGGGTATAACACTTTATTGTCACTTTGCAGACTCAACTAGGTTGGCCAGGCACACCTTTGCACCTTGCCCCTAGACGGCTTTGCTCAACTGAGCCAACCAAAGCCTTAGATACGCCGAGCTAGGATATTGTGAACAATTTTCACAAATAATAAGTTATCATGGGTAAATATCAGTTTCTCGTGGACTCCCTTGGGGCCATAGCTAAATTCTGAAGGGACTATCAAATTCTTGACGACGTTCACCTCTCCCTAGTCGAACTAGAAACAACACCTTGGGGCAAATCGAGCTTCGTCCTGTTTACCGTGATATCGATTGTTGAAGCCGGCCTTCGGTTTCCCGCTCAGCCTCTGATATGTGAATTCCTTAGGCAAATAAGACTCTGCCCGACCCAACTCTCTACGAACACTTATAGGATAATAAATGGCATCGTCGAGCTAAACCGTCGGCTCGGCCTCAACCTTGGATTGGCCGAGCTATTCCACCAATACTCGTTTGGCCCAAATGATGATGGTTGGGTGTATTATTTAAGGGTAAGAAGAGGCCGAGAGTAAATAATAAAAAACACACCAGACAAAGATGTAAATGACGACGACTTCTTCTGGGTTTCTGGCAATTTTGAAGACCAGGAAGCCCAGATACCGGGCTACAACATTAACTGGAATAAAGGGACTGCTGGTAAGAATACCTTGGTTTAATTCTCTGTTTTTGCTTTGCTATTTCAGGTTATAAATTTTCACCGTGCTCACCGTTGCCTTTCTCTTTGTGCTGACTTAAACCAGCTAAAATCACAATACCAGTACGCTAACCAAGATGCTCTTCGTACCGCACTCCAGTACCATCAACGCGGTTGGGCCGAGCTGCTTAACTTCGAACCGACCTACCGATATAGCGGCAGGAGGAAGACGAGGGTGACTAACTTTCTCCTAGAACCATCACCAGAATCGGACCCAAACTTGCCTCAAATCAACCTTATTCCCCTCACTGAAGAACAAGAAATGACCAAGCACCATGCTGTTCGAGCCTTGATCATCGAACAAACACCAACTCCAACTGGCAGGGTTCAAACCGAGGTACCATAAGCCGGTCAAACACACGAGGCTATGGTGGCCTTTCCAACAACTTGAGCCTTGTCATCTCGGCCGAACAAGCATGTGTGCACTGTTCTGTCCGAGCTGCAACGATTGATCGATAAGGAGAACCGCGTGCTTCCTGAAACAACGCCGCCGAGCCTTGAGCCAATGCACTCTGACCGAGCTAGCCCTTCAGAATGGGCACCAAAAATAACTTATAAGAACCGAGCTATAACCACCACAGACTCAGTGGTGGCTGAGAAGGACCACACGCTGGCCTTCAACCTTGCCAAAAGCGTGTGTCTGCCACAAAACATGGAGCACCATGACCATTTAACTGAGCTCAAGGCCATCCGTTCGGCTACTAAGTTAATGGTGTTGGTAAGTGTTCCCTCCATTTGTTTTCCATTTTACACCGTCTATTTACTCAGTTTGAGTCATAATCACTACCTCTACCTCTGCAGGCCATGCAGAAGAACCACATTGCTCATAAGCGCATGCTGGGGCTACACAAGACTGCGTGGCCGGCCGTGACAGACGCTAATGCTAAGACGGCCGAGCTGAATGAGGCCAAACAAAAAATGACCGAACTCGAAACTCAAAATGCACGACTCACCGAGCTGGTCAACGCGGCGGAAGCGGACAAGCAGAAGGCGCTGGCCGAAAGGAAAGACTGCTATCTGCGCGAACTAGCCAAGATCGAAAGGAAAAAAGATGCTGAGATAACTGAGCTAAAAAAGAGCGTGGAAGACGCTGAAGACCGTGGCTACAAAGAAGGAGAGGCCACGTATGTCTTGCAGTGTGAAGCTGCAAAAGATATCTTTTTCAAATGTGGATGGAAGGCAGCCGTCATCAAGCTCGGTCATGGGCAAGAGACCGAGGTCTTTCAGAACCCTCCCCCTCACTTCATCCCAAGTTACATGGCGGACTACGCCAATGCCATTCAACAAAAGCTTCTCCAAGAGGGAGACGAGGAAGAAGAATCCCTTGTCCCAAACAACGCCCCACCTACAATCAGTGATCACGGTCTCCAAACCAGTCAGACAGCTCAGGTGGAGCCACCGGTGACAAGTACGGTTGAAAGTGCTCCTGTGATCGACCTACCCACTGGAACTGGCCTACCGAGTGGCTCAGCTCGGGTTGACCTAGATGCTGACTTGGACGATCTCTTTGCTTGATTTTGTTTTTTCTTTTGGTATTATAATCAGGCTCAAGCCCCTCCCTTTGTAATGAACGTGTTGAAATGGAATAAAATCTGTTATTTTCCCATCTGTTTGTTCGGTTATTGTATTTACATATTTTCAATGTTTTGCATCATTTTGACTGCATGTCTAGCTGAACCAATTAGCTTAGTCTTACCTGATCCTGCCAACCTTTTTTGGCCGAGATACGCATCTCGGCTGAAGAATCCACAAAACCTGTTGGTCAAACCTGCCAACCTGCTTTGGCCGAGATAGTTATCCTGGTCCAAGAGCTTGGTATAATGTTGGTCATACCTGCCAACATTTTTCAGCCTAGATCCTTATCTCGGCTGAAGAAGAGAAAAATGTTGGTCATACCTGCCAACCTTCTTCGGCCTAGATCCTTATCTCGATTGAAGAAGAGAAAAAATGTTGGTTATACCTGCTAACCTTCTTCAGCCTAGATCCTTATCTCGGCTGAGGAAGAGAAAAATGTTAGTCATACCTGCCAACCTTCTTCAGCCTAGATCCTTATCTCGGCTGAAGAAGAGAAAAAATGTTGGTCATACTGTAACACGTCCCGCGGGGGACCTCGCTACAGTTCGGACTCGATTCGTGTCGGTTCTTAATCTTGAACCAAAGAGTCCAAATCCGGCAAATCGTTTTGAGAAAAAAACATATTTTGAAAGAAGTGCCAAACATGGACTGCTTTGCCAGATACAGAGTCGCCACCTAAATATTTTTTATGGGGGAATTTATGAAACCCTAACTCGGTGCCAAAGGCCACATGTCCGTCATTACCAAAGTTGCCTCGGCTCGGGAGCTTGGGTACGATTGGGGAAGGTCAGCTATGAGCACCCCCTCTCGCCCGATCCAAAGATCGACCTCTACTAACCGTGATATATTTTGAAAACGTTATGTGTTCTTATTCCGATTATTTAGCTAGAATTACTATGTGATGCGCACAGCAAAACAAGTATAGACTAGATTGCCTAATTTGGAACAAAACATTGCATATCCGTTTGTTTGGGAAGCGCTTTGGAATTTGCTACCCACAAGTAGGCTAAAATACAGGTTTCAACGAGCTGTTCCAACTCAAACAATCCAACCTTCACCCACAGGCATTCAGGCAGTTATATCACATAAGCATCTAGCCACATGGTAAGCATGCTGTCATGTTAACATTCACACTCGTGCGAGATGCTAAAGCATAAAATACTTACAAAGTACTCCGTGCCAAAAAAAATAAACTAGTTAGCAAACATGCGTGACCCTAGTTCATGTAAAAGTGGCTAATGCAACAATGTCATTAGAGTAGGCTCGGCTAATCTAGGGATGACATATGAAAATGCACAGATAGCACGTATTTAATTTGGAATTGAAATACTTATGCAGTTAGCATGAGGCGCCGAGCCCGGTGCATGCAATACTGATGAATGATGCACGCATGCATAGCATAAGGATGCTAAAATAAATATGCCCTAATACTAACCATCGAAGCAGGTAAGTAAAAGGGAAGAAAGAAGTGGGGGTTGGAAGACAAGCACACACGCACCCACACTTATTACAAATTTGCCCTCGCTCGGAGAGGCTGAAAGAATAATACAATTTAACTAACTAACAAGCCAATTAAATAATTACAGACCACCTAATTAATTAAGCAAATTAATTAATCTAATTTAAGCAATAAACAGCCTCGGGAAGAGGGCCTGATGTGATGCGTGCCCGATTCCGCTCGGAAGTCACTGCCATGCACAAGCTGCCTCTGCTTTGACTGTTCTGCTCCTCTGAAAATTGCACAACTCCCAAGGTATGCTCTCTCGACACTGTGAAACACCACCGGCTGGGAGGGATGGCCACCGGCCATGTATGATGGTCACCGGCCATGTATGATGGTCACCGGCCACCAATTCATCCATCGGCCAACAATGGATGGCCGGTTGGCACTTTATATGGCCGGTCGGCCAAAACTCCCTGCAGAACCTGCAGTTGACAGCAGCGGAGGACAAAGCATAGCATGGCAATGCATTTCAAGCTATGTATGCACCAACCACACCCCTTATCATGTGCATGACTCAAAGGAGGATGGGCCTCGATTCTCGGACCACCAATCACGCATTTCCATGCATGATGGCCCAAAGAATCAAGTGTGCATCTTGATATGGAATGCAATGCACATAAACAAACCAATGGAACTCAACCTCTATCACAAACACTTCAAAAGGCCAAGCATGCATGCAAATGGAATGCAACCTAGACATGGGGGCTAAGTATGCAAAGTGAGCATGCAAGGCGTGCAACAATCATGTTAGTGACAAACATGCAACAACACGTAAAGTAGACTAAGCATGGGAACAATGCAAAGTAACTTGACCAATGAAATGCATGCCAAATGCATCATGATTTCAAGCAAGTAATAACACGTAATAGGCCAAATATGCAACAATGCACAAGGCAAGCATGCTATAACATGAAAATGATGGTCTTAAACTGATTTAGGCAGCCCTAACTAGGCCCAAAACAGCGGCCAATAACTAAGAAAATGGAGCCAAATACACATACAAGCATGCATATAAACATGGTTCATCACTTAGGCACAAAGAGCAACCCTCAAGCATACTTAAGAGGATGCAAACATGGATGCAAGGCATACATTATAAGCTCTGAAATAACATGGTAAGAGGTTCCAAACCATTGAAATAATGCAAATAACGCATGCTCATGGTTCATGCACTTAAAGCTCACAAGCCAAGAATACAAAGGGGCTATACTAAGCATGCCATGGTCGACCAAAATGACCAAAAATAGAACTTGAGATGCCAAAAAAAACACAAAACCTTTACAAAGCTAGGCCTAAAACATGCTTGAACAAGGGTCAAAGCCTAGGTGCATGTTAAGGCTAAATGATGGCATTACAAGACATGTATGCAAGGCATGCAAGGTGTGTCCAAACCAACTCAACTCAATGCTATTTCATGGCATAATAAGCATAAAAATCAGTTAAGGCATGGCCAACATGAACCTAGACTAAGTGCTCCCTCAAGAGGCAAAAAGTGCCCTTTTCAAGGACAACAAGGAGAGGGGGTGGCACTCTCCTTCCTAGGACCTCAAGGCACCATCCTCACCTCTGAAATCCCTCAAGATTTCAGTGGTGAGGAGGCCCAAACACTATGGTCCCGGAGCTCACACAAAATGGAGCCTTACAAGGCTTAAGAAGGGTCAAACAACCCCAAAACTTAAAGCAACCTTAACCAACTATTTAGAGCATCAAAAAATAGAACTTTTATATGTTATACACTAAGCTCAAAAATAGTTGCAAGGTAGGTAAAAATACAATGCAAAAATGGGGAATAAAGGGACAAACTTCTTACCCTTGAAAATCCTCTTCACCAATGGAGTTCCAGCAGCTTCTTTGGGTTGAAATCAGTCTAAAACCTCCAAAAGCAACCCTCAAAGGCCTCAGCTCCAAGGGATGGTGTGATGGTGGGTGTTTGTGTACAAAACCAAGGCAAAACACACACAAAATACACAGAGAGAGGGAGATATAGAGATAGGATATATGCAAACCCTAACCCTAGAACTCAAACCCTAAAAGAGCTGTCTAAAATGTCTAACCCCTTACAAGAGAGAAGACCCTCTCTTTTATAGAGCTTTTTGTCTTGTAAAGCTTACAAGACAAGCCTCTAAAGAGAGAGATCCCTCCATACACGTGTATGGAGGGGAGCCAAGTGCATGCCAGCTGCCTAAAAATATCTGCAAAAGCAGATGCACAGTAGCCAGCCGTCCAAAGATGCAATTGACCAAAAAAAGATAGCCGGTCGGCCATCTATAGTGCCAGCCGGCCAAACATTTGGCCGGTGGCAACAAAACACAGCCGATGGCCTCAAGCCATGGCCGGTGGAGTGTGAAGATGTCCCAAAAACCATTCCCTGCCCCTTAAAGGCAAAACACAAGTGTTTGGTGTCAAACCAAATCACAAAACAATCGAGTCGAGAGGTCCTGAGACTAGGCGCGTTGCCAAGGCCTCCGGGAACTCAAGACGAACACAAACATAGATGATCACCGAGTGTTCAAGCGGTGACGTCCAAGTCTTGAGGACGGTCAAAAATGGGGTGTCTACACATACTTGCCAACCTTCTTCAGCCTAGATCCTTATCTCAGCTGAAGAGAGCTAACTGTTGGTCAAACCTGCCAATCTTCTTCAGCGTAGATCCTTATCTCGGCTGAAGAGAGCTAAATGTTGGCCAATCCTGCCAAACTTCTAGATTGCCCCTTGCTGGCAATGACTAAGAACAACTTTTATAGTAGAAAGAATTATGCTGAAAAAACTACTTGTTTTATTTGAAAAAGGAAAAATTACAAGTATTTTAAGGAAAAGCTAAAAATAAAATAGTTTGAGATTGACAGTGTTCCACGGCCTGGGAATAGACTTGTTGTCTCCATCTTCCAAGTGATATGCCCATTTTCTTGCTAAACCGACCACTTTGTATGGTCCTTCCCAGTTAGGTCCTAACTTGCCATCTCTTGGTACCAAAGTGTTGCCCATTACTTTGCGCAGTACCCAATCTCCAATCTTGAATTGCCTCGGATGCACTATTTTGTTATATTTTCTAGATAACTCTTACTGGTATGAGGCAATGTGAACTAGTGCTCTTTCTCTTCTCTCTTCTGCAAGGTCGAGTTCCAAGGTTATGGCTTCTTCATTCAAGTTTGGGTCAAAATTTTCACTTCTAATAGTGGGGAGGCCTACTTCCAGTGGGATTACTGCCTCCATGCCATAGGCCAAGGAAAAAGGCGTTTCTCCAGTTGACCGCCGAGGTGTGGTACGGTAAGCCCATAAAACATGAGGAAGTTCCTCTGCCCACTTGCCTTTTGCTTGTTCCAACCTTTTCTTCAAACCATCTAAGACGACTTTGTTCGAAGCTTCTGCCTGGCCATTCGCTTGAGGGTATGCTGATGTAGAATTATAAAATTCTATTTTGTACTTTTCGTAAAAGCCCCTGAAGATTTTGCCATCGAACTGAATGCCGTTATCGGATATTAGAGCTTTAGGTATGTCGAATCGAGTAATGATGTTTTGCTAGACGAATTTTTTAACATCTTTCTCCTTTATAGATGCGTGTGCTTCTGTAAAGTAGTCTGTTGCTGCAAGAAAGAACTTTCTGTTGCCAGGTGTAGTTGGAAGTGGTCCCACTATGTCCAGGCCTCACATCGCGAAGGGCCACAAACTAGTTAGTGGTAGGAGTTCTCTGGCTGGTTGATGTATTTGGTGGGCGAACTTCTGACATTTCTCACACCTCTTGACATATTTCTCTAAATCTGCTTGTATGTATGACCACCAATATCCTTGTGAAATTGCTCTGTAAGCCAATGATCTTCCCCCTTGCTGGCTTCCGCATACGCCTTCATGTATCTCGAACAAAAATGCATCAACCTTGCTGGGATGGACACATTTCAGGTAAGGTCCTGTGAAGGATTTTTTGTACAACGCCAATGATAGAGAGAGCCAAAATCGAAGTGATTTTGCTCTAATTTTGTTGGCCTTTTTCTTTTCTTCAGGCAAGATGCCATATTTTAAAAATACCATGATGGGATCCATCCAGGATGGGCCTAGTTCGGCACAACATGCCTCGGCTGCTTCGGGTTCCTCAATACTTGGTCTAGGTAGGAAGTCGATCAGTAATGGGTGTGGGATAGATGCACCTGCCATTGAAGCAAAACCTGCCAGCTCATCTACTTTACTATTTTCTTCTCAGCCGATTTGCTCTATCCGGACTACTTCGAACTTCATGATCTCCTTTTTGACTAACTCCTGGTACTTAGCCATCCTCTCATCTTTTGCCTCGTAGTCGCCTGAAATCTAATTTACTACCAACTGGGAGTCACTGTATACCATCAGCTTGGTGGCCTTCATGAAAAGTGCTGATTTTAAGCCTGCAAACAGTGCTTCATACTCTGCCTCATTGTTGGATGCTGGGAAGCCGAGGTTGACTGCCTATGCAATTGTTAGGCCATTTGGTGAGATGAGAACTATGCTAAGTCCTGCACCGTGCCTATTAGATGCTCCATCCACGAAGAGTTTCCACATCTCTCCAACGAATAGCTTCCAGCAAGTAGAGGGATCGGATGATGTCTTGCGATCATGGGTGTTACTGGTGTTTTCTTCCAAGTCCATGCCTACTGTTGGGGTTTGATCTTCACTATTTGATTACCTCAAGTCTTTACTTTTTGATGAGTCCTCACTGGGAATAGCATGGTTTGTTCCTTTCTTCCTGTCCTTAATCCTGTATGGCTTGCAATGTAGCTGGGCATCCTGCATTAGAGGCTCTGCAGTTCCCGCGGCACTTTCCCCTCTTACTTTAGTTGCGTCGGTCAAATCGACCGAGCAGATGTGATGACTACCTGGTGTGAACTCAGCCATAAAGTCTGCCTTAGCTTGGGTTTTTATTGCGGTTCTGGGTTGAAACTTGATATCGAACTGCCCCAACTCCACTGCTCATTTCAAGATTCGTCCAGAAAAATCCCCCCTCTCAAATAAGGCCTTTAATGGAAAAGTCGTTAGGATGATCACGGTGTGGGCATGGAAATAGTGTGACAACTTTCTTGAGGCCATCATCAAAGCTAATGCCAGCTTTTCCAATGGTAAGTACCTTGTTTCGGCGTCCAGCAAGGTCTTGCTAACATAAAAGATAGGCAGGTGTTGGACTCCTTCCGCTCTGACCAACACTGCGCTGACTGCATGCTGTGAAACTACTAAGTACAAAAAAAGCTCTTCTCCTGGCACAGGGGTTACTAACAACGGAGGGGAGGTCATGTAGTCTTTCAAGCTTTCTAGGGCGCAGTCACATTCCTTATCCCACTCAAATTTGGCTTTCAATGCTTGGAAGAATGGTCGACATCTGTTTGACGACCGACTTATGAACCAGTTGAGTATGGCTGCTAGGCCAGTGAGATGCTGTACCTCTTTGACTGTGTTGGGCCTCTCAAGGTCTTGGATTGCTTTGATCTAAGAGGGATCAACTTTTATATCCCGGTTGGTCACTAGAAAGCCTAGGAATTTGCCTGATCCTATGCCGAATGCGCACTTAGATGCGTTTAGACGCAACTTGTGGGACTTCAAAATCTGAAACATTTCATCTAGGTCCCTGAGATGGTCTTTCTCATCCTTGCTTTTGACCACCATGTCATCTATGTAAGCCTCCATTGTTCTGCCTAACAATGGTTCAAACATTTTGGTGACCATCCGTTGGAATGTAGCCCCTGCGTTCTTTAGGCCAAAGGGCATGACCTTGTAATAGTACAATCCTTTGGGTGTTGTAAATGAAGTGACCTCTTGGTCTGGTTCATACATAGCGATCTGATGGTAACCTCGATACGCATCTAGGAAGCTAAGTCGTTTATGCCCTATCGTCAGGTCTACCAGTTGGTCTATCCGTGGTAGGGGAAAATTGTTTTTTGGGCATGCTTTGTTGACTGTTTTGTAGTCCACACAAACGCGCCACTTGCCGTTATTCTTTGGCACTACTACAGTGTTGGAGATCCACCTGGGATAGTGTACTTCTCTGATGGCTCCTGCCTCCAGCAGGTTTCCTACTTCTTCTGCCACTATCTTTGCATGGTGGAGTACCGATTGGCGCGTTCGCTGAATAATTGGCCTGGCAGTTGGGTGGGCATTAAATTGATGGCAAATGATTTTTGGGTCAATGCCAAGCATGTCATATGGTGTCCAGACAAACACTTCGATGTTAGAGGTTAAGAATTCCATGACCTCTACTATCTCAGTGCTGGATAACAACGAGCCGAGTAAAAAGAACTTTTCTGGGTTCTTTTCATCTATCCTTGTAACGCCCTCAAAATAACCCATAAATCATACATTCAAGACATCCATAAACATGAGAGAATAAAGCATATTTCATTTTTTAGAGTATTTATTACAAAAGTATTACATGTTGACAACAAAAGTAAATGCCCTACGGGCTTACAACTTTCCAAGCCAACACTTGTTCACAACAAAAGAAGAGTCCTAACTCTTTTCACAAAATAAGCCCTTGGCTTTGATCTACATGTAACACCAAAATGACAAAAATAATCAAAAGAGTCTTCGACTTCCAAAACCGTCCAAGCTACGTCCTTGGAGGTGGCATAGCTCCTGAATCTGAAAATGATGTCCCATATAGGGTGAACCAATGCCCAGTAGAGATATGCTAAACATAAAATGAGCAATAACTAAAACATTGGCATTTGATAAATGTTTAACTCACATAAACAAACAAACGTCTTTTTCTATTTCATTATCCAAACTAATTCATAGATATGGTTCCCTATTCAGCCAGACAGTTCATAATGAGCCTACAACTTATATTAACAATACTTCAACGATTCAATTTCAAATGAGACTACAACTCATATTAACAATACTTCAATTCATCTACGTTATGCAAACGCAATTAGGATTTCGGGACTTTCACCCTAGACACTCCGGCCAACTTACTTATCACTGGAGTCCATCCCCTATCTCCTCCCAAATCCAGTTTAGGAGTCCATCCCCTATCTCCTTCCAAACCGTGGAGTACATCCCCTATCTCCTCCCAGACCATGGAGTACATCCCCTATCTTCTTCCAAACAACATACATATACAATGTATTTAAACACTTATCATATAAAATGATCAAGCCAAGCACATATTCAATGTGTTATCCCATCCGTCATATTCAATGACATATTCAATTGATTAGTTTTAATTCACCTAATCGTCATGCAGTGTTTACAACAATCAAGACTATCCTCCACCGATAGCCCAAAACAATTATTTCTAAACAGATAATAAATTATCAAACAGATAAATTATCCACAATTTCAAAGGTGAGTGATCAATCAATCCAACTCTACTATTAAACCTCATATTTACCCAATTTCATTATGTCCAACTCAATTTCATATTTCCATAACTTTCCCAAATTAATTATACAAATTAATTCATCACAATAAATTAAGACTTTTCTCCCTCTTTTCTCAACATTGACCCAAAGGTCCAAACATCGTCAATAAACATCAATAACCTTATTTTAAGACCCCAAATACACATGTAGTGGTCAAAAGAACAAAACCCCTCTTTATACATTTTGAAACCCTAACACCCAAAATTTCCCAACTTTAACATTAAATCAAAATGACCACAAGTTTATGTCAAAGATCATAAATATGAGTAGTTATCCCTACCTCAAATTTTGGAGCCCAAAGGAGAAGGTGAAGAAACTCTAAGGTGCTCCAAACCCCAAGATTTTCGAATCAAAATGGAGGCCTTGCAAAGCTCTAACACTTTAATGAAGGTACAAAGGTTGGGTCTCACTAAACCAAGATCAAAATGTAGAGAGAGAGAGAGAGAGTTCTAAAGAGAGGAGCTCTCAAAAATAGGGTTTTGGAAAGTTAGAGAGAGAGAGAGAGAAGGTCGAAAAGTGATTCAAAAATGGCTTCCCACGGACTAATATAATACACAGTCCACTCGAGCGTGGAACACCCCGCTCGAGCGTCAGACACAAACTCACGCTCGAGCGTAAAAAGCGCCGCTCAAGCGTCGAATGCACACTTCCAGAAGTTCTGCAGACGAAGGTCCCCGCTCGAGCGCGAAAGTGGACGCTCGAGTGTCCGATGACCTGCAGAGAAAAGTACTGAGGGTTGAATAATCCCGCTCGAGCGTCAAACTCCCTGCCCGAGCGGAGGAACAAAAGCAAAGGGCCCGCTCGAACGTGGAGGCCAAAATCTGGGCATCAACTCTTGGCTTCCAAACACAACCACCCTGTTTCAAACCTGCCCAACACAACCCAAGACTCAAATACAAAGAGTAAAGGATGGAAACGAGAATAAGACAACAACCAACATCCACGGACCTGAGACCGGAATACAATTAAACAATGAAGGAAAAATCGGGATCACTATAACCTCTCCCCCTTAAAGAATTTCGTCCCCGAAATTAGATGAATAAGTTTCAAAAACATGATTTCTCAATTCTCAACAATATTACAATTTAATATTCAACATCCTAACCCATTACCGGTCATCCCATCTCTTTTCAAGAGGCAAATTGCAACATAACTCAACATGCATTATCAACATGCTCTTCTTTGAAATTCAACAATTTCAACACAAGTATTCCACAATTTAATAACATATTCAATGTCAACAATATATTTGCATTTCCAAAACATAATTAACATATGCAATGTTAAAGTAAATTTCCATTTCCGAACCATATTCAATGGCTATAACATTTCCACAATCTAAAACATATATAATGTTTCCAGAATTCATTAACAAAATAAAATTCCCAATACATGGTTAAACATTAACAAACAAGTCCGGGTATTTCTCGCGGACCTCCAACTCACGTTCTTAAGTGACTTCCTCCACTCCGTGATGTTTCCACAAAACTTTCACCAAGGGTATCGTCTTGCCTCGCAAGACCTGATCCCGCCTATCCAAGACCCGCACTGATCTCTCCTCATACGAGGCATCTTCATCCACCTCTAAGTCAGTCCAATCCAATACATGTGACGGATCCGGCTCGTACTTTCGAAGGGACCAATCCATTCAACCTCTCCAATCCATTCAAGGATCTCAAAGGGACCAATAAACCGAGGGCACAACTTCCCACTCTTCCCAAACCTTATCAAACCTCGCCTAGGTGATATTTTCAGAAAGACGTGATCACCCACCTCAAATGCCAAAGGCCTCCTCCGACAGTCGCTATAACTCTTTTGGCGACTCTGGGCTGTAACAAGCCTCTTACGGATAAGCTCAACTTTCTTCGTCGTTTCTCACACCAACTCCGAGCCCAACAAAGGTGCATCACCCACCTCGGCCCAACAAACTGGAGACTTATAAGGTCGGCCATACAAGGCCTCAAACGGTGCCATGCTAATACTCGATTGGAAACTATTGTTGTAGGCAAACTCCACCAAGGGCAAGTGCCTCTCTCACGACCCACTAAAGTTAAGAACACAACCTTGAAGCATATCCTCAAGGATCTGAATAGTACGCTCGGATTGCCCGTCAGTCTGAGGATGATAAGCCATACTAAAGGTCAATCTAGTGCCCAAGGCACTCTGTAAACTCTGCCATAACCTAGCAGTAAAACGTGGATCTCTATCTGAGACGATCGACACTGGGACTCCGTGCAACCTCATTATGTCCCGAATATACAAGTTGGCAAGATGATCTACCGAATCTCTCACGCGCATAGGAATAAAGTGCGCCGACTTAGTCAACCGATCTATGACCACCCAAATAGCATCACTACCCCGTTGAGTCCTCAGAAGACCTACAACGAAGTCCATCGTGACATGCTCCCACTTCCACTCGGCTATAGGCAAGGGTTGCAACAAACCTGCTGGCCTCTAATGCTCGGCCTTCACTTGCTGACAAGTAAGGCACTTAGACACAAAAACCGCCACATCTTTCTTCATACCCTGCCACCAAAACTGGCGACCCAAATCACGATACATCTTAGTGCCTCCCGGATGCACCGCAATACGTGAATGGTGAAACTCTCGGAGTACTTCCTCTCGGCAAGACTCCGGTACAAACAGACGGTCTCGGTACCTCACACTCAGGTCGGGATACATAGTCTGGGATTGTTTTATTGCTTTAAATTGATACATAATCACAAATCAATATCTAGCGGATTTCTAGATTTTTCAATAATAATTGGAAAAAGAATTCACACCAGTAAAAAAAATTTCTTCTAATTTTATATGTAATGATATGACAAATTACATATTAACTTTTGATTTATTACAAATTCAATCATATAACTCAACTCCATTGTGATGTCATTGCAAATGAATTGTAAATTCCAAAGTGCAAGTCTTTAACATTAACCACAATTTACACTTGATCATCCTACCATAATGAATGACTAAAAAGAATTCAGCAAGTGCAAAGGCTTTTATGTGGAAACTGAAAGGAAAAATTAATATTTATCCAAGACATTAACCACCGCATTATTTTCTACTAAGAAAATTGAAGAACCACTGCCCAGTTGAATAGGTTCCAGTAACTCAATCCCCTTATTATGACATCTTCCCTGGACGAATGCCTTCAATACTATACCTAAGATGTTCAAAGGAATTCCAGGGGACTTCAGCATGGTCACAACACCAATCAGAACAAGACGCCTCTCCGATAATGGCAGGTTAATACAACTGCCTTCAGTAGCAAAGAATAATATGGATACAGAGAAATACACAAAGATAAAAGATACATATTTATATGTATAATAAGATAAATGTAAGTAATGTAAGTTAAGGAAGTAACCTGCCAGCACCCCAGAAACACACCTGTTGATGTTGTATTGGGATATTAAAGTTGTGGAAAAATAAAAATAAAAAGAAAGAATAAGTAAACAAAGTAAAAGCTCATTGCCAATCTAAGATATCACTGGATCCATGACTTGAACGTGACATGAGTTGATCTCATAATGTGTTACGACCCAAACCCGACCCTATGGGTTTAGCACCGTAACCGGCCAGTAATCCGAGATTACCGAAGGCGTGCTTAGCAGTAATACAGTAAAACAGAGTACAGGGCCTGGCGAAAGCCAATACAGTAATAAAATAATGTCCAATGAGCTGTGACAGTCTGTATGCCAAAAAGATTTTTCATGCATTCATATAAACAGTCAGTAACAAACAGTATCTACAATATACAATCATTCAAGTCGGGGACTCAATCCCCACTAACAGTACAGTACAGTCTATACAGTATTACAAAACGGTACAGAGACAGACGGGGAACCAAAATCCCTAAGCCATGACTCAATAGGCTTGGAACCTCGCAGTGAGGCACGTTGGTTGGCTTGACAAAACTGGAGCTAATCCCGACGTCTCTAGCCTCGATCTGGTGCCTGTACACCCACATATATATATGAGCAGTGAGCTAAAGCCCAGTGAATAACATAATGCGTAAAGGAGTTAAGAATGAATGTCCTTACAGTAATGAAAACAGTTCATTGATTCGGTATATCTGTCATTCAGTAATATGTGGTACATCCATTAGCATAGCAGTACAGTAAACGATAGGTCTTAGAAGACCGAACAATAATTGATGGCCATCAATCAGTAAACAGTAGTGGTTCCAACATGGGAACCGAGTCGATTAGACAAATCCACCCGTTCATAGACCGTCGGTGGGGCCATCCGTCCACAGACCGTCGATGGCAGAGATTTCTCAAACAGTAGCAGTAACAGTAAACGATAGTTGCTAAGGATGCCACGGTACAGTTCAGAATATAGGACATACATTTATACAGTCAACAATATCAATTCAGTAAACAGTTCAGTTCAGTATTTCAGAAGATAATCATTTGAACATATCTTTACACAATTGTTACTCACAGAGTTCTGGGCTACAGTATGCTAGAGCGTGTTTCCCCAGTCGCCAACCCTACACAGTTAACAGATCGAACACACACTAAGCTATACAGTTGGGAAAGATAATAACTTAATCCCTAATTGCCTCGGTGTGTTCTACATCTATATCCTCATTAAGATGTCTTAAACTAGGCCTAAGAATGCCTAGCATGGAATGAGGATGCAAAGATGCACTTAGAAAACATTTGCAGAATTTTCTGTGAAACAGAGTCCCGCTCGAGCGCAGGTTTCCCCGCTCGAGCGGATAAGCAAACAAAGGTACCCGCTCGAGCGCCATTTTCCCCGCTCGAGCGTGTCACTCAATACTCCGCTCGAGCGTACATTTCTCCGCTCGAGCGGACTGATGAACAGTGCAAAGTACTGGATGCTCGATTTCTCCGCTCGAGCGTTACTTCTTCAGCTCGAGCGGACTGCAAAACAGGTCAAAGTGTTGGGAGCTCGATTTCCCCACTCGAGCGGCACTTCCCCCGCTCGAGCGGACAACCAAAATCTGGAAATTCCATATTTGAGCTTCCAAGTTCAAAATCAAGTTCAAAGGCAATATTTTCGATCCTCTTGAGCTATTTTCTGGAAAAACTCTTACAAACACATAGAATAACATGATTCAAAGCTCAATTTAAGAAATCAAAGCCCAAGGGTGTTTAATTCAAACCCAATTTCAAACCATTTTCAAGAATAATTTTCAAACATGCCATGCATGAATTTTTAAACCAAATCAAAGCTTCAAAGCTTGCTCAAATGAGCTCATTCTTTCAAAACAAGATGAAAACATGGACTCTAACAATAATATGAACATGCATGTACCCAATTCCATGTAATCAACCTCAAAATGCAAGGATAAAGCCATGCATGCAACAATTGAGCTATAATTCAACATGTTTGAACTTAAAACATGAATTAACTCTATAATGAAGCATGAACCATGCAAGACTTAGCTCAAACTCACAATTAGAGAGTTGAGTTCTCTTACCAAAGTCTTCAATTACAAGATGAACAAGCTCAACTATGCAATCTTATGCTTTAAATCCTTCAATTTCCAAGCAATCCTCTAGATGAACAAGATGAACTCACACTTTCCTCTCACTCTCTCTTCCTAGTCGGCAAGAACAATGAAAGTGGCTGAGGAAATATTTTGTTTGAGTGTAGTAATAAGGCTCAAAACATATTATAATAGGGCCCACTCACAATGGCAATTCTGTAAATAAGGCAACTCTATTAATTGGCTCATTTGAATCTAATTTAATCATACCTAATCACATTTTAATTAAATATACTATAAAATCACATAAATTACGATGATCATGAAACACTAAACGATTTTCGGTTCGGCCGCCGATAAGGCCTTCAATTAGCAGTTTAAACATAAAACATGAACAGATAAATAATCAATCAAACAGATAGAATATGCAATACAATAGTTATACTCAATCAATCAGTTTCAATTTTCAGTCAGTCAGTTCAGTGATCCAGTCAGTTCAATTACCAATCATAATCATTCTCAGTTCAGCAGTAATCGGTAATTAATCGGTAAGCAGTATGAGGGTTGTTACATAATGATCAATGCAAATGTCTCAAATATGCATATCAAAATTTGAATAGACTATTACATCAAATATGCAAATGTCTCAAATATGCATATCAAATTTTGTGTTCCATTGAGAAAGAAGGCCAAGAAAAAGTTTGGGTTGTTTGTTCTATGGTGGGCTCCATCAAAAAGTGGTTGTCCTTGGACTTATAATTTTAATGTAACAGGTTACAACCCAATTCTAAAGAGAAGATTATAATTCTACATGTATGACAAATAACAACTTTCACAATCAGAGTCCTCACCTATAAGTGAATTGAATTTTATATTTCATGAAACTTCTTTCTAAAATGCACTTGCAAGTAATGGAAAATAAATAAATAAATAAAATTAAAAATTAAATGAAATAAAATAAAATAAAAAATGAAATAAAAGGACATTGTTAAGTGATGGTCCCAAATTCTACTTAATCAAGGGTGCTACTGGATATAGATATAATGTCAAGACCCACGCCTGACAACACAAAAAAGAAAAACAAATACATATCAGTTTAAGGTTTAGAAACACCAATCCAAATAAATTGAAAGAAACATAACAAAGAAAAGATTGTGAAGATCGTCAAACCTGCAAGAGTTTCGAAATGAAAAGGACAAAAAAAGAAAACGAACAAAGAGAAGATTGTGAAAATCATTAAACCTGTAAGAGCTTCGAAGCAGAATTCAAACAACCCAATTCTTCTTACCAGGTTGCCTGAACATTATATTTAGGTACCTAAACATATATTTTAGTAACAGATAAATCTTATTACTAGTAATTTAAAAATTAAAGAAGTCAATTCTATTATTAAGTACCTAAATAAGCTAGGAACATTATAAAATTTATATTACAGTGGTACCTAAATAAGCCATAAACATTATATTTAGGTACCTAAACATATAATGTTAGATACCTAAATATATATTATTTGTCATAATATATATTTATTATAAATCTTCAACCTGTGAAGCCATAATTGAGCTTCACCAATCATCAAACCTGAAGATCATCATACGCTAGATGAATCTTCAACATATTTGGTGATATGTTGCAACCTGTTACATTGAAATTGAGATCTCCATTTATTATAACCATTATAGACCTCAATTCCACCAACAAACAACACACCCAAATGTATATAATTCCTCTTACCAAGCCTGAATTCACCTCCAAATTCAGACCCAACTCACCAAATTACCTCCAAACGTAGAAGCACTCCAATGTATATAATTCCTCTTATGATCAAAGGTTTATATAGATATATAAACAAATCCAATGATAGCAACCCACCAACAAAACTACTTCTATTAGTCTTAAAACTCAAAGCCCAATAAAAATTCTATTTTTTCTGGCAATAACAAACACAATTGGGTACAAACAAATCAACATAATTTGAAACACATCAACTATACATAAACACAATTACAAACTAATCGAAACCCACAATGGAATTGAAGTCCCTACCAAAAAATAAAACACATAAACAATCACAGATCAATGCGAAGCGATGTATACAAAGAGCTGTGAAACCGAAATGGTGCTTTTCGGAGAATTGTTTTAGAGCAATCCAAAGACCCAAAAATGATATCTAGAAAATACCTAATTAACAAATCAATTTAAGGTTTAGAAAAACAAAAATCAAAATCAAAATGAGTACTCTATTACTCTGGAAAACACAACCAATGAAGCCCTAACAGCACTCAAAACAGGGGACCAAAGAGTACACTTGAAACCCTTTGGTTTAATTCATGTGATTGGAATCATAATTGTGAGAAACCATTTTAGTCTTTTACTTTCTTGACTATAAACACACAGCACAGAGCATGAAACAATAAATAAATAAATAATAGACAGACACAAATAGGACATATGTACACAAAATGAGTTGTCTTTAAAAAAGTAAAAGTCCCAAAATGTTCAGAACTTAAACTCAGTGTCGCTTCACACACTTACATTTGAATCATCAATCTCAGAACTAATTAACAATGATAAGGTTTAAGAGCACTTACGTTTTAGAACCAGAAGAAGAAACACGATTTTTGCTAGAGAGAAAATCCACTCCACAACAAAATTTATATGATACAAATGGATGTGAAGCCGAAGAGAAGGAAATTATACCTAGTTAAATAGAGATTAGACAAAAAATAACACATTAATAACCAATTGGTGTTTATTTTCACAATTCAAACTTAATGCAATTGCGCATGAATAGACTTACCTTGGAGTTGGTTGCAATAGCCTGTATTAAGGTTATGAATTAAATTTCTTAGTGGTATTAATTAATTAATTGTATTTATATATTGATGGCTAACATATTTTGAATACAAAATAAGAACCTAACATATTATAAGTTTGGAAAAAAATACTTTCCATATACAAAATAAAAATAGAGCAGATTGTTTGAACACAAAAATAAAGCAGATCGTAAAAATAAGGCAGATTGTTTGAATACAAAATAAAAAAATCAAACTTTGAATATTTTCATAATATTCCTTTAAACCATGGTTGCTATAGCCACCAAAACTATTCCTTTAACATAACCTATGACCAGCAAAACATTCAACTAAGAAGTATTCCTTTAACATAACATAATATTTTTACATAATTCTGAAGATTAATCATGTTTATCACTCTGTTTATCATAACATAACATAACCTATTTCTTTGTGGTTTGTTTATATAAACATTCAGAAAATTAATCCCAAAATAATTATGAAGATTAATCACTCTGTGTATTACTCTGTTTATGTTAAAGGAATAGTTTTGGTTGTCATAATATTCAGAAAATTTATATAAACATTCAACTAAGAAGTTGGGATTAATCTTCTGTTTTGGGGTTTGATCAGACAGCCACAAAGAACATCAATTTAAACCATAGAGACAAAATAAAAATAGAGCAGATTGTTTGAATAACCTAAAACCAACATTTAAATAACCTATTCACAACCCTAAAATAACCTGTTCACAGCCCGATAGAGAGAATGCAGAACAGCCTAAGAAATCGCGAGAAAGCGATAGAAAATAGTAGAAAAATAGGGATCTGATAAACGAACTCAGAACTCAGAACTCAGAACTCAGAAATTAACAGTAGACAGCCCAAGAAATCGGAAGAAAGTGACAGAAAATAGTAGAAAAATAGGGATCTGATAAACGACCTCAGAACTCAGAACTCAGAAATTAACACTAGATCAATTGAAAGAGGGGAATAAAGACATAAATATTACCTTGCACAGATAGAAGCCTCAAGTTTGGTGTAGCTCTGAAGTAGCTCTACCGGAGAGCTCCAATCGGGGTTCAGAAAGGTATCGCGGTTCTTAATCGGTAACCCTAGCCTTCAGAAAGCGAGTGGGAGGGTTGCGAAAGGGGGGAGAGGGGGAGAGGCCGCAAGTGGGAGGGTGGGGGGAGACAGGGAGAGGTAGGGATCGGGTGAAGGGGGAGATGCAGCGAAAGGGAGGGTGGGGGAAGAGGGGGAAAGGCAAAGATCGGGTGAGAGAGAATGAGAGAGGTAGCGTCTCTGCGAAAGATAAAGAAGAGGAACAAAGACGAAGATAGAGATAAGGAGGGAATGGGAGGAGACGAGCAACAGAGAAGAGATAAAGATGGAATGGAGGAGGAGACGTGGGTAGGTGGGAGAGAGCACCGAGTGTTTGGGCGGGAATTGAAGCAAAATCTCAACCATTGATGTGTATCACAATTGATCTGAGCCCTTAAAATGAAATGTATCTTTGATACATTTTATATATTTTCAAAATCCGTCCTGCTTTATTATATAGATATTTCGATGAAATGTGAATGTATTAAAGTTTGTTCTGAATCACTATCCGATACAGGTAATAATATGAGCAAAGAACGTTTTCCCTATTTTGTATCTAATTTCAAGTTACCTGATGATTGTATCACTGGGATAAGGCCATCCTGATAAATTGCCAACTTGGTCCAAAGCCTTCCTCCACCGTTGAACATTCTCCATCCCCGATTCTTCCTATTTGGAAACCAATTCATCAAATCCCTTCCCAAAACTCTCTTTTTGGCTTTTCACTTCCGATGGATCCACATGATAGAATATAGAGATAACTGTTGTGTTGCTGCATTCAAGTGCCTCCATGAGTTCATCCAAACACCATCTCAAAGAAGCATAATTCTTCGATAAAACCACGATTGAAAACCTCGATTCTCGAATAGCCCTCTGGAGCTCTGGCGAAATCACTTTTCCTCTCTTGAGCTTTTCATCATCTTTGAAGGTGTGAATCCCCTTATGAGCCAACGCAGTGTAAAGATGACTGACGAAGTTATCGTAGGTGTCTTCTCCTCTAAAGCTCAAGAACACATCGTATGTGTATTGAGGTCGAGATGAAGATGGAACAGAGGAGGAAGCCATTGTTTTTAAAAATGTTTAACTGTTTGGTGTAAGGAATTAGTAGAGTGTTTGGTTTGGTTTTGAGAGAGTAGTTTTTAAAAATTGTTTTAGGAGAGAGTTTAGAAATTTTTTTGATTTGTTTGGTTGTGTATTTTGAAAATAGTTTTGGAGTTTGAGAGTTTAGAATGATTTGATATTTTGTTGTAATTGAGTAGATGTGTATGAGAAAAAAAGCGATTAAGAATGAGTGAGGAGAGAAAAAAAGTGATTAATTGATGTGTAAGAGAGAGAAAGTGATTTTAAAAATTGTTTTGGAAAAATTACAAACCAAACAAGTTTTTTAAAAAAAATTTCCCAAAATTACTCTACAAAGCCAAACCAAACATATCCAAAATTGGGAAATTGAAAACACAAGTAGAAACTAGGATCTCTGTGGCCTTTTTTATAATGTGACATATGCGTTGCTTGTACGAATTTCTTCAAAGAAAGCGAGAAACTGCGGCTAAACTCGAGATTTAAAATTTAAATAAAAAAAATTTAAATTAAAAAATTTTATTTTGTTGTAGGGATGAAACTTAAAATTCTTTTTATAATTCTTTTAAGACTTTCAAAAGATAAAATTTAGGGATAATTACAAAAAAAATATAAAAAATAAAAAATAAAGTTTAACTCTGGTAACAAAATAAATTATGAGTTTTAATTTTATCAATTTAAATTCTAAAGTTTAACTCTTGGAATGTGAGGTTTTTTTTTTTTTTTTTTTTTTTTTTTTTTTTTTTTTAAACTGGAAGAAAAATATTTGTAAACATAAAATCATTATACTAAACAATCTCGTTATATAAAGAAGAAATAAACAACTAAATAAAGATAAATCATAAATCTAACACGAATAATTATTATAAACTTCACAAGAAGTCAGCGAAATTAGCTTATAATTTACCAAATAATAATAATATTGCTATATGGTCCATTGTCATTGTTGTTTCTTTGCTATTTCTATTATTTTTTTAATCAATGAAAAGAACATAAATATTTAAAATTCTACTCATTAAGTCATTGTCATCGTTACTTTTTTGTAATTTCTATTGTCATTGTTATTACTACTTCTTTGATATTGCTTGAATTTTTTTAATCAATGAAATGAACATATATATTTAAAATTCTCATATGCTAGAGGCTACTCATTGAGTCATTATCATTTTTACTTCTTTGTTATTTTCCATTGTCATTGTCATTACTACTTCTTTGATATTGCTTGAATTTTTTTAATCAATGAAAAGAACATATATATTTAAAATTTTCATATATAGAGGCTACTCATTGAGCGATTGTCATTAGGATGGGTATTTTTTCCTACCCCGCCCCACACTTGCATCTCTCGCCTTGCTCTGGATGAGTTTTTCTAGCCCTGTTAACGAAGTGGGACGGAGACAGGTTTTGCTTTTTTCGCCCCGTTCTACCTAACTCCCACCCCGATTATATTTATTAAATATATTTATATGTATATAATGTATAATTTAAATTTTTTTATTATAAAAATTAAAACACTAGAATATTATATTTAATATTAATTTTTAATCATTTATTTTCTATCTTATTTGTTATAATTCTTATTAAGTATAAATTATTATCCATAATATACTATAATTTTTATTAATATTTTTATTTTTAAAGTTATAAAAAAAGTCCATCCCCCCTGCACCCGCCTCGCTACCATCACCCTTGATTTTTTCTGCACCCGATATGAAACAGGGCGGAGGTGGATTACGACAAAGTTACCCCAAATTCAACCCGTGATCATCCCTAATTATCATTATTACTTCTTGGTTATTTCCATTGTCATTGTCATTACTACTTGTTTGATATTACTTGCCTACAGCAATACACGTCTGTGAGGGTAATTTATACAAAATAAATTGGGCCGAAGCCAGGATAATGGGCCACTCTTTGGGCCATATTGGAGAGGTCAGGAAGGTGGGCCGTACGGCAGTCCGAACCGAAGTAAAGAAGGTGCCGGCGTAAGAAGGGGTTAGCTCGGCTTCTATTGTTTGTTAGCTCGGTCGTGATGTTTGGAACCGAGGTATGTTGGGCCCGCTTTAAGACCTAAGTAAAGGTTAGCTCGGCTTAATTCTTCTATGGATAGCTCGGCCTAGCATGCGAAGCCGAGGTAGAAGAAAGGAAAGGAAGACCGAGGTAACAGTTAGATCGGTCGCGACTTGTTAGCCGGGCATGGCAGTGTTACTTCGGTCGTAAGATAGTTCGGCTCATCTCCCTTATGGATAGCTCGGTTTTAGCATGGGAGAACCGAGGTAAGGGAAATAAAGTAAGGGCCGAATTAACAGTTACTTCGGTCATATGGAAGTCCGGCCATGAAAAAAACCATCTCACTTGGTTTAAGCAGTGAGGGGGGTGTTGAAGGATAAGCGTTATCTTTCAGGAGTATGAATTCTAGTAGGACTCTACGTGGAGGAGTTAGAGTCCTACTAGGATTGTGCCACACGAAACCTATAAAAGCTCACCAATATCACATTTGGAGAGGTAATGCAACTTTGCTCCCTGAATTCATAGAGTTTTTGCCTATTTGTCTTGTTGACTGACTTAGGCATCGGAGAGGTTTCCGGCATACACCCGCCGGCTAGCTCACGTTTGTGTTTTCAGGTAGTGGAACGACGTCGTACGGAGGAACGCAGACTTGATCAACAGGATTATACGAGAAGGTGTATTTCTTTCCCGTACAACGTCTTTATTTTTCTATTAAACTGGATAAGGATTGAAAAATTGTTACTATGTTTCTGACTTTTTCAACAATAGAAGACATAAGCCAAAGAAGTCAAAAAAAAAAAAAAAAAAAAAAAAAAAAAAAAAAAAAAGAAGAAGCTTCCCTACATATCGATAAATAATTAGTAAAACCCCACCGCATGGTTGGAGGTGGTCATTGCCTCAGTGGTTTTGGTGATCTATCCTGTCTAGTTTTATATTTGTAAGACTTAGAGATAAATATTTTAATTCATACGACTGGATTAGCTTGAAATTATGAACTTATTTATTTTTGAACTAGGATTGGAATATAGAATTCTAACCTTCCCTAGTATGGCCATTCATAAAATATTTATTTTAATTTTTCTCTTATTTGGTTACATTTAAATTATAAAACATTTAAAAAAAATAACAAAAATATACATATTCTCTTTTTAAAATTTAAGGAATTTTAGCTTAAGGTCCTTAATATTAAAATTTTATAAGATAAAGGACATGTAATATTTTCATAATAGTAGAGGTCACTTTACATTTTTACTGAGAAATTTCAACACAGAAATTTTAGCTCTTCAACATAGAAATTTCAACACAGAGAAATTTGAAATTTTTTATGACGAGCTGAAATTTCTCTGAAAAAATATATTCGACCTCTCCTACTACCAAAAGTTGGAGAGGAAGGTTTCACTATTTTTTTCAAAATTTAATTCAAACATTTTGCTACAAAGTCCAAATTCAAACATTTCTTAATTGGGCCAAATTCATTTTGTTTTGGGGTTTACTTATTTTTTGACTAATTTTCGTCTTTAGTGATTTTAAGAAAAAAAATTCAAAAACCTTGAAGGTTCTAGATTAAGCTCGACAAGATAAATCGAAAAATTATAAATTTTTTTACAAAATTCCAAAAAAAAAAAAGAAAAATAAAAAAATACGCAAAAAATAGTGATTTTTTTTTTCTTTCTGCATATTTTGGATTTTTCAATTGTTTTTGAATTTTGAATTTTTAAAAAAAAAAAAAAATAGTTTTTAGATTCGTCTTGACAAGGTGGACCAGAAAAGTAAAAAAAATTAACATAATTTTTAAAAATGGTCACTAAAAACAAAAAATATCAGAAAAAGAGGTAACTTTTTTAAGGGGAAATTTTTTTTAAGGTCCGTATTATTAACATTTTATAAGATAAAGGACGTACAATATTGTCATAGTAGTTGATGTCACTCAACATTTTCACAGAGAAAATTCAACACAAATAAATTTTGTCCCGACACAAAAATTTCTCTGATTTCATAGAGAAATTTCATCAATGAACCTTAACTAATAAAATAAAATAAAAATATATTGGACATCTCCTACTTTCTAAAGTTGGAGATGAATGTTTTACTCATTTTTCCTTTTTTTCTAAGTGCAGCCAAAAGAAAATTTTGATTAAAAAAAAATAATTTAATAACTCATATATCAATAAGGTGACGTGAGTAAGTAGATTATATTAAAAAATTCTTTTATACTCGAAATTAAAATGTCAAAGATTTTCTACACAAACTCGTACATGATAGAGGTGGCTTAGTAATTAAGGTTTTACTCAATTTGGATTGATTATTGGGTATTTTGGGAGTACGGTCACGTGTTACTCTATATTATTATGATTGGTGTGGTGGAGAAGATGGATTATTATGATTTTGTGTTGCATGATTAAGAAAAATAAGAGGACATGATGAATGATGATTAGTAAAAAAAGTATAGACACGTGGTATTATAAAAATACCTAATAATTTTTCCTCAATTTGATCAACCATGAATGATGGGTTTCAGTCTTCTAACCATCATTGGAGTTTTCTAACGATCAATTTGGTTAGTACTAAATCCAAAACAAAACTCGTCATATTATTCTAAATTTTATTCAAGTCTAAATTTTTAGATTTGAGACCAAACCAATCATCTGAAGCAAATCAAACCAAACTAATCTATTGTAGTTCACCTTGGTTCAGGTTAAAAAAGTGGTTCAATCATATTTGCACAAGTAATTTATTCCTTTATAAAATATAACGCCAACTTCAATCTTATATCATCAAAAATTTATAATATATATTATATAAAACTAATAGCTGGCACACGCATCAAGTAAAAACAAAAAAATAATGATAATCAAGTGGTAAATGTCTTCTTTACTATATCGAAAGTCTTGATTCAAAGGACACTAATATAGTATAGATAAACAAATAAGTGTGTAATAAGCAAGTCTTGAACATTATTGTAATGCCTTAAATTTTTAACCCAAATGATAATATAATAATCATAACTTTTTTAAGGAAAATTGAATATAAATCTACAAACTTACATTACATGATACAATAGTTCTTCGTGCAACAATACATTAATCCAACAACAAGTAAATAAACAAATAAATACCCCCAAGGGGTTTACAAGTTTCCAAGGCTTAAGCCTGATTACACAAAACAGTTATTCAAACCCACACACATACAGCCCTTGGCTTACACACAGAGTCACCGCAAAATGAGAGTCTCGTACTCTCAACACACATTTCCTCGCCTCTAGTTAGGCACCATCACCACATCTTTTCCTGCACAAAAATCTCGTAGGGTGAGCATAAAGCCCAGTAGGAAATCCTTAACAAAGTATATACATTTTATACAAGTCTTAAGAGATGAAATGCACATGCCATGCTATGCCCTTTTGAAAGAAAATCACATCTTCATCTTTTGAAAACCATCATGCTCAATGATGTCATGCAATTTCAATTCTTCAAAACTTAACAATTCATTTGAAGAACGGTAAATACGACTCTGGTAATCCCTAAGTCGGTGTCTGCAAGTAGACTATACAAGTACTACCAATTTGTCATTTTTACCGGTATTAACCGGAAGGCTCAACACCTATCTGCGCGGGTTTTCGGTCTTTCACTCTGGACTCTCAGGCCAACTTATTCAATATCATCTACACCACCTATCAAGACTTATCAATGTATTTACCCCAAAACCATTCCATGAAAACTTGTTTCTCAACATTCTTTTCTCAATACAAGTTTTCAAATCAACTTTTAAAGTTCAATATAATCAAATGAATTGATATGCCAATAACACAAGATGAATATAAATACTTTTATTCCAATTCATCATCCTAGGAATAACATAATTCCCTCTTCTCAAGTATCCTTAACAATTAGTCATTTCAAGACTATTTCAATGTTTTGAACAATAATTTCCAAATGAACAACAATTCTCATATTCCCTGAAATTCGTCATTTATATAAATATAAATAAGAAATTTTCCAAACATTCATTCATTTTGACAAAAAAAATAAATATAACAATATCATTCACGAATTTTCAGTCTCTTTTAAAAAAATCTCCAAATTCTAGATTTTCTCACCAAAACTATACAACTCAAATCTTTTGAAAGAAAACTTTCTAAAATCATCTTTTCTTCAATCAACGAAGATCAAAACCTATAAGATCATTTTAAAATAATAATAGACCAACCCACTTTCAAAATTGCTCAACTTCTGGAGTCAATAATCAATTTTCAAAGCTATCGAAAGATGATTTCGAAAATCATCTACATCATGCAAATATGTATATATAACTCTAAGAAAATCCCTACCTCAAGTTTTGAAGAAGAAACGAGATGAAACCCCCAAAATCAACAGTGTCGAAACTCGATTTTCATCGTATACAACGAAGCCCTCAAGAAATTAACCAACTTTGATGAAGAACCTATGGCAGAACTCTAATGGATCTTGAGAAATCAAGATTTTGATCCAATTTGGCATAGGGAAATGTAGAGAGAAGGGAGAGGAAATGTTTTAGAGAGAGAGATATACAAAAGTGATCTGAAATATCAGATTCACGAACTGATATAACATGATCCGCTCGAGCGTGGAAAGCCCCGCTCGAGCGTCGAATACACCTTCCTAGTACTTTTGCAGACAGGTCAAACTTCTGGAACCAAACATTCTCCGCTCGAGCGCATAAACGGTCGCTCGAGCAGACAAGCAACTTCGAATGCATTTTACATTTTTGCTTCGGGGGCGCTGCCCCTTGACCCCGCCAGGGCGCTGCCCTTGGACCCGCCGAGGGGCGCTGCCCCCTAGACCCCCACGAGCTGACCGGGCAGCTTGATTCCCAACCTGCCTAGTCGAAGTAGCAAAACATGAAAGAATGATCAAAATCGGGATCGCTACAATTATAATAGAAAAATAAATAAATAAATAAAGGGTAAATTAGCAATTAATCCTTCCAACTTTTACCTAATTTTTAATGTGACCCTCCAACCTAATTTTTTTTTACTTAAATCGTCCAACTTTATTTTCATTTTCAATATTACCCTCCAACTTCTAATTTTTTTTGTTTTGTTTTAATTTTCAATGCAATCTTCGAACTTTTTAGTGTAAACCTCAAACAATTATTTTTCTATTAGGCCATCCAACTTTCATAATTAAAAGTCAATGTAGTGTAATCCTTTATTAAATATGAAAAAATATATATAGGTTTCTAATATGTAGTTTTGATTGAAGTGGAAGATTTTAAAAACAAAAGAAATTTGGCATAGTGGTAGTGATGGATTTTGGTGGTAGAAGGTAGGTTTGGATTTGGGGGTTAAGACTACGTAGCCCAAACAATAAATAATAGATGAAATATTTAAAATTTTATATTTATTTCAATTTTCATAAATTTGAAATAAAATTTATATTTTTCATTTTGGGTTGGGGAAGAGAAAACTATTGAACTAAATTGTTGATTATTAAATTTTTTTAAAAACAAAATTTAAAAACACATATTGATTAATGACTACATTTGATTGGGTGGAAAGAGGAAACTAATAATGTACAATCCATAAATTATACTAAATTTTTTATTTGAGCTACAAAATGAAAAAAAAAATGTATTTTATTTCAAAAATAATATATTATTTTATTCCGTACATTGCACGGGTGATAGGCTAGTATATTTGTTTCCTAATTGGCCTAATTTTAAGGTTTACACAAATAAAATGATTAATAAATAAGGAAAAAAAAATATGAAAAGCAAAAATCATTTTTTCCTCACATTCAAATTATCATTTTATCCATCTAAGGAAAATTATTATTCCATCCTAAAAATTTAATAATTTCACTTGAAACTGCTAGCATTTTCACTCTGCATTTTTTTCATCACATTTAAATTATCATTTTCTTGGTTTAAATCTTAAAATTAAATAAATTAGGAAGTACGTAATGGTTTTACCCACATTTGTGACATTTTGTTTTTAGGGTCGCTCGAGCGAGGGAAATGTCGCTCGAGCGTAGAATCGTTGCTCCCAGAATCTTGCTGAATAGCAGGCGTGCTCGCTTAAATGAGGAAAGTCTTGCTCAAACAAGGAAAGTCTCGCTCGAGCAAGGAATGCTAGCTTCCAGAAGTTTCACTGTAGCGCTGCTAAATTTCTGAGACCTCTCCTTCTCCGCTCGAGCGAAGAAGTTGTCGCTCGAGCGAGGCCTCTTGATTGTGTCTGGTCGCTCGAGCGTAGGAAGTCTCGCTCGAGCGAGGATCCCGATATCCGCTTTTTTTAAACATATTGATTCTAGATCATTCTCACACCCCACTTTTTTTATTCTTCATCTCCTCTCTCTCTCTCTCTCTCTATGAAACCCTAAATTTCTACCATCCCATACCTCTCCTACCATTGAAATCCACCCAAAATCTCTTGCTAGGGACGGAGTATACTTGAAGATCTTTGTTATCTACCGATTGGATTGTGTATTTACGAAGGATTCTTGTAGAAGCTTGGATCTTTGCTTGATTAATGAGGTAGGGATACTTTTATCTTTGTATTTCTTCATCATTGAAGGGATTCCATGGCATTGTGTGTGATGTGTGAACTAATTTGGGGATTTTATTGGATTAAACTTTTATTACACATGTTAAATCTCTTGCTAATCTCTTGCTCTATAATTTGTTTGAAATTCCTCAATTCCTTCTATGAAACATGAATGTAAATGTTGTTAAAACCTAGATCGGTGATAAAAGAGAGAAACCCCCACATTGGGTGAAACCCTAGGTTCCCAAATTGGATAGAAAACACTTAAGATAGTGGAATCTTCTCTTGGTTCATAGAAATTGATGAATAATGGAAAGATGAAATGTGGGTATTGATGTAATTAAATAAAAGATGACTTGAATGTTATTGTTCCTTGAGCTTTATGTGATGTTTGTCCATGATAATGTTTGATGTTTAATTTTGGAATTAAAATGTGATTTAATTGTTGAGCATGCATAAACCCTTGTGTGAGTCGGTGATGAGTAAAGGTGGTGTTGTGTTAGTATCCGCTCGGGGAGTTTAAAAGGTGCCCAAATGCCCTGTCTAGGCTTATCACTGGACGAATGTGGGAAAAGTTTTTAGGGTGTCCACACAGTCCCGCCGTATAGTAGTCGGCGAAAGTGCAAAACAAATGGTTTTCTTAGGGTGCCCACTTCCCGCTGTATAGTAGCTGGCAAATGTGGGGGTTGTCTTTAAAAGTAAAAGTTGTTCTCAATTGGACTCATATAGAGAAAAGTGTGGTTTGATTTCCATGATTGTAGATGCTTAATTGTTGTACATGATGACATGAGTTGCACTTGCCACATTGTATTATCGTGTTTCATTGTTTATTGTTAACGATTTCATATGAAAGTGAATTTCATTATATTGTTTTATCACATAAATGCCATAATCTTGTTCGAAGGATTAGATACCTGGATAAATGTGTTCCTACTGGGCATATAGTTCAACCCTAATTTATTTTTCAGGAATTGATGAAGGTCAGCCTCATTGAAGGATTGGTTCAAGCACTTTTGGGGAATTAATTGAAGTCAGGAGCCTTTTGGTTGTTTTGTATTTATTTTGGGATATTCTAACTGAACCTTTATATGTATTTTGTGACGTTGTACGCCCCAAGGGCTTATGTTTTGTTGAATTATCTAGTTCATTGAACTAAGAAATGAATTTGGGCATCATGGGAATGTATCTAGTATATTGTAATCGATAAACTTTTAGTTCAATGAGAAAGATGACCTCTTTTGGGATAAATGATATTGTTATTACTGTGTATCACAAAGTGTATTTTTCAGGGTGTTACAACATCTATTTGTACAAATAAAATGAAAACATAGCCAAAACATGCCCCAAGTTGATAAAAGTTCTTGGAATTGATTCACTCAGTTCATATTTCATGTTTTCAGACAGCATTATATTAAATTGAAAGGCAGTATAATCTTGTTATCTTTTCTTTAGCAAAGTTTTCTCTCAACAACTAAACAAAGGGTCGAACAAGAACTAAATGAATATAACTCATTCATGCAATAGAACAAGCCGCAGAATAACAAACTAGTTCTATATAATTCATAATTCTTATTATTTACTAATTTCAATGCACTTAAACTAATTCAAGTTACACAGTCGAGCGATCAATATAAATTTTACATATCTTACATAAAATCTAAATATTTATTGTATATGTCTTCAATAAATAAATTTTGAATACATGAATTACATCTAACAATGGAAAATCATGAATATCACAATTTACAGTTCATCTTTCATTGTTTGACATAGCCTTGGGAAGTTTAAAGGTGAGACTTTAATAGCACCCCTTCTTGGGTACTCTCAATCTTTGAGATACTGCTGCAGCTCTTCGTACTCTCTCTTTCGCTTCCTCCTTTACAATCACCACGTAAAGCTTTAGTTAAAATTTTAAGGTAAAAAGTGTTGGCCACATTTTGAGACAATTTCTGTCGTGTATATGAATTGTATTAATGCAGAAACCATTCAACCATCAACAGAATTTACTTCGCTACTATAGTCAACCACAATATTAAGCATCCAAGGAGCAAAAATTTATTTCTATTCTAATAAATGTACTAGCATAGCACATTAAAAATTTCAATTTTTCTTTTAGCATTTGCATTGAACACTAGATTCAAGTGCTTCAAGTTATAGCCTCTTTGGATCTTTACAAATGCTAAAACTAGCAACAATACTATGTGCAGCAGTAGACAATTTTCTAGTGCTTCTACAAACAAACTAAAAAGCATGGTCACTGACATGGGCACAGGATACAACAATTCTCAAACGATCAAAATACGGAAACGATAGGGATGCCGAAACAAATATATATATATATTTTTTATTTACTATTTATTTGAATAGAAATGAAGAATACATAGATATGAGAGGCATCGATATATACTTTTTCTCTCTTTATTATATTTTACTTCGACACCAAATCAGCTTTCTTAAATTATTTAAATTTTTTTTAAAAAAACCAATAAAAATGTCTTAAAGCGTAACAAATCACAGGACACGAGTGTCCATGAAGTGTGCCGAACATGTTCTACAGAAAAATAAAAATTTGAATGCCACGTGGCATATCAAACATGTTGACAAGCGTGTCTTGCCTATCAGACACTGACACAGCACCCATCTTGGAGTGTGGTGCTTCTTAGCAAATAAACCATACACTCAAAGAATTAACCTTGTGTTCCTTGCTAGTATCTATCTTAAACTTGGCCACATTCAAGCCTAAAGCTCTGCTTTGAACCTCAACTTCTACCTTCTCACTCACAAAAACCCCTAACGGTTAAGCCCTTTCCCACCATTAATTATAGGGAAGCTTTTTTTTGGCTCCATCCTTCATCATCAATCATCAGACATCAAAATATATGAAATTCTAGACAATGACATATATTAGAAAAAAAACTTTGAAAGATTGCTTGGTCTTTTTAAGATGTTCTAATGAATTTATATCTACAGAAGAATATCAAGCCAGAAAAACTAGTCCCACTAGTCCCTAATATCAAAAGATGCAACTCAAAACTACTCTTACTTTAAGGTGTTCACCGAGAAGAACATATCAGATCAATGAAGCTTCACCCATAAAGCTACTCTTACTTTTACAAGTTCACTCAGTTCACCCAAATTCGGTCGATGGTTATTAAAGATGCAATCATTTCTATGCTTCCAAACAGACCAAATATTGCTATAGGAACAGCTTTCCAAATTTAAAATCCCAACTTACTGACCTTAAACCCTAGTATTACCCATTCAAACCAACACAAACTCATCATTTCAGACCAAACTTTCCAAACAAAAGGGCAAAAAAGTAGAATATGATTCAGATTTTAGCATCAGAATTTTTGGGTGAATCTCAGCATCAGAATTACAAAACACACGGGCACTGATATCATTCAAATTCAGCACATCAATTCTTTGCAAAAATTCGAAAGTCTTAATTCTTTTTTTCCATGCTAATCAAGCAAAAAAAATAAAAATTAAATAAAAAATTGAGCTTTATGAGGAGTGACATTATGAAACAACATCCTAGGACGAGTGACATTCAAGCCAAGGCAGACTCACACCGCATAAAGATTGAATGCACCATGAACTGACCTGAGAATGAGACAACCCATACAAAACCATCTAGCATTCCCAAGCCATTTATCAATCCAGAAGTGAATTCTGTTTCCATCACCTACCACAACATCAGTGTTGGCTAGAAAAGAAGTTGAGTGAATTAGGATTGGAAAAAGCACTAGAAATAATACCACTCCAAATCCTTGAAAAACCAGAATTAGCTCCATAAGATAGGAAACTCTGTAAATGCTGCAAATCAAAAGTTTCCATAAAGCATCATCTTCATATCCAAATCTCCACCACTTCACCAGCAAACAATCATTAACATCTCTAATTCTTCAAACACCAAGCTGACTTTGTTCCTTGTTTGTAGACACCTCCTTCCTATTGAACATATGAACTTTTCTAATGAACTCTGTTTCCCCCCACAAGAAAGCTGATTGAAAGAGAGCATCATTACTTAAAAAACACATCCCAATAAAATTTCACATGCCTTCAAATCTATTTATAGTCTTTATTGGTAATGACATAATGAGACAAAGCCTTCCTTTCACAAATATTCACAAAAACATCCAAGACTCTTAATCAAGATTCAACTTGAAACATAAAAGAGAAGTAAAGGGATGAGTTTTACATATCTCAGTAAATAAATGACTTCAATTATGGAATCATGAATGGGCATAGATTGTTGGAACAAATTGTCTTGAATTCTTCAGTTGGTGGTCTTCGGGTCTTCAAAACTTGGCGATGATCTTGTCTATGTAGGACAGAAATTTGTTGCTTCAAGTCGCGTTATTAAGTCGCTTTCATAAAGACAATATTTGCACCTACCAAAAGGTGTGCAGGGGGTTATAGCAAATTTGCTTCTAGGATACAATGAAGCCTGATCTAAAGATCAAATCTACCGACGTCTACACTGACGATAGTAGATCAGAATACTCTTGATATAATCAAGAAAACCAAGACACAGATAATCAAATCTGCAGAACTTGATTACCAGTAAGAAAAGCAGAAATTTGCTTAAGAAACTCTCGATTGAAAACCCTAAATCAAGAGGAAGAGAGAGAGAGAATTGCAGGAATGAATTCTGAATTTCTGGATGGAATGGAATGAAATGGCTGATTTTGCCACCTATTTATAGGCCTTGATGCACTTGATCGAATGGTCATGTCCTTTGATCACATCTAATTAGATCTGACCATTGGATCGACAATCTATGGTGCAGATCATTCTCACATTGAATAGACACCTTGACTAATCACACCTAATCACAATCGGGTGCCATCTCATTCGTACGATCGCGCGCATCTCCAATCAACGGCTATGATCACCCCGCTCCAAATCAGACATACAACCATTTGATTGGTTGGTTGAGTCATTGCCAATAGATGACATGTCACTGCCATGTGGAGCTGACTATATTCCACGTCACCCATGCCACGTTGGATCCACGTCATCGCTCCAACATATCCAATGCAAATAGAAAAGCGCCCTCATGGCGCCTTGCGTCGATGCGTCCGTGCAAAGTGCAAAGTGCAAAGTGCGGCATCAAACGCCACACAACCCATTGCCCACGCGCGCGCGTGTGTGCGTGTGCGGATGGTGTGAAGTACCATCCTTGCGGTGTGGATGCATGCACGCTAGCTTTCACCTCACAATTCCATATTTAAAGGAATATTCCATGAGCACTTTATTAAGTGCTCCATGTGTTTCCTCTCTTTCCGATGTGGGACAAAGCCCCAAGCTTATTTTATGGTTTCCAAAGAAAAACATAGAAGGTTTTGAAAACACCCAAAAATAAACTATAAATTTGAAAAACCATTTTGAAAATTCCCCAACATTCCCCCACCATTTTCAAAATATCAGATAATGATTCTTGGTTCACTTGGCAACCTTATGCATAGGTGAAGATATCTTACAATTTGAATCATTCACTTAGTGAAGACATTTCAAAGTTAGTCAAGATGGCATAGTAGACTTGTCTTTGAACTAGAGATCTTATTCTACTAACCGGACATGTCTCACGCACAGTACAGGTTACCTCAAGTATTCAAACAAATTGACACGTGGATTGGCCTTGTGTCTATATCCTGTTTCATGAGCGCTCTAGAGTCAAGCCCTTGGACTCATAGGAAACGGCACCACCTCTTACACTCACATAGGTAAGCTTACTAAGAATATCCCTGTAATTTACAGTACCCTAACAACTCAGTTGTAAGCTTATTAACAGTTTGCTAACTCATCCTTTTCTTTCACATTACAGGTACCAAGCACTTCAATCTTGGGATGAAAATGAAATAAAACTAAGTGCTTGCAATCACGACATATGGTGTACTTGGGCTCATTGAACTCAAGACTTGATGTTTCTTCAAGCATTGAGTCAAGTTTCCACCAGGAGTGATTATCTTAAGTGGGCTTAAGACCCATCCCCGTTGATGTTTTCCACACCAAATCCCTTGCAAGTCCCTTTGTTAAGGGGTTAACCAAGTTTTCACTTGACTTTACATAACTAATGGTAATCACACCTTCTGTGATTAACTGCCTAACACAACTATGTCTCAGTTCTATATGCCTGGACTTTCCATTATAGACATGGCTATAGGCCCGTGATAGAGTTGCTTCACTATCACAATGCAAAGATATTGGTGGCATAGGTTTTGACCATATCTTAATCTCTAACAAGAGATTCCTTAGCCATTCTGTAGCGCTTCAAATTTCTAGCCCAAATGATAATACAACAATCATGGCTCTTTCAAGGAAAATCGAATATAAATCTCTAAACTTACATTACATCATACAATAGTTCTTCATGCAACAATACATTCACTTCAAATCAAAATAACATAAACAAATAGATACCCCCAAGGGTTTACAAGTTTCCAAGGCTTAGGCTTGGTTACACAAAATGGTTATTCAAACCCACTCAAATACAGCCCTTGGATTACACACAGAGTCACAGCAAAATGAGAGTCTCGTACTCTCAACACATATTTCCTCGCCTTTAATTAGGTGGCATCACGACATCTTTTCGTGTACAAAAATCCTGTAGGGTGAGCATAAAACCCAGTAGGAAATCCCTAACAAAGTATATACATTTTATACAAGTCTCAAGAGATGAAATGCACATGCCATGCTATGCCCTTTTGAAAGAAAATCACATCTTCATCTTTGAAAACCATCATGCTCAATGATGTCATGCAATTTCAATTCTTCAAAACTTAACAATTTATTTCCAGAGCGGTAAATACGACTCTGGTAATCCCGAGGTTGGTGTCTACAAGTAGACTATACAAGTACTACTAATTTGTCATTTTTACCGGTATTAACCAAAAGGCTCGACACCTATCCACGTGGGTTTTCGGTCTTTCACCCCAGACTCTCAGGCCAACTTATTCAATATCATCTACACCACCTATCAAGACTTATCAACGTATTTACCCCAAAACCATTCCATGAAAACTTGTTTCTCAACATTCTTTTCTCAATGCAAGTTTTCAAATCAACTTTTAAAGTTTAATGTAATCAAATGAATTGATATGTCAATAACACAATATGAATATAAATACCTTTATTCCATTTCATCATCCTAGGAACAACACAATTCCCTCTTCTCAAGTATCCTCAACAACTAGTCATTTCAAGACTATTTCAACATTTTGAACAATAATTTCCAAAATGAACAATAATTCTCATATTCTCTGAAATTCATCATTTATATAAATATAAATAAGAAATTTTCCAAACATCCATTTATTTTGACACACAAAATAAATATAACAATATCATTCATAGATTTTCAGTCTCTTAAAAAAAATGCCCAAATTCTAGGTTTTCTCACTAAAACTATACAACTCAAATCTTTTGAAAGAAAACTTTCTAAAATCATCTTTTCTTCAATCAACGAAGATCAAAACCCATAAGATCATTTTAAAAGAACAGGAGACAAACCCACTTTCAAAATCGCTCAACTTCTTGAATCAACAGTCAATTTTCAAAGCTATCCAAAGATGATTTCAAAATAAATATAGATCTTGCAAAAATATATATATAACTCTAAGAAAATCCCTACCTCAAGTTTTGAAAAAGAAATGAGATGAAAACCCAAAATTTACGGTGTCGAAACTCGATCTCCACTGCACACAACGAAACCCTCGAGAAGTTACACAACTTTGATGAAGAACTTCAGTCTAACTCCCAACGAATTTGAAGGAATCAAAGAGAGAAGATGACTTCTAGAGAGAGAAGTTCCAGGTTTGGAAATTTTGGAGAGTTTTAGAGAGAGAGAGAGAACTGAAAAAATGATCTGAAATCTCCGCTTACGGACTGATATAACATGGTCCGCTCAAGCATAGAAAGCCCCGCTCGAGCGTCGAATACACCTTCCCAGTACTTTTGCAGACATGTCAAACTTCTGGAACTAAACATTCTCCGCTCGAGCGCATAAACGGCCGCTCGAGTGGACAAGCAACTTCGAATGCATTTTGCATTTTTGCTTCGGGGGCACTGCCTCTCAACCCCGCTAGGGCGCTGCCCTCGGACCCACCAAGGGGCGCTGCCCCCTGGACCCCCCGCGAGTTGACCGGGTAGCTCGATCCTTGACTTGCCCAGTCGAAGTGGCAAAACATGAAAAAAGGGTCGAAACCGGGATCGCTACATATTCTGCCTCTTTGCTACAAGAAGCCAATGCTACAAACTCTGATGCCATGGTTGAGTCTGTTATGCATGTTTGCTTCTTAGAACCCCGGGAGATAGCTCCTCCTCCAAGAGTAAAAATCCAACCACTCGTGGACGAGTGATCTTCACGGTCAGTTATCCGACTAGCATCCGTGAATCCTTCTAGCATTGCTGGATAGCCATTATAGACTATTCCACAGTTTGTTATTTTCCTTAAGTACCTAAGTACTCGGTTAACAGCATGCCAATGCACACTACTGGGGTTACTAGTGTATCTACTAAGTTTTCCCACTGCAAATGCAATATCAGGTCTAGTGCAAGTCATGGCATACATCAGGCTACCTATTATTCTTGAGTATTCTAGCTGATCAATAGCTCTTCCAATATTAGGATACAATTTCAAATTTGAATCCAAATGTGTAGATATGGGTGTAAAATTATATTGATTAAATTTCTTAAGAATTTTCTCAATATAGTGCGACTGGGTTAGAATCAAATTATTGTCCTCTCGTTTGATCTTAATACCCAGAATTACATCAGCCAAGCCCATGTATTTCATACTAAAGCTAGACGACAAGAAACTTTTAGTACTTTTAATGACATCATTGTCAGTACCAAAAATAAGCATGTCATCTACATATAGGCATATGATTACACCTTTATTTCCAGTAAACTTACTGTACACACACTTATCAGATTCATGTATCCTAAAACCATTTGACACTATTACTTTGTCAAATTTCTCATGCCACTATTTTGGAGCTTGTTTCAATCCATATAGTGACTTCACAAGTTTACACACTTTGTGCTCTTGACCTTGTACAACAAATCCTTCCGGTTGTTGCATGTAGATTTCCTCATCTAACTGTCTATTTAGGAAAGTGGTCTTAACATCCATTTGATGGATTTCAAGCTTATAGATTGAGGCTAAGGCAATCAACACTTGAATGGTGGCGATTCTAGCCACCAGAGCATATGTATCAAAATAATCAATACCCTCTTTTTGAGTAAAACCCTTAGCAACTAATCTTGCTTTGAACTTGTCAATTGTGCCATCAACTTTCATTTTCCTTTTGAAAATCCATTTATAACCAATTGGTTTGGATCCAGGTAGCAAATCAGCAAGTATCCAAGCATTGTTACCCATGATGTAATCCATCTCATCATTTATTGCTTCTTTCCAGAAAGAAACATCTTGAGACTTCATAGCCTCCTCAAAGGTTAATGGATCTGAATCCATATTCAAAAAAAGCATTGTTTGCTTACAATAAGCTTTCCTAGTTTCTTCTACAAGGTAAATAACGAAATCAGGGCCAAATGACTTCTTAGTCCTAGCCCTCTTACTCCTCCTTAGCTCAATAGGCTCATTAGGCTCAATGGGTTCATGTCGTTCACTTTCCTCTGTAGACATCAAAGAAGTTGATTCATTTTCTTGATTAGAATCCAACCTTGGAATGGTTGTGAAACGATTCTCATAAAATACTGCATCACGTGATTCAATGATGGTATTTGTTGTCACTGAACCATTGGGCTCTACTACGAGAAACCTATATGCTTTGCTATGTATAGCATAGCCAAGGAATACGCATTCAATTCCATTTTCACCTAATTTCTTCCTTTTAGGTTCAGGCAATCTAACTATTGCTCTACAGCCCCATGTTTTCAAGTAACCAATATTAGGTTTTTTGTTTTTCCATAGTTCATAAGGAGTAACATTTCTTCCCTTGAGAGGAATTCTATTGAGTATGTGACAGGTAGTGAGCAAGGTTTCACCCCCAAAATCAAAACTTAAACTAGAGTAAGAAAGCATAGCATTAATCATTTATGTTAATGTCCTATTCTTTCTTTCAGTTACTCCATTTTGTTGTGGTGTATAGGGTGCAGACTTCTCATGAATAATACAAACATTTTCAAAATATTCTGGAAAATGGTATTCACTGCCTCTATCAGACCTAAGTCTCTTATTTTGATATACACTGATTTTCTACTTCTGTTTTTAAAAATCTTGAATTTATCAAGCACTTCATCTTTTGAATGCAAAAGATAGATATGACAGTACTTAGAAAAATCATCAATGAATGTTACAAAATATTTCTTACCACCCTCTAGTGGGGGTACTATGCATGTCACATACATCACTGTGCACAAGTTCAAGCAGAGATGTGGTTTTATCTGCTTTAAGAAATGGAATACGAGTAATTTTTGATTGCACACAAAATTTCATTTTTCAACATATCAATGTCATACTTAGGAATTAAATCTAAATTAACCATATCATGCATTTTCCTAGTATTAACATGACCTAAACGAGCATGCCATAAAGAAAGAGAATCAACAATATAAGCAGAAATAGATATATTATTGATAATGTTAAGTTTGAACATTTCTTGATACATGTAGCCCTTCCCAACAAAAATTCCACCCTTAGACAGGACAAATTTGTCCGACTCAAATACTAACTTGAAACCATGCTTATTAAGCAGGCTTCTAGATACAAGGTTTTTCCTGACATCAGGTACATGATAAACATCATTAAGACTTAAGACTTTTCTAGATGTGAACTCTAGATCCACCATCACTTTGCCTTTGATAGTAACAGTTGAAGAGTTGCCCATGTAGAGAATTGTTCCATCACTCACTTGTTCATAAGTAGTGAAACGACTCTTGTCATTGCAGATATGCCTTGTTGCTCCTGAGTCAATCCATCAATCACCAGCATCTTCGAGCATGTTCACCTCGGATACAACAGCCATGAACTTGTTCTTGGCATTTGATGCCTCTGGCTTCTTCTTGTATGATTGACATTCATTCCTGAAGTGTCGTGACTTGCCACAGTGCCAGCAAGCGCCTTTTGGCTTCTTAACATCTTTCTCAGGTTGGGGTTCACACTTACGCTTCTTTTTGTTGAACCTTTTTCCATCATCCACCACGTGAATCTTGGAAGTCTGAGCCACTTGGTTTTCTTTACTTTCAAGAAGTCTTGACTCTTCCTCAACTTTGAGGTGTTGAGCCAATTCCTCTAAAGTTAGATCTTCCTTTTTATGTTTTAGAGTTTTCTTAAAATCCTTCCAAGAAGATGACAGTTTCTCTATTATAGACGAAACTACAATAGATTCATCCATGTTCATATTCTTTTGTCGAAATTGACTCAAAACATGTTGGAGCTCATGGAATTGTTCCATAATGGGCTTTGTATCAATCATAGTAAAACGCATAAAATTACTAACAAGAAATTTCTTACTGGTGGCATCCTCGACGAGGTACTTTGACTGTAGTATGTCCCAGAGTTGCTTTGTCATTTCCAAATGTTGATACACATCGAATAGAGAGTCTAACAGTGCATTCAGAATGTGTCCTTGGCAAATGTAGTCGTCATTCTCCCATCTGGTTCTGGTACGAGTTTGCTCCATAGTCTCATCTTCTTGCTCTACCGGATAAGGGGTAGTCAACACATAGACCACTTTGAGAGTGGTGAGCAAAAAGTGCATCTTCTTTTGCCAACGACGGAAATTGTTGCCATCAAACTGGTTAAGCTTCATGAAATCTTGAATCATTTTCTGAATAGACATTGCCATATCTAACTATTGTCTTTAGATTGTTGGAACAAATTGTCTTGAATTCTTCAATTGGTGGTCTTCGGGTCTTCAAAACTTGGCGATGATCTTATCTATGTAGGACAAAAATTTGGTGCTTCAAGTCGCGTTACTAAGTCGCTTTTCTAAAGACAATATTTGCACCCACCAGAAAGTGTGCAGAGGGTTACAGTAAATTTGCCTCAAGGATACAATGAAGCCTGATCTAAAAATCAAATCTACCGGCATCTGCACTTACGACAGTAGATTAGAATATTCTTCATATAATCAAGAAAATCAAGACACTGATAATCAATCTGTAGAACTTGATTACCAGTAAGAAAAGCATAAATTTGCTTTAAAAACTCTTGATTGAAAACTCTAAATCAAGGGGGGGAGAGAGAGAGAGAATTGCAGGAATGAATTCTGAATTTTTGGATGGAATGAAATGGATGATTTCACAGCCTATTTATAGGCCTTCATGCACCTGATTGAATGGTCATGTCCCTTGATCGCATCCGATCAAATCTGACCGTTGGATTAATGATCTATGGTGCAAATCATTCTCACACCGAATGGATGCCATGACTAATCACACCTGATTACGATCGGGCGCCATCTTATCCATATGATCGCGCTCATCTCCAATCAACGGCTATGATCACCCTGCCCCAAATCAGACACACAACCATTTGATCGGTTGGTTGAGTCATCGCCAACAGACGACATGTCACTGCCACGTGGAGCTGACTGTATTCCACGTCACCCATGCTACGTTGGATCCACGTCATCGCTCCAACCTGTCCGATGCAAGTGCCCTCATGGCGCCTTGAGCCGATGTGTCAGTGCAAAGTGCAAAGTGCACCATTAAACGCCACACAACCCACTGCCCACGCGCGCGCATGTGTGCGTGTGCGGATGGTGCGAAGCACCATCCTTGCGGTGTAGATGCATGCACGCTAGCTTTCACCTCACAATTCCATATTTAAAGGAATATTCCATGTAGCACTTTATTAAGTGCTCCATGTTTTCCTCTCTTTCCGATGTGGGACAAAGCCCCAAGCTTATTTTATGCTTTCCAAAGAAAAACATGGAAGGTTTTGAAAACACCTAAAAATAAACTATAAATTTGAAAACCCATTTTGAAAATTCCCCAACATAGATTACATATGATGCAGGAGAGGCAGATACCTATTATAAATAATATAGATAATGTTTGGTTCATTGAAATGAATATGGAATGGAATGGTCATTCCATCATAACAACCATTCTCACATTTGATTTAATAAAAAAAAAAAAAAAAGGTGAATTACACTAACAGTCCCTATAGTTTGGGACTCGTGTCTTTAGTCCCTGACTTTTCAATTGTGACATATTTGACCGTGAAGTTTGAATCTTGTTCCAAATAAGGATTGAAAATATTATTGCTTAATTTCAAGGGAAAAATTGTTAATTTGATAAAATATAAACTAATTTGATAAAAAGAAATGTCAAAAAATATTTTTTAGACTTTTAAAAATTATTTATACCCACAAAAGATAAAATTATGTAAAATTGATAAATCTTTTAGACATTTATTTATTTTACCAAACTAATTTTTATTATGTGTTTGGATAATGATTGTGTAATGGGTGGTTGTTAGAATTTTAATGTGTAATCGATATATTTAATATATGAAATGTTTTTAGTTTTGGATTTTTCGATTTAATGGATTGGTTTAATAATGATATCAAAGTTGTCGCCATATTTGACTTTTAGAAAAATAGAAACTAATTAAATGAAAAAAAAAACACTCACCCATTACATGATCATCATCCAAACACATAATAAAAATTAATTTGGTAAAATAAATAAATAAATAAATGTCTAAAAGATATATCAATTTTGCATAATTTTATCTTTAGTGTGTAGAAATAATTTTTAAAATTTCAAAAATATTTTTTTACCATTTATTTTTGTCAAATTAGTTTATATTTTATCAAATTGATGATTTTGCCCTTGAAATTAAGCAATGCTATCTTTAATTGTTCTTATTTGGAACAAGATTCAAAATTCAGGATCAAATGTGTCACAATTGAAAAGTCAGGGACCAAAGTGACACAATTCTCAAACTATAGGGACCGTTAGTGTAATTTGCCCTAAAAAAAATGTTGGAAAATGTACTGTAAATGGAATGGAATCATCATTCACCATTGTAAAATTTGGGAGGGAAAAAAAAATTCAAATTTAATTGACTAGTTCAAAACAAAACTTTTGAAAGATGAACCTTGGAATAGAAAATTAAAAAGCATGTTTAAAAATTCAAAGGCTGCTAGTGACAATCTGGGTTGGAAACATTGATAATAGTAATGAGCCCTCTAAATGTACTTGCATAATAGTACTATCAAGTTTGATTTGCAAGTCTCAAAAGGAGTTCAAGGATTGATAATGTCATCTTCATTATGGGGGCTCTTTGTTGTATTATTCATTTCTTCCTCTTTCACTACAACAAAATGCACTTTTGGCAACTAAAAAAAAATTAGTCGCCAAAAGTTGTGGAATTGGCGTCCAACAATAATATTAGTCAGTAAAAGTCTAATATTTAGCTACTAATTTTTTTTAGTCGGGGAATATAGATTATTGGAGACTAAAAAAAAATTAGTCTCTAAAAATATCACAATTGGCGACTAAAAAAAATTTTAGTAGCCGTATTGCTAGTTTTGGCTACTAAAATTGTTTAGTAGATGAATGAAATTTTTTTTTATTTTTTTATATTTGGCGACCAAAAGTTTGGTCGCCAAAAGTATATTTTCAGTGACAAAAGAATATTTTAGTAGCCGTATAGTTAGTTTTAGCTACTAAAATTATTTAGTAGCCAAATGAAAAGAAAAAAATTGTTTTTCATCTTTGGCGACCAAATTGGGTTGCCAAAAGTATATTTTCAACAACAAAAGAATATTTTAGTCGCCAAAAAACTAAAATATTTGGAGAGAGATTTCAAATTTTTGAGGGATTAAAAAACTAATTAGTGACTAAAATATTTAGTCACGAATTGTTATAAATTATATATGTATTTTGTTTCCAACCCAAACCGTAACAAACCAGCAACTCTCTCTCCATTTTCAGCGTTTCTCTCCCTCTCCCTCTCTCTCTCCGCTACTCCTCTCCCCTCCCTCTCTCACCGCCGCTCTTCCTCGCGTTCAGCGGCAATCGGAGCACCTCCTTCTCCTCCACCATCGCCATCATGAAGAGGGAAGACAGTAAACACACCAAACACGACTCTGTTTTCTCCGAATGGAAGGCCTCTCTGTCTCTGTCTCTCTCTCTCTCTCTCTCTCAATTTCGTAAAAAACAATTATCATTATAAGGGACCCTTGTTCAAATGTCCCAAAACAATGAAATAAATTTGGGTTTCTGAGATTTTGGATGTTCTTTTTTTGAGAATTGAAGTCATCTAAGTTAGCATCCTATTTATGCCAGTGGGTTGCAAGAGAGATCTGTCATTCATTCATGCCTCATGTGCCAGTGTTTGTGAAAATCGGTTGGTTTGTTTTCCTGTGTTGATGACCAAACTAATCTTCGGGCATTTTTCTAGCATTGGCATTGCATTTCGATGTGTCCAGGGAGAAAAAGAGCCAGTATTTCAAGAGTGCTTTTGTAGGATATACCATTGGTTTGGTCCTTACTATTATTGTCATGAATTGGTTTCAAGCTACACAGGTGTGTATTGCTCTTTCTTTTTATTATTATTGTCCTTACTTAACAGTTTCAATTTATTTTCTAAACTGTCATTCTCGTCATGATGTACAACCTAATCATCCACGTGACAAATTGATGAAGAACAATTGTGGAAGGACCTTCAGCCCAACAACAGTGTTTCTAACATCAGCATCAGCATCAGCACTAGCATCATCACCACAATTGTTATTAAGATTTTCTTTAATTTGGATTTTAATTGTTGGTTTGGATTGTAACGCCCTCAAAATATTATATAATCCCAACATCTAACAGTTCTATATACATGATAGATAAATCACATTTCCATGCATACATCAAAGTTAATATTACAAACGTCTCATGTACCTGAAAATGGTGTCCCAAGTAGGGTGAGCCAAAGCCTAGTAGAGATATGCTAAACCCAATATGAGAAATAACTAAAACATTAACATTCGACAAATGATTAACATTTGTAAACCAACTCACACCCTTCCCATAGCCCGGCAACAATTACCTCCATGTTTCAATCCACTTCCCTTTATTCATCCAATTCAATTCCTAAATATAGTTCATTATCTAACCAAACAATTTAAATGAGATTGCAACTCAACTTATTAACACTTCCGTTATCCACAATTCAAAATGAGACTACAACTCATGTAATTAACACTTCAATTATCATCAATTCATAATGAGACTACAACTCATGTTATTAACACTTCAAATGTCAACTTCATTCGTGCACTTCAATTTATAAGGTTTCGGGACTTTCACCCCGGACACTCCAGCCAACTTAATTATCTATGGAGTCTATCCCTTATCTTTTCCCAAACAATGGAGTACATCCCCTATCTCCTCCCAAGCAAAGATATATATACAATGTATTAAAGCATATAATCACACGTATGGAGTACATCCCCTATCTCCTCCCAAACAAAGATACATATACAATGTATTAAAGCATATAAGCACATATGGAGTACATCCCCTATCTCTTCCCAAACAAAGATACGTATACAATGTATTAAGGCTGATAATCATATACGGAGTACATCCCCTATCTCCTCCCAAACAAAGATACATATACAATGTATTAAACTCTTTATCTTATGCCATGATCAATTAAGGCACATATTCAATGTGTTATTCCAACTGTCATATTCAATGACATATTTCGATTGATTAGTTTCAATTTACCTAATCACCATGCAGTTCTACAACCATCAAGACTATCCTACACCGATAGCCCAAAGCAGTTATTTCTAAATAGATAAATGAATTTACCAAACAGATAGATTATCACATTTTCCATAGGCGAGTGATTTATCAAACTGACTACACCGACTAGTCCCAATTCCATCCAATTTCATGATGTTCAAATCAATTTCATATTCCTCACAATTACCAAATTAATTATACAAATTAATCATTTAAATTCAGTTAGGGCATTTTCCCCCTTTTCTCAAACATTGATCCTAAGACTGAATCTCACCTATCAAATCCACAAAACCTCATTTTCAAGACCTCATATACATATGGAGCTTAAAAACACAAAACCCCTCTCTTATATAACACGAATCTCAAACCCTAACTTTCCAAATCACCAAATCTCAGCATTTATACTAGATGACTAATATTTATGTTAAAACTCATAAGAAGGAGTAGATCATCCCTACCTTGAAGTTAAGATCCCAAAGGAGAAGATGAAGAAACTTGAAAGTGCTCCAAAGTCCAACTTTTTTGGATCAGAGTGTAGCCCGCACCAAGCTCTACCTTTCTTACAAAGAGATTAGGGTAGACTCACCCAAGAACCAAGGGTATTTGTAGAGAGAAGGTTTATGTAGAGAGAGAGAGAGAGAGAGAGAGTCGGATCTAGGGTTTGGAAGTAAAAAGAGATGAAAAAGTGAAGAAGAAACACGCTGCTGCAACTGATATACTCGAGGCTCGCTCGAGCGAAGGAGTGGTCGCTCGAGCGACCAAACACAGACAAACCTCGCTCCAACGCACAAAGCCTCACTTGAGCGAACAACACGAAGCTTCAGGTCTGCAACCCAGAAGCACGCTCGAGCGCAGGAGTCCTCGCTCGAGCGAAGAAACTCAAAACATAGTCCTCGCTCGCTTGAGCGAAGGAAAGCTCGCTCGAGCCAAGAAACACAACCTTCAGGTCTAAAAGAGAAGCAGACGCACGCTCGAGCGAAGGACCGCTCGCTCGAGTGAAGAGACACACCAGACCGATCTCGCTCGAGCGAAGAAAAGCTCGCTCGATCCAAAGCTGTGTTTGAAAAGAAAACCTAAAGACCCACAATACTCGCTCGAGCGTACAAACCCTCGCTCGAGTGAATAAGGAAAAACACAAGGCTCGCTCAAGCGACAAAATCCTCACTCGAGCGAAGAGACCCCAAAACTGGACAGCGACCATTTGTTCCAACACCCAACCAACCTGTTTCGAACCTGCCCAACACACTCCAAGACTCAAATACAAAGAATCAAAGGATGGAAACAAGAATAAGACAACAACGCACATCCACGGAACCGAGTCCGGAATACAATAAACAATAGAGGGAAAACCGGGATTGCTATAAGGTATATGTATTTGTTGGATTATACTATATTTATGGATTCTTATTTTGTTTGATATGTACAGGTAATAGTTAAGTTTTGTATGTGGTTGAAAATTGAATGGTATAGGTTGTGGAGAAATATTTTTATTAAATGGTTGAGAATTGAATGAATGAATGAATGAATAGATGAATAATTTTGTATATGCACAGGTTATAGGTGGCGCAAAAAATATTACAGAATAAATTATAAACACTAAATGAGACCTTTTGGTGACTAACCAAATGTCACGGGTTGGCTTTTGGCTACTAAAACTTTAGTCGCCAATTGTAAAAAATTGAAACTTTTGGCTAATAAATTGTTAGTCGCCAATTATAAAAAAGAAACTTTTGGCTATTAAAATTTTAGTCGCCAATTCTCAAAAAGTAAAACTTTTGGCTACCAAATAATTAGTCGCCAAACATACATGCTCAATTGGCTACTAAATAATTTAGTCGCTAAAAGTAAATATATATATATTTAATTATTTTAAAAAAATATATGGCGACTAAGGTTTTAGTCACCAACAGGCCACTTTTGGCTACCCAAAAAATTTTAGTCGCCGATTGTTTCCCCGACAAACTATTTGTGACCAAATGGGCGGCCAAATATATTAGTCGGCAAAAGTGATTGGCGACTGAAAACAAGGCTTTTGCCGACTAAAATTTTAGTCGCCAAAAGTGAAATTTCTTGTAGTGTTTACAGGACCCTTTCTTAGGTTGATTGATTATTGGGTTGGTGTTGCTTCACCATTATAAGACTATTTGTTGGGCTAGTTGTTGAAGTTCTAAAATTAGTGGACTAAAATCGTCCGGTTGTAATTCTCTTTATATTCTAAGTTTTAAAAAGCATAAAAAATTGAGTTGCAAGTCTCAAAAAGGAGTTAAAAAATGTGACTGTTTGTCATCAATGTGGTGTCACACAAGACATAATTAATTTCAATTTAGGAAGCCTCCTCAAAGAACTTCAAGAAACAAAAGAGCAAGAAGAACAAATATATATATATATATAAGCAATGCATGATTAGGTAAAGAACTACATTTACTTTTTGGCATTATTGTATAAAGTGGTTGCCTTTAAGTTTACACCTTTTTGTCTCATTTTTCTCTTTCAATTTTCATATTCAACACAATCTTAGTATTTGTTTAGTTTGATTTTTCAAAAATTATATTTAGATAAGTTTTTGCTTATTTTTAATGAATTTTTTAAAATATTTTCATCAATTTTTTTATACTTTTTAAATACACTTAATCAAGATACATCTAAAAAGTAAAATAACTTAATTAAAATATTTAAAAAATTATTAAACATAAAAAAAAAATCAAATAAAAATCTGTAGCGATCCCGGTTTTGATCCTTCTTTCATGTTTTGCCACTTCGACTGGCCGGTCGGGGGTCGAGCTTCTCGGTCAGCTCGTATGGGTCCAAGGGCAGCACCCTGGCAGGGGTCGAGCTGCCCGGTCAACTCGCGGGGCTCTAGGGGGCAGCGTCCTTTGGCGGGTCCTAGGGCAGCGCCTTGGTGGGGTTGAGGGGCAGTGCCCCCAAAACAAAAATGCAAAATGCATTCAAAGTTGCTTGTCCGCTTGAGCGGCCGTTTATGCGCTCAAGTAGAGAATGTTTGGTTTCAGAAGTTTGACTTGTCTGCAAAAGTACTAGGTTAGTGTATTTGACGCTCGAGCGGACCATGTTATATCAATTCGTGAATCTGATATTTCATATCACTTTTTCAGTCCTCTCTCTCTCAAAAACTCTCTAGAATTCCAAATCGGGAGCTTCTCTCTCTAGAAGTCATCTTCTCTCTTTGATTTCTCCAAATCCATTGGGATTTAGACCTAAGTTCTTCACCAAAGTTGGTTATCATCTCGAGGGCTTCATTGTGTGCGGTGAAGATCGAGTTTCGACACCGTTGATTTTGGGGGTTTCATCTCATTTCTTCTTCAAAACTTGAGGTAGGAATTTTCTTAGAGTTATATATATGTTTTTGCAAGATCTAGATGATTTTCGAAATCATCCTTTGATTAGCTTTGAGAAATTGATTGTTGATTTCAAGAAGATGAGTGATTTTGAAAGAGTTTTTCCTTTTAAAATAGAAATTGAAGGTTTTAAACCATATTGATTAAAGAAAGATGCTTTTGGGGAGATTCTTCTAAATATCTTGGAGATGAATGGTTTTGGTGAGAAAACCTAGAAATTGGGTCTTTTCTTTGAAAGATGTTGAAAATCCTTGAAAGATGTTGTCATATTTATTTTGTGTAACAAAATAAATGGATGTTTTGAAAATTATTTATTTATATATAAATGACGAATTTTGTGAAAAAAAATGAGAAATGTTGTTTATTTTGGAAATTGTTGTCAAAATGTTGATTTAGTTTTAAATTGACTAAATTGTTGAGATTGCTCGAAATGTGGGAATTACGTTATTCTCTTAAATGAATTGGATATAAAAGTATATATATATATTCATCTTGTGGAATTGTGTTGAAAAGAGAATTGAGAATTTTGATCACAATGGTATATTGTGTGGAACAATTGAATATGGAAGTAATGTTGCATTGCATTATTAAGCATACATTGGCATTTCAATTCATTCAACTATGTTAAGCTTTGGAAATTTGCATTGAGAAAAGAATGTTGGGAAATGGGTTTTCATGAAATGGTCTTGGGGTAAATACGGTGGTAAGTCTTGATAGGTGGTGTAGATGAAATTGTTTAAGTTGGCCTGAGTGTCCTTGGTGAAAGACTAGAAAATCGCGCGTATAGGTGTCGAGCCTTCCGGTTAATACCGGTAAAAATGATAATTGGTAGTACTCGTATAGTCTACTTGCAGATACTGACCTAGGGATTACCAGAGTTGTATTTACCGCCCTCTTTAATTAAATTGATAAATTTTGAATAGTTGAAGTCGCATAACATCATTGAGCATGATGGTTTTCAAAAGATGAAGATGTGTTTTATTTTCAAAAAGGCATGGCATGGCATGTGCATTCATCTCTTGAGACTTGTATAAAATGTATATACTTTGTTAAGGATTTCCTACTGGGCTTTATGCTCACCCTACCGGATTTTTGAACAGGAAAAGACGTGGTGAATCCGCCTAATTAAGGGCGTGAAAATGTGTGTGTTGAGAGCACTAAAGTTCTCAATTGCTGTGATCCTATTTGTAAGCCAAGGGCTATGTATGTGTGGGTTTGAATAACCATTTTGTGTACAAGGCTTAAGCCTTGGAAGATTGTAAACCCTTAGGGGTGCTTATTTGGTTATTTACTTGTTGTTGAATCAATGTAATATCGCAGGAGGAACTATTATTATTATGTAATGCAAGTATGGGAAGTTATATTTGGTTTTTCTTTAAGAGAGCCATGATTGTTGCATTATCATTTGGGTTAGAAATTTGGGGCATTACAAAATATGTGTGCTATATGTTTCCATTATCATTTCTTTGCTATTTCCATTTTCATTTCCTGCCGACTGCAATACTCCTAAACTATCTCAATGTGAACTGGAAACAGTTTTCAAAAGTTTCCAGATCTATTTCTTGCATTATTTGCAAGCAATTTGGAAAAAGAAGACCATTTTCTTGATAACTTCCTCAAATTTTCTAACTTTTAAATAAAGCAATAATTATAAAAATAAATTAAAAAAATTTATTACCGTTACCTCTCTTAAGATTTAACTCCGTCGAGGTTGTTAACAACTCTGCCAGTCCCAAGCCCGGGTTAAGGAGGAGAGTTGTGTGTTAGGTAGCCGACAACCAACACGTAAAAAAGCCGCTCAGATCCCTTATGAAAATGAATCCTACTTTGAATCGTTTAAATGCTAGGTTGTTCCCCTCAAGTGATGGGTTGCACCTGCCTCCGGGTGTTTCGAAAAGTGAGCAAGGGACGCCGCATCGACGCCTGGGTGTGGTGAAAAATAGGCAAAGGTTTTCGTGTTTTTCTAAACGAGCGCGGGTAAAGAAGCTAGTCCAAGACTATAGGTTTAGGGTAGCCACTTGGAACATAGGAACCTTAACTGGTAAGATGATGGAATTGGTAGATGTTATGATTAAGAGGAGAGTTAGTATAACTTGCATACAAGAAACTAAGTGGACGGCAGAGAAAGCTAAGAAAATTGAGGATAGCGGTTTTAAACTATATTATAGTGGTAAGGATAGACGCAGGAATGGGGTAGGAATCATAATCACCAAGGGTCTTGTCGAGAGTGTAGTAGCGGTCACTAGGAAAGGGGATAGGATTATGCTAGTTAAACTAGTTATTGGAGGGAATATACTGAACGTTATTGGTGCATACACCCCTCAAGTAGGATTAGATGATCAGACTAAGAATAATTTTTGGGAGCAAATGGATGAGATCTTACAGGAGATACCCGTAGGAGAGAACTTGGTTATAGGTGGAGATTTTAATGGCCATGTGGACATAGATAAACTAGGCTATGAAAGGGTGCATGGTGGATACGGTTTTGGTGACAGAAATGAGGCTGGAGAGAGTATCTTAGACTTTACGTTGGCTTCTGACCTGGTGGTGGCCAATACTATGTATAAGAAGAGGAATGAGCATTTGATAACCTTTAAGAGTAGATTGGTTAAGAGTCAAATAGATTACTTCCTAGTGAGAAAAGTGGACTGCCTAAAATGCAATGATTGTAAGGTGATTCCTGGAGAGAGCCTGGTCTCTCAACATAGGATTTTGGTATTAGATTTATGTTTTAACGGGCAATACCAAGCTAGGAAGGATGGTGGGCATCGTAGGACGAGATGGTGGGACCTAAAAGGGGATAAACTAGAAATATTTAAGAATCGAATGGATAAGGAAGGTATTTGGGACTTAGAAAGTGATGCTAACACTATGTGGAACTCGATGGCCAATTGTATAAGGAGAATCTCAAGGGAAGTGCTTGGAGAGTCGAAAGGAACAGAACCCAGCTCTAGGGAAATGTAACGCCCCAATTTCTCATACCCAAATGACAATACAATAATCATGGCCCCTTTAAAGGAAAAACCAATTATACAATCCCGCATTTGCATTCCATGATGTATATAGTTTTCTCATGCGATAATACTTTAATCCGACATCAAGTAAAGAAACAAATAAATACCCCCAAGGGTTACAAGTTTCCAAGGCTTAAGCCCGGTTACACAAAAACGGTTATTCAAACCCACACATACAAAGCCCTTGGCTTACAAATAGAATCAAAGTAAATGAGAACCTTATGCTCTCAGCACACACATTTCCATGCCCTCAGTTAGGCGGACTCAGCACATCTTTTCCTGCACAAAAATCATGTAGGGTGAACATAAAGCCCAGTAGGAAATCCTTCACAAAGTATATACATTTTATACAGGTCTCAAGAGATGAATGCCCATGCCATGCTATGCCCTTTTTGAAGATAAATCACATTTTCATCTTTTGAAAACCATCATGCTCAATGATGTCATGCAATTTCAATTGTTCAAAACTTAACAATTTATTTCAAGGGCGGTAAATACGACTCTAGTAATCCCTAGGACAGTGACTGCAAGTAGACTATATAAGTACTACCAATTTGTCATTTTTACCAGTATCAACTGGAAGGCTCGACATCCATAATCTGTCATTTTTACCAGTATCGACTGGAAGGCTCGACACCCATAATCTCTACACTATCTTTCAAGACTTACCACTGTATTCACCCCAAAATCATTGTATGAAAACTTGTTTATCAACATTCTTTTACTCAATACAAAGTTTTCAAATCAAATTTCAAAGCTCTTCATTATCAATGAATTGATATGCCAATGTATCAATTAATGAAATGCAACATTTTATCCATTTTCAATTCTTCCACACAATATTTCCATTGTGATCAAAATTTCCATTTCTCCTTTCGATACAATTTCACAAGATGAATAAATACATTTATTTAACATAACTCCCACATTTCAAGCAATCTCAATAATTCCCATATTCCGTGAAAATATCACTTATATGTAAATAAATAGACAATTTTTCTAACATCATTTATTTTGGCACACAAAACAAATATAACAACATCTTCCAAGGATTTTCAACATCTTTCTAAAAACCCCTAAATTTGTCGATTTTCTCACCAAAACCAACCATCTTTAAAGATTTGAGAAGATCTCACCAAAACGTATTTCTTTTACCAACATAGTTCAAAACCCTCTATTTTCTATTTTAAATGAAACAAGAAAGTAAACCCACTTCCAAAATCATTCATCATCTTGAATCAACAACCCATTTTCCAAAACAAATCAAAGGATGATTTTGAAAATAATCTAGATCTTGCAAAAATATATATATAATTCAAAGAAAATCCCTACCTCAAGTATTGAAGAAGAATAGAGATGAAACCCCAAAATTTACAGTGTCGAAACTGGATCTCCACCGTACACAACGAAGCCCTCGAGAAGTTATACAACTTTGATGAAGGAACTATAGCCAAAATCCCAATAGATTTGGAGAAATCAAAGAGAGAAGATGATTTCTAGAGAGAGAAGCTCCAAATCTGGATCTTGGAGAATTTGAGAGAGAGAGAGGATTGCAAAAAGTGATCTGAAATGTCACCTTTTCGAACTGATAAAACACGGTCTGCTCGAGTGTGGAAAGCCCCGTTCGAAGTGTCAGACACAGACTCCTGCTCGAGCGTGAAACCCTACGCTCAAGCGTAAAATACGCTCCTCCAGTATTTTTGCAGATAGAGACCTTGCTCGAGTGCCCGAATTCTCGCTCAAGCGTCGAGCAAAATTTCAGAAGCCCGCTCGAGCGTAGAAAGCCCCGCTCGAGCGAAAGAGCCAAATTCTGGGCAACTAAAAGTTTGGAAAAACAAGCAACCAACCTTTTCAAAACACATAACTACAACCCAATAACCAACAATGAAGGGAAGACAAGGGAAACACGACATGAACCATCATACAAACCATACAAACCCGAGTCCGGGACATCATAAGAAACGGTCAAAACAGGGATCGCTACAGGAAACTTGGTGGTGAAGGGAAGAGGTTCAAGCGGTAGTTAAGGCAAAAAAAGAGTGTTTTAAAAAGTGACAGAAGGATAGAACTGAGGAAAACCTTAAGAGCTATAGATTGGCTAATAAGGAGGTCAAGAAAGTAGTGCGAGACACTAAGTTAAAAGCTTATAATGACCTATATACTAGACTAGATAGTAAGAAGGGAGAGAAGAGGGTATACAAACCTGATAAGATACGGGAGAGGAAAACAAGAGATTTTAATCAAGTAAAGTGCATCAAGAGTGAGGATTCTAAGGTATTGGTGAAGGATGAAGAGATTAAGAAAAGATAGAAGAATTATTTTGAGAAACTATTAACTGAGGAACATGGAGGTACGGCAATAGGGGAAGAAATAGCCAGTAATACGATTAACCAAGACTATAGGTTCTATCGCAGGATTAGGAACTTTGAAGTGGAGATTGCACTTAAGAAGATGAAATCAAATAAGGCTTTAGGACCCGATGATATCCCTATTGAAGCTTGGAAGTGTTTGGGTAAAAAGGGAGTTGCTTGGTTGACTAAGTTGTCTAGCAAAATTTTGTTGACTAGGAACATGCCAGATGAGTGAAGGAAGAGTATTTTAGTGCCAATCTATAAGAATAAAGGTGATGTCTAGAATTGCAACAACTATAGAGGAATCAAGCTAATGTGTCATATAATGAAAGTGTGGGAGAGGGTGATGGAACGCCGATTGAGAGATATAACAGAGGTGTCAAAGAATCAATTTGGGTTTATGCCTGGTAGGTCAACAATGGAAGCGATTTATCTTTTGAGGAGAGTAATAGAAAAGTATAAAGAAAATAAAAGAGACATTCATATGGTATTTATCGACCTTGAGAAAGCATATGATAGAGTGCCTCGGGATATAATATGGTGGGTGTTAGAGAAGAAAGGGGTGACAAAAGGTTACATTGACGTGATTCGGGACATGTATGAAGGCGTGGTGACCACTATTAGATCGTTAGCTGGAGAGACAAATGAATTTCCTATCACTGTAGGGTTACACCAAGGATCTACCTTAAGTCCTTATCTTTTTGCTTTAGTTATGGACGAGTTGACGAGAAATATTCAGGGTGACGTGCCATGGTGTATGCTCTTTGCAGACGATATTGTGTTACTGGATGAGACTAAAGAAGGAGTCAACATAAAGTTGGAGATTTGGAGAAAAGCTCTTGAATCTAAAGGATTCCGGATAAGCAGAACTAAGACAGAGTACATGGAGTGTAAATTTAGTAACAGTAACAATGAAAGCAGAGAAGAAGTGAAGATTGAGAACCAAGAACCACCTAAGAGTGAACATTTTCGTTATTTAGGGTCGATTATCACAACAGCGGAAGAGATTGATGCAGATGTGGCCCATAGGATTAAGGCGTGATGGTGTAAGTGGAGAAGTGCATCTGGGGTATTGTACGATAAACGAATACCCACTAGACTAAAAGGTAAGTTCTATAGAACGGCTATTAGACCAGCTATGTTTGTATGGGACGAAGTGTTGGGCAACCAAGAAACAACATGTAGATAAGATGAATGTGGCTGAGATGAGGATGCTAAGGTGGATGTGTGTAAGACTAGACAAGACATAATTAGGAATGAGTGTATTCGGGAATGGGTAGGAGTAGCACCGATAGAAGATAAGTTGAGAGAGAATCAATTGAGATGGTTTGGTCATATTCAACGGAGACCAATAGAGGCAGTAGTGAAGAAATGCGATGCTGTAACGGTAGATAGCAGTGTTAGGGGATGGGGTAGGCCTAGATTAACATTGGCTAGCATTATAAATAGAGATATGAATCTACTTAAATTGACTAATGAAATGGCCTTTGATAGGGCCGCATGGAGAAGAAGGATTCATGTAGCCAACCCATTTGATGGGACTTAAGGCTTGGTTTGGTTTACCTCTCTTAAGATTTCGCATAAATATAGATTATAACCTTTTGTTTTTGGATATTACAATTATTCCTTTATCAATGTGCTAAAAATGTAAAATTACATATATCTATTTTATTATATAAGGTCTATACATGAATTTTTATAAACTATCACTCTTTTTTTTTTTTCTTTTTTTTTTAAGTAATGTCCCTCATATTCAAAAGCTATCACATTATTCAACAAACGTTTCATTAAACTATCACATTTAGGCTATGTTTGGTTGAGAAATTTGAGAAGAGATTTGGAAACAGAAAGGGAAAAGACAGGTGAAATGTAAATAAAATATAATTACATTTCACTTAGTTTCACACACTTTTTTTTCTTTTCCTTTCTAAATCTCTTCCCAAATCTCTCAACCAAACACAGGGTTAGGTTGTGTTCAAAAATTTGAAAAGATATTTATGGATAGAAAATAAGGAAAAGAAAAAATTGAAAAAAAAATTAAACTCTCTCCCCAATTTTTTTTTTTTTTTTTGAAAATTTATCTCAAAACACAAACCAAACACACCCATTATCTTTGATAAATTTTCTTAGTTTTTAGGATGGTTGGTGGTAGCAAGGGCAGTACACCGACGTGGCAATGGTGGTAGTGGTATTGGTGGTGGTTGTTTGGTTGATAGCAGAGAGAGGGTAGCTTGAGTGAGAGAGGAGAAGAGAATGAGTGAATTTGAATATATAATTTGAAATTTAGGGTCAAAATGCATTTTTTTTTTTTTTCTGTTTAAAAGTGACGGTAGGGGGCAAATTGATAACGATTTAAATAGGTGAGGGGATAAATTAACAATATAAAAAATTCAGTTGTGAAATTGATCAGAGGAGTATAGTCTAGGAGAAAAATGAAATTTCCTGTTATTAATTTTAGGGCAAACTTCACTTTACCCCTTTATGGTTTGGACCGGGTGCGGTTTACCCCCTGACATTCGGAAATCACCACATAACCTCCTTGTGGTTGATGGACTAAAACGCACACCAACTTCTGTTAACAGAAGTTGTAAATTGACAATTATACCCTCATATATAATTCAGGTGAAACCCAGTTCTTTCTCTCTCCATCTTCATCTTCTTTTCTCTCTCTCTCTCTCTCTCTCTCTCTCTCTCTCTCTCTCTCCATTTCAACCTTCTTTTTCTTCATCTCTTCTTTTTCTTCATCTTCTTCAACACCTTTATTAAAACCCATAATAATCACAAACCTTTTCTGGGTTCTTTACTTTTTGAATCAAAGCTAAAGAAGGGTTTAGAGAATTAGGATCATCCCATTAAATTTAATGATATAATATCCAATAATATGCATATATATTTGCCTTAGATTCAGACTAGGATCGTCCCATTGTATTTGCCTCAGATTTGAACCAAAATGGGATCAAGAAAAAGTTTGATTAGGTTGTATATATATGCATATATATATATAAAGTTTGTAACGCCCTCAAAATAATACATAAACCCAACATTCAAGATATCCATAGACATACGAGAATAAAGCATGTTTCTATTTATCAGAGTATTCATTACAAAAGTATTACATGTTGACAATAAAAGTAAATGCCCTATGAGCTTACAACGTTCCAAGTCAACACTTGGTTACAAAAAGAGAATACTAACTCCAATACACCTTAAGCCCTTGGCTTGAATTTACATGTAATACCAAAAGAAAACAACACAAAAAGAGCTGTCAGCCTCAAATCCTCCCAAGCTACGTCCTTGGAGGTGGCATATCACCTAAACTTGAAAATGATATCCCATATAGGGTGAGCCAAAGCCCAGTAGAGATATACTAAACCAGATATGAGCAATAACTAAAACATAAGCATATAATAAATGGCTAACACTTTTAAACCATCTTACAACACAATCCAGTTCCATGACAAATATACACATGTTTCATTCCACTTTCCTTTACTTAACCAATTTAATTCATAAACATGGCTCAGAACCTGGCTAAACAATTAAGTGAGACTACATCTCATTTTAAAACACTCCCTTTATCCACAAGTCAAATGAGACTACAACTCATGTCAAAAACACTTCCAATACTTCAATTATCTATGTTATGCAAACGTAAGTAGAATTTCGGGACTTTCACCCTGGACACTTCAGCCAACTTAGTTATCAATGGAGTCCATCCCCTATCTCCTCCCACACAACATACATATACAATGTATTTAAACATTCATCATATACAATGATCAATCAATACACATATTTGATGTATTATTCCAACTGTCATAATCAATGACATATTCTAGGTGATTAGTTTCAGTTTTCCCTAATCAACATACAGTGTCTACAACAATCAAGACTATCCTCCACCGATAGCCCAAAGCAGTTATCTCTAAACAGATAATAAATTTATCAAACAGATAAAATATCTACATTTTTATAGGTGAGAGATTAGCTAATCCAACTACACCATTCATTCCCATAATTCTCCAATTTCATGTTTTTCATCTCAATTTCACATTCTCATACTTTCTCAAATTTATTAAACAAATTAATTAATCATAATAAATTAGGGCTTTTCCCCATTTTCTCAAATATTGCTCCTAAGGCCAAATCTCACCAATTTGACTCACAAACTCATATTCCCAAGCCTTATATGCACATGGAGCTTTAAAACATAAAACCCCTCTTTATACAATTTTAACACAACCCTAACTTTCCCAAATTATCCATAACCTACCATTTATACAAAATACATAATATCTATGTCAAAACCCATAGAAGGAGTAAGTTATCCCTACCTCAAGAGAAGAGACCAAATGGAGAAGATGGAGAAAACTCAAAAATGCTCCAAACCCAAAGAATTTCGGATCAAAATGTTGCCCACACCAAGCTCCATTTTTTTTACAAATGGACAAGGATAGAAACACACTAGAGCTAGATGGATTTGTAGAGAGAAGGTATGTAAAGAGAAAGGAACAACCGTGGCTAGGGTTTGAATGAGAGAAGATGATGAAAAAGTGAAGTGTAACCCGTAGCTGCCAACTGATATATTCGAAGCTCGCTCGAGCGAAGGAGTGGTCGCTCGAGCGAAGGAGTGGTCGCTCGAGCGACCAGACACAAAGAAACCTCGCTCGAGTGCAAAAAGCCTCGCTCGAGCCAACAATTCGAAGCTTCAAGTTTACAACCCAAAAGCTCGCTCGAGCGAAAGAATGCTCGCTCGAGCGAAGAAACCCAAAACATAGTCCTCTCTCGCTCGAGCGAAGAAAAGCTCGCTCAAGCCAAGAAATGAAACTCTCAGGTCCAGAACTGGACGCAGACGCAAGCTCGAGCGCAAGATTTCTCGCTCGAGCCACCAGACACAACACTCAACTCTCGCTCGAGCGAAGGAACTAAAACACAAAGCTTGCTCGAGTGACAATAGCCTCACTCGAGCGAAGACACCAAAATCTGGGCAGCAACCACTTGTTTCAAAACACACCCAACCTGTTACAAACCTGCCCCACACATCCTAAAACTCAAATATAAGGAATTAAAGGATGGAAATGCAATATATACAACAACAGACATCTACGGAACCTAGTCCGGAATATAACAACCATTGGAGGGAAAACCGGGATCGCTATAAAGTTTGATTCAGAAGTTATACAACTAAAAAAAAGTTTGATTGGGTTGTATATATAAAGTTTGATTCAGAAGTTATAAAACTAAAAAAAAGTTTGATTGGGTTGTATATATATACATATATATATATATATAAAGTTTGATTCAGAAGTTATAAACTAAAAAAAAGTTTGATTCAGAACTTCTACCCATAAAAGAAAAAAAAAAAAATGAAAGATGGTTTGATCTAAATTCTATGATTTCTTTATTTGATGAATATAATTAATTGAGTGATTTGGTGAGAAATATTGAACCAATTTCAGTTTGAGAGAGAAAAGAGGTGAAGAAAAAGAAGGTTGAAAATAGAATGGCATCTTTTGTAAATTTGAAGAGGTAGAAAGGGTATTTTCGTCATAAAAACAGACTCACTCTCTATAGAGGCGTGTGACATTTACATTTTGTTATTTTAGACAGAAAAGCTAACTGTGCGTTTTAGTCCATCAACCATAAAGGGGTTATGTGGTGATTTCCGAATGTCAGGGGGTAAACCGCATCCGGCCCAAATCATAGGGGGTAAAGTGAAGTTTGCCCTTAATTTTATTGCACTTATACCAATCCTAGTTACATAGTTATGAGATCAATATGAATTTTTCATGTATAGTACATAACATCTAAACATTTATCATATATGTTTTCAGTATAGAAATTTTGAATACATTAATTACGTATAACAATGGAAAATCAAGGGGTATCAGAATTTACTGCTCATTTTTTGTTGTTTGACACGGATGTTGGAAGTTTAAAGGTCGGAGGTTTATCAACACCCCTTCTCAAGTACTCTCTCCATCTTTGAGATGCTGCAACTGCTCTTCGTGCTCTCTTTCGCTTTCTCCTCTGCGACCACTATTATATAAAGCTTTAGTTAAAATTTTAATCTAAAAAGTGTTGGCTACATTTTGAGACAATTTCTGCCGTGTATATGATTTATACTGGTGTAGAAACCATTCAACCATTACAGAAGCCAACAAAGTAATAAGCCTCCAAGGAGCGAAAATTTATTTATATTCTATTAAATGCACTAGGGTAGCACATTTAAAATTTCAATTTTGTTTTAGTATTTGCAATGAACACTATAGATTCAAGTGCTTTGAGTTCTAGCCTCTTTGGATCTTTACAAATGCTAAAACTAGCAACAATACTATGTATGGCATCATACAAAATTTTCCAATGCTTCTCCAAATAAATTAAGCAGCATGGACACAGGACACAACGATTCTCAAAAAATTATAACACGGATGCGGCAAGATACTTATTTTTATTTACTATTTATATTAAGACATTAAGAATACATAGATATGAAAGGCATCGATGCATATATGGATATATTTTATTTCGACACCAAATCAGCTTTCTAAATTCAAAAAAAAAAAAAAAAAAACCTATTAGAGTGTTTGGCTTGTCCATGAAGTGTCCTTGACATGTTCTACAAAAATAATAGTAATAATAATAATTTTAAAAATTGAACACCACAAGGCATGTCAGACACGTGAACACATGTGTTCCCGCACAACATCCATCTTGGTGTGATTGAATTTCAAGCTTGTTTATTTGGAGTCTGTCGGAATTCTTCATCAGGAGAATATCAACTGGCTTTGAAAGCAGCTGAAAGATATTACTTTGGCGAAAATGGATTGGAAGGGAAGAATTTTGTTGAGGTTGAAAAGTTCGGTGTCCGTTTAGTATACAAGGAAGCTAAACAACAAGCATTGACTATACACAACTCCGAAGATAACAACAATATGGGTGTGTTCCATGCAGACTTGGACAGATCAGCAGGAGTACAAGTTGCTAGTAGTGCTACTACATCAAAGAGAAGACGAAACAACCTTAGTGACAATGACTACGATGCAGCAGCAAGATCCAGTGGAAGTCCTAGAATTGATGATCAAGAGGACCTCCTCAACCTCAACAGCAAAAGGCTTAGGTAAGTATCTCTTATAACTCAGTTACAGTTCACTCCAAATAAAAATGTCATCAACTCACACTCCCACTGCAAATTAGAAAATAAAATTAGAATAGACATAACCCATTTCAAATGAGTCAAAATTGGTCTAATTTCAAATGCACTGTCTAATTCGTTTACACAATAGTAGTAAACTATACTTGTGGTTTTCTAAAATATGTGCACTCTGTATCACCTTTTTCTTCATTTTTTAGTTTTATCTCTTTGGTCCCTAAGCATATAATATATATGATGAAGATGAAGCATGGTCTTATAGTGTTCAGCAGTGAAACTAATAAAATTGAAATTTGGGAACAAAATGACACATAATGCATACTTTAGGGAAAAATTGTGTGTTTTATAATTATTCAGTTAATTATTTAGAGGACCGTTTGAAATTAGACCAATTTGACTTGGATTGAAAATTTTATAAATGAAATTGGCAAAATTGAAATTTGAAGGACTAAACTAACATGGTAAACATACTTTAAGGATTACAAAAAATTGAAATTTTGTATACCGTGAAAATATACATTTTTTACAGCATGCTTTTGCATGCCATAAAAAAAAATCGGATTATATATATTTTTTTTTCTGCAGAAGTTTTCACGACATATTAATGTATGCCGTGTAAAGTTATAATATTTTACAACATGAAATGTATGTCGTCTTAAGTGCAAATATTTTACGACATATTTTTGTAAGTCGTAAAAACATACATTTTTTACGGCATATTTTTGCATGCTATAAATATATGAATCAACGACTTACATTATATGTATGCCGTTATTGACAAAACATTAACGGCTTGTAAAAAAAAAAAAATACTGTAGAATATACTAACTACGACATGCATTTAATGCATGTCGTAAACATGATACCGTAAATAGTTAGTTTTGTTGTAGTGCACCCTCATTTAATTGCTCCATATCATCTTCCATGTTTCTTAGAAATTCACTGCGTGAGACATACCTAACCAGCAAATTTCCAAAATCCACAGCTGGAAGACTTGTGATTTGACGTTTAGAGCATTTTGTGATTATCCTCTGAGTACCAAGGCTCTTAAACCTCATAGCAATAAGCAAAGGCTTGTATTTATTGTTGATTCCAACAGCAGCGAAAGCAAATCCCAAGAAGCTGTTGTTAAACGCATGTGGAGGCAACTGAAAAGATATCCAACACCCCCTACTTTGATGGCTGAACCACTTTGGAATCTCTCTCCCACGTAAAACAATGCTAAAACAATTCCTTTCACAGGAATTTCTCTGTACAATAGAGATTGGTCACAACACAATCAGTGGCTAGCGGCTCCAAATTTTAGTTAGAGTAAACATCCAAAATCTTAAATTATAATTTGTATAAAAAAAAAAATCACATTTATGTATATCTATCATTCACTCTCCTAAATCTCTTATTTTAAATTTGTGTTTGGCTTTTCTCATGTTCACATCATAATATGATAGAACTTGAGAGGTCATGGGCCCCACCACAGGTCTCATTTTAATAATACGAACCGTTCATTTTGTAGGGACTTCAATGTATATTTGAAGAAAGATTGATTTTGTATATTATTTCATCATCTCAAGATTCATTTTTACAGATCTATATATATATACAAATGCTGTAACAAACCCACTAAACAAACTCTCTAACTAACTAACCATATTATCTAACTAACTAACCATACTAGTACAACTTGCCTGAATTTCTAATATAACAGTTGTGTGACTTAATCAGCATCACAGTCCAATGCTGAGCTTACAAATGTGTTTGTGCCTCCTCTGCCTCTTGTATCTTATCAGCCCCCCGCAAGCTGATGGGAGAAGGAAGGAGCATCAGCTTGTCTTTGAGATAATGAAACCGAGAACCAGACAAAGGTTTGGTAAACAGATCAGCTAATTGATCAAAGGTAGGAACATACTTGAGAAGAATTTGTTTGGAAACAACCCGCTCTCGAATGAAATGACAGTCTATTTCAATATGTTTAGATTGGGAATGGAAAATTGGATTGGAAGCAAGAGCCATGGCAGATAAGTTGTCACACCATAAAACTGGAATAGAAGAAGGAGGAACCAAAAAATCCTTAAGCAACTGCTGAAGCCAACTAACTTCAGCGGCAGTATTAGCTAAGGACCGGTATTCAGCCTCAGTGGAGGAACGAGAAACCGTAGGCTGCTTTTTAGCAGACCAAGAGATCAGATTTGGGCCTAAAAAGATACAGTACCCTGAGGTAGAATGTCGATCCAAAGTATCACCTGCCCAATTTGAGTCAGAAAAGGCATGAAGAGTGAGAGGACCAGGAGTGAAACTCAAGCCATGAGAAATAGTGCCTTTAATATAACGGAGGAGACGTTTAACATGTTGAAAATGGGCATTGGTAGGAGCATGCATATGTTGGCATGCTTGATTAACAGCCAAAGATAAGTCAGGCCGAGTAATGGTAAGATATTGAAGACCGCCAACTAAACTGCGATACAGAGTAGGTTGAGCAAAAGGAAGAGCATCTGAAGGAGAGACAGAGGACTTCACAGCCAATGGGGTAGAACAAGGCTTGCAATCCACCATGCCGGCTTTAACAAGCAGATCAGTAGCATACTTTTGTTGACATAGAAAATAACCAGAAGCTTGAGCAATGACATTGATGCCCAGAAAATAGGATAAAGATCCAAGTTCTTTCATAAAAAAGACTGAGTGCATCTGCTGAAGAAGCTGAGTGAGAATAGTAGAGTCACTACCAGTCAAAAGTATGTCATCAACATACACAACCAGCAGAGTAAGACTGGTGGGAGTCTGTTTGACAAACAATGAAGTATCTGACAGACTGTTATGAAACCCCTGTGAGAGAAGAAAAGTCGAGAAAGTGGAATACCAGGCTCGAGGAGCCTGTTTAAGGCCATAAAGAGCTTTCTTAAGTTTGCACACATGAGTAGGATGAGAAGGATCCACAAATCCCTGAGGTTGAGTCATGAAAACTTCCTCTTCAAGTGAGCCATGGAGAAATGCATTCGAAATATCAAGCTGAGTAATGGGCCAGTTATTATGAAAAGCAATGCAAATAAAAATGCGAATAGTAGGCTGTTTAGCAACGGGACTGAAGGTCTCATGAAAGTCGATCCCCTCCTGCTGCAAATAACCTTTAGCCACAAGTCGGGCCTTGTACCTGGCAATACTACCATCAGAATGACGTTTAATACGAAAGACCCATTTACAGCCGATTGCAAATTTAGAAGAAGGCAAGGGAACAAGAGTCCAGGTACCCTGAACTTGAAGAGCAGCATACTCCTCTTGCATAGCTTTAAGCCATACAGCAGATTGAAGAGCTTCTTTGACAGTACGAGGTTCAGAAGTGAGAAGCTGAGAAGAAAGATCAAAAACAGATGTAGCTTGAAAACACACAGGAAGTTTGGCCTTAGACCGTGTGGTCATAGGATGGGAATTAAGGGAGACCGTAGAGATGGGAGCAGCAGGTGGCTGGAAGACATTGGATATGGGAGCAGCAGATTGCTGTGATCGGAGAACAGCAGATGGCTGTGAAACAGGGGGAAGATCAATGGTAATTGAATTGATGGGAACAAAAGGAGAACAATTTGAAATATATGGAAAACTAGAAGAAGGAGAAGCTGAATTTGGTGAGACTGAAGAAGTAGAGGGTGAAGACCAGAAGAAAGAAGGATTAGAGGAAGATGAGGAACAAGAAAGAGATGAAGAAGATGATAAGTAAAAAGGAAAACAAGACTCATTAAAGAGAACATGCCTGGAGATGTAGATTTTACCAGTAATAGGGTCAAGACACCTATATCCTTTGATAGTAGGATGATACCCAATGAAGACACAAGGAATGGACTTGGGCTGAAGTTTATGAGAGATATATGGCTTAAGCCATGGAAAGCATTGACAACCAAAGACCTTAAGCGAAGAGTAATCAGGCACAGAATGAAATAATGCTTCAAATGGAGAAATATTATTAAGAACAGAACTGGGTATACGATTAATAAGAAACACAGCCGTGGCAATTGCATCAAACCAAAAAGACAAAGGCAAAGAGGAATGGTGAAGAAGAGCAATGGCCGTTTCAATAACATGCCTGTGCTTTCTTTCGGCAATACCATTTTGAGCTTGTGTGTATGGACAACTAGTTTGATGAATGATGCCTTGAGAAGACAAATAAGAAGCCATTTGTTTATTCACAAACTCAGACCCATTATCTGTTCTTAAAATTTTGAGGGAAGTGTTAAACTGATTTTCAGCATATCTTTTGAAATCAAGAAATTTAGCATAAACTTCACTCTTGAAAAGTAAAGGATATATCCAAGTGAATCTAGTGTAATCATCAACAAACAAAACATAGAACCGAAATTTGGCATTCGTAGTAACAATAGGTCCCCATACATCACTATGAACTAAAGAAAAAGGAGAATTCACAGAGGAATTTGACAATTTGAAAGGTAATCTATGTATTTTGGTCACATTACAATCAATGCAAGGCATAGTTTTATTTGTGCCAGAAAAAGAAACAGGTAAATGAGAAGCTAAACTTTGAAATTTTTCATGAGAAATATGGCCTAGCCTTTTATGCCATAGTGGATCAGAAGTAGAAAAGCAGGATTGATAAGCATGTGGTGAAGAGGGAGAAGAAGAAGCACTGAACTGATAGAGACCATTGTTATTAACTCCTTTATGCAGAACCTTTTTCGTGACTTTGTCCTGAACCACAAAAGAATAAGCATAAAAAATAACAATGCAATTGTGATCTTTGGTCAACTGATGCACAGAGAGAAGATTAGAGGAAATGGAAGGAACATGGAGAAGACTGTTAAGATGAAAAGAATAAGTAGGAGTAGGTAAAAGACCTTGTCCAATATGATGAATAGGTAAGGAAGTTCCATTACCTACAGTTACTTGATCATGGCCAGGATAGGCTTCATACACAGAAAAATTTGCAAGATCATTTGTCATGTGATTGGTGGCTGCAGAATCAATGTACCAAGGCACGTTTTGTTCATTTGAAGCTGATGCAGATGCAGAACTAGAAGCTACAGAGGCTGTATAGGCTTTAGAAGAACCAGGGCTGGAGGACTGATAGGACTGAGAAGTCTGTGATGGTATACGTTGAAAATTGGGGTCCATACGATACCAGCAGTCAAAAGCTGAATGACTGAGACCACCACAGATCTGACAGCCTTGAGAAGAGACAGATCTACCTTTATTTCGATTGTTGAACCTTCCTCGAGATTGCATATATCTGCCTCCTCTTCCTCTATAAGTGTTGCGACCTCTAGATTGTGAATAACCACCTCTTTCTGATCCAGAATGGAAAGATTGAGAATTAAAACCAGAGTACGGATAGTGTTGAGTGGATCCTTTAGCTGCTGTGTAGGCAACATTGAGATCATTGCTGGTGTTGGAATCTTTCATCTTAGCCTCAATATGAATAGATTCGGAACATAACAGTGAACATAGCTCATCCATAGAAATAGCTTCAGATCTGGCTCGAATAGCAGTAGTGAATGCATCATATTCACTAGGAAGACCATTCAAAGTCATTAATACCAAATCCTCATCATCAACCTGTGCAGAGGTTAGTGACAGTTGATCTGAAATTTCTTTGATTTGGAAGAGATATTCTTCCATTGAAGAGGTTTTCTTGGAGACAGTTTGAAGCTTATTTTTTAGTTGATGGATATGTGATCTAGACAAAGATGTAAATCGTTTTTCAAGCGCTTTCCATACCTCAGCACTATTTTGAAGATGGAGAATGGATGAATACACAGAAGGAGATAGTGTAGCAGTCAAACAACTCAAGAGATGGGCATCAATTGTTTTCCACTTGCTATAATCTGGATTTGGAAGTGTTTTTCCAGATGAATCCATGATCTCTGAAGCAGGACATTGAATCAATCCTGTAACAAACCCTAAGAGATTCATAGCACGCAGCATGTTTTGCATTTGACTCTTCCATATCAAGAAATTTGTAGAATCAAGCTTGACAGTAACCAATGATCCAAAATTTGAGATGAGAAGATTAAGATTTGATGGTAAAGAAGATGAATCTGCCATTGATGAAACTTGCTCGTGGGAGCTCTATTGCAGCTCTGATACCATGAAGAAAGATTGATTTTGTCTATTATTTCATCATCTCAAGATTCATTTTTACAGATCTATATATATATACAAATGCTGTAACAAACCCACTAAACAAACTCTCTAACTAACTAACCATACTAGTACAACTTGCTGAATTTCTAATATAACAGTTGTGTGACTTAATCAGCATCACAGTCCAATGCTGAGCTTACAAATGTGTTTGTGCCTCCTCTGCCTAATATAACAGTTGTGTGACTTAATCAGCATCACAGTCCAATGTTGAGCTTACAAATGTGTTTGTGCCTCCTCTGCCTCTTGTATCTTATCAATATTATCTATGAAAAAATTTAGTTCGATCCGATAATTGTAACATTTTCATTTTATCATCTTTGTCTCCGAAAAAATGGACGATATCTTCACTTTCTCAGCACTTCTTTTTTTAAAGTACATATCATGAGTATTCAAAATATATAAACTCTCTTTTTTTATTGCAAATCACAATACTTAATACATTGTAAATCCGATAATAAGTCATCAAATAAAGTATATCGGAGTACAAAATAGATCTCAAAAGGGATAAAAAGAGCCATGACACAAGGAGGATAAGAATCTCCACGTAGGGAAAAAAAAATAAACTTCCACGCAGGAAGGATAAAGTTTCCATGAAGGGAGGAAATATCTACGTAGAGATATTATTGTAATTTAAAATATTATAATACTAACATCAAAATAATGTAGCTTTTTGATGATATGTTTGGTATAATTTTTTTTTTATTGTAACTTTTTTTTTGATTATTACAAAAATGTTTGGTATAACTTTTGATAATTTGTGAAAAAAATGAATATATTTTATTAAATAAGTTGTCACATGTTTTTTTTTTTTTTTCTGTGCAAATATTCAGAATATGTTTAAAAGTTATCATTACAACAAAAAGATGAGACTCTCTTGTCGGTATGTATTTATTGGTTTAAAATAAACTTAAAAAGTTTCAAATTGTAACTAAAAAAAAAACAATATTAATCTGGCCAAATGAATTGAAAAAATCAAGTAGGTCATAATCTAAAATTGCAACCAAACACCTTTAGTTATTTATTTATTTATTTTTAAGCAAATAAGTTATATCAAATGTTTATTGTGATTGGCCTAAATAGTGAGATCTACATATTCATATAGTGTCTAGGAGGTAACAATGGATAATTATTCGGTAGTTTTGAAATACCATGTGATATGTAATGTGGCAAATCAATCACGTGGTCGAAAGTTTTTATGAGTGAGACATACTAATAGGTAATTAAAAAATAAAAGATGACTAAATTTATATGTTATAATTTCTCATATATTAAAAATATCACATAAATAAAATCACATATTATTACATGAGTACAAAAAAAAAATTGAAAAAATACAAATTAGTGGCATTTTTTTCATAATAATTATAGATTCATCGTGAAAAAATTTATGACTTTAATTATTAAAATTTGTAAAATTTATTATGAATCTATAATTATTTTTTCAAAGTACTACTGATTTCTTATGGTGGTGTTTGGGAAGCAAGTTCCCAAATTTTTTTCTCATTTTTTTCACTAAAAGACAAAAGTTTTACAAAACCAAAAAAAAACACATCCAAACAAAATATCACATCCAACCCCATAATCATTTCACTTTTTCTCTCACAAACATCACATCCAACCACATAAAAACCCAACTATCTTCCCAAACACTAAAAATTTTTTATCTCATAAAAACCTACATCTAATAAAATCTACATAAAAACTCACTTCCCAAACACCCACTATTTCTCCAAAACAATACCAAAAAGAGAGAGAGAGAGAGAGAGAGAGAGAGAGAGAATTATTTGGGATTGGTGCAAGATTTTTTTTTTTATTATTATTATAAAATAATTGAAGTAGCACTCTGTTGTCTCTAGCTATGAGCCAACGGAACACTCGTCTACAAAGACTGTTTGTTTTCAGAGATGAAGGGTGGAATTGGACTCACAATATGATATTTGTTTTGAAAATTTGTCATGGGATTAAGAGTCCAGGGACTGTGAAACCCCCCTCCAAAGAGAAGACTAGTAATCCCATGGGAGAGGTGGTATTCAAATCCAATCCTATGGGAGTAGAGATAAAATTACTATTTTGTCCCCTATTTTACAAAAATATTTTTTAATATTAAAAAAATAATAGTATAATAATACATTTATACCCAAAAAAATATCAACATAAAATACTATACTAAAATAATATAGTATCAAAATATAATTTTTAATATTAAAATATATCAAAAACACCAAGGGTATTTATGGAATTTCATATAATTAATCCTATCATAGAATAAGAAAAAAAAACATGAATTCTTGCTAGTCCGGTGGTCATCAAACAAATATAATTTTTTTTAATCTCCTCACTAACAATCCACACACTGAGGACACGTTTGTTTGGCGGATTAGATTAGATGGGATTGTTAGTGAGGGGATGGTTACTGAAGAGATTGTTAAGTGTGGATTGTTAGTGAGGAGATTAGGTAAAAGTGTGTTTGTTTTGATGATATAGTGTGGGAGATGGTTGGCCATGGGATTGTTAAATTATTTTTATAAAAAATCTATAAATAAAAGTTTCTATATTAAAAAAATATCTAAAACAAAATATAAATTCTTCTTTTAAAAAAAAAAAAAAGGTTGCAATTGCCACACAAACCAAACCAAACCAAGCCTTAGGTTGCAATTGCCAAAAAAAAAAAAAAAAAGAAGAGAGAGACACTATTTTCCTAATCGCACGCTTTTTTTAGCCAAGTTAATCCCCCTACTGAGGGTGATTACTAAGCCTCTCAGACTATGAAGCCGGCCTTCTAAATCATCACCAAACATGTTGTGGGTGGGACCCACAGCCATCCTACTCCAATCCGGCCACTCAAGCGGCCAAACAAACTGTACCTAACAATCTTCTCACTAACAATGCCCACACTAACAATATCACTTAACCTAACTTTGAAAACAAACGGGGCCTAGAGTAAAACAAATAGCAGGTAATAACAGTAGATGGCATGAAATATTTATAGCACCTTTCAAATTTGATAAGCATAATCTTTTTTTCACAAGTCATAGAAGGACAATTTCGGCAACAGATGGTAAAAAGCAAACCTGCTTGCACTGTAGCAAAGTGCAAACACCACTTATAGTATATATCGATATTGACATACAAAGAAGAAAAAAAACAGTGGACTTGCTCCTGCATGATTTTTTTGGGGGGACAACTACAAAAAAAAATCTCATGGTTTGAATTTGCAATTTTGTCAATTTAAAGCGTAATCCTTTAATTTGTTTTCAATCTAAACTATTAGTCTATTTTTGTTAAGTAAAATCAATGAAAAAAGAGTATTTTACTTATTAAACTCAACGTAGATGTACATAAAATGTCTTAAATATTCTTTTTCATTGAGTTTAATGACTAAAATAGGCAAATAATTTAGATTGAAAACAAATCAAAAGTTTAAGATTTAAATTGACAAAATTAAAAATTTAGGATTCATTTTATTATAAAGGCCAACTCTGTGGCGGGGGGGGTTTGTAATTTTTTTTAATTCAAAAAACTCATTGGAGAGTGTTCAAAGTAGGAGTGACTGGGTGTTCAAAATTGCAATGGGAGAACTTGTTGAACATGTACATTAGTAGTAAAAAAAAAAAAAAAAAGCGCATTTACACACAAGTCCTCATTTATAAACTTATACTCCATTGAGTCGTAACTAATATTTTTTGGACCTTCAAATCCCATTAAATTTTTAATAGCCGGAATTGCCATTCAAATAATGATTGTTCATCATTTATGATTATTTATAAAAGAACATGATAATTTTTCATTTATTTTGATTGTCAAAACTTTAAAACATCAACTTTCAAATTGAAAAAACTAAAAAAAAACTTATGCGCAAAAAAAAAAAAAAAAAAAAAAACACTGTTTTTTTTTTTTTTTTGAAAAAAATTGAAAAAACTTTTTTTTTTTTTTTTTTTGGTGCAAAACTGAAAATTTTGTGTCTATAAAAGAGCATGATGATGGAACATTGATGTGCAAAACTGGGGAACAAATACTTCAAAAATTATAAAACTAATAATATTCTCAGTTTTAAATTTGAAAAAAAAAATGGATAATGTTCTCGATTTTATTGGATAGTTGAATCAAACAAATAAGTAGAAAGGCAAAAACGTTTAATCTCATTGTTTTTTTTTCATCAGTTAGTAAAACAATTATCTGAAATATTACTGTGCAAAATTGATAATGTTCTTAGTTTTAAAAATTGAAAAAAACTGATAATATTCTCAGTTTTACTATATAGGATTTACTGGTTCAAAAAATCTTAAATAGGACTTGAACTATCATAACATTTGTAAATAGGATTTTTAGGTAATTAACTCTAAAAAAAAATTATGGGTTTTTAATTAGCTAAAGAGTACATAGTGCCACACAGAGAGAGAGAGAGAGAGAGAGCCTGAAATTGATTTAAAAGAAATTTTTTCTATCCGGATGTTGTTTTGCTTATTCTCAATCAATTTGATGCAATTCTTGAAGTATGGCAAACTTATTGCATTTGGATGAACTCCATTTGTTCTTAATGATGGGTAATCATTAGCACGTAGGTCCCTTATTTCAGATGAAATCTTTGGCAATTCTTGAACCTTGTTGCAACCATTCAAATACAAGCCTGACAACCTTGAGAGTTGATTCATGCTTGCAGGTAAACTTTCCATATTGTTTTCGCTTAGATATAAATGTCGCAATGAGTAGATGTGACAAATGGCTGTGGGGATAGATTTCAAATTACAGTAACTGAGATCCAGTTTCCATAAAGACTCTAACCCTAACAAAGCTGCTAGTTCCAAAGCACTGGAATTCTCTCTCTCTCTCTCTTCGTAAAATGGAAGGCAAGAATAAAGAACACCATGAATTAGATGTCATTCCTTTACACCCTTGTAAGGATAGTATTTTAAGCTTTTTCATAAGTCCAATGGAGGATGGGAGTTTTCTAATTGCAGTCCAATCTGCACAATGCACTTTGAAACAGTCCAGATCACCCATGTCTTGCGGTAGTTTGTCAAGTTCGAAGCAACCAGAGAGGTTTAAATCTTCAAGAGCTTTCAACTGACAAATGCTATCCGGAATACTTCTCAAGTTTTTACAATTTCTCGGACTAATAAAACCAAGGTTGGTAAGATGTGTAACAGAAGGTGGAAGTTCACTGATACCAGTCCCATCTAAACGAAACTTTGATAAACATCTCATATATCCCATGCTGACTAAAATGTTGTCAAGCCTTGAGCACCCAGAGACAATAAAAACTTCAAGATATTCCAATTGAATGCCACATAGAAGACTCTTGAGATTTTTGCAGTCCTTCAAGTTCAAACAAATAAGCCTTCTGACAACTACAATGGATGGATGAAGATTAACCAAACCTGTACAGCCTTCAAGAATCAGTGTTTCTAGATTTGGGACCCCTATGAAGTCTGGGCTCTTTGTTAGGTATTTCGAGTGACTAAGATTCATGATTCTTAATTTGTCTAAATGCTGTTGAACAAAAATAAAAGTAAAAATTACAGAAATTATTGTGTCAAGGACTTTATACCTTATTCAAAGTAATTAAAGAAAGGGCATATCCATACCATTGTTCCCTCCCAAAGTTGTTCAATGCCGCTCTAGGTTAAGTGAAGTTCAACAAGATGCTTTGGTTGAAATGTTGAAGGCATGTATTTCATAGGGTACCCTAACCAATCAAGATATCTTAACTTGTTAGAAAGATATTTGAGGTCTCCTGAGAGGTGTTGTAACAGTGCCCGCGTGGGGGGGCCTTGATGCTACTACAGTTCGGACTCCCTTTTTGTTTGTTGCGGTTCTAAATCTGAACCAAAGAGTCCAACTCCGGCAAATCGTTTTGAAGAAAAAGAGATTTTTTTGAAAAGTAGTGCCAAACATGAACTGCTTTGCCAGATTACAGAGTTGCCACCTAAATATTTTAAAATGGGAAATTTAGGAAACCCTGACTCGGTGCCGAAGGCCACGTGTCCGTCATCACCAAAGTAGTCTTGGCTCGGGAGCTTGGGTACGATCGGGGAAGGTCAGCTATGAGCACCCCCTTTCGCCCGGTCCGAAGACCGGCCTCTACTAACCGTGATATCCGATTTTGAAAACATTACATGCTCTTATTCCAATTATTAGCCTAGAATTACTATGTTATGCGCACAACAAACAAGTATAGACTAGATTGCCTAATTTGGAAACAAGCATTGCATATCCGTTTGTTTTGAAAACGCTTTGGAATTTGCTACTCGCAAGTAGGCTGAAACACGGATTTCAACGAGTTTTTCCAACTCAAACAATCCAGCCTTCACCCACAGGCAATCAAGCAGTTTATCACATAAGCACCTAGCCACATGGTAAGCATACTGTCATGTTAACATTCACACGCATGTGGTATGCTAAAGCATAAAAGCTTGCCTAGTACTCCGTGCCAAAACAGAAACTAGTTAGCAGACATGCATGTCCCTAGGTCGTGTTAAGTGGCTAATGCAACACAGGCAAGGATGCAATTTAGAGCAGGCTCGGCTAACCCTAAAATGGCACGTGAAATGCAATCATTTGATACACGTATTCAAGTTGGAATTTAGAATACAATGCAGTTTGTATGATGTACCGAGCCCGGTGCATGTTTAGACAAATGCATGGATGCACGCATGCATTGCATAAGGTATGCTAAAATAGACGTGTCCTAATCTACCATCATAAGCAGGTAAATAAAAGGGAAGAAAGAAGTGGGGGTTGGAAGACATACACACACTCACCCACACTTATTACAAATTTGCCCCCACTCGGAGGGACCAAAATAATAATACAGATTAATTAACTACGCAAACTAATTAAAATATTACAGTCCAACTAAATTAATCAAATAAATTAATTAATCTAATTAAAGCAGTAAACCGCCTCGAGATGAGGGCCAGATGCAACGCATGCTCGGGACTTGCTCGGAATTGCACTGCCATGCTTAGGTTGCCTCTGTTTTCCCTGCTTTGCATCTCAGAAGACTGCCAAAGTCTTAGGAGTGCCTCCCAGGACACTGAGGGACATCATCGGCTGAGTAGGACTTCCACCGGCATCCGCATGAGGTCACCGGCACAAAATTCATCCATCGGCCATAAATAGACTGCCGGTCGGCACTAAATACTGCCGGCCGGCACTGAATGTCTGCAGAATCTGCAACTCACAGTAGCAGAGGGCAAAAACTTGCATGGCAATGTAATTCCAACAATGTGTGCACCAATCATGCCCCTTATCATATTTGTGACTCAAAGGGGCATGTGCCTCGATTCTCGGGCCACCAATCACGCATTTCCATGCATGATGGCCCAAAGAACCAAACGTGCAACTTCTATTTCAAATGCATGCAAACCAAACAAACACACAAGGGTGCTAAGCCTCTATCATGACTTGGTCAAGAGGTAGAGCATGCATGTTTATGTGATGCAATCCTAGACATGTCAACTAGTATGCAATCATGCCAATGCAAAGGAGCATACAAGCTAGCAAACATACAAGGCATGAAACACCAATGTCAACCATCAAGTATGCAAGGTGTAATGTGGGTGTCCAAGCATGCAAACAAGCATGTGACTTCATTCAATCATGTTAGTCCTAACATGCATTTACTTGCCAATACATTACAACACTCAAGGAGCATATGCAAGCAACAAGAGGATGGATTTGCACATAGGTTAGGCAGCTCTAAATAAGCCTAAAATCAGTGGCCAAACGCCATAGAAATGAAGGCTAAGATATATGCAATACATGCACACATGCAAGCATACATAATCCAACACTTAGGCATAAACAAGCAACTCTTAAGAACACTTAAAAGAGGCTAACATGGACATATTAACATGCATATATAAGCTTTAAAATCATGTTGGACATGGTGCCAAACCAAGCAACAAAATAGACTAAGCATGCAACAAATGGTCCAAGCATCCAAGGCAAGCCAAAGGAGACCTAAACCATGGCTAAGCCAACCAAGCCTCACAAGGCCAAGAAGGCTTAAAACAGGTCTAAGGCAGCCCTAGACCGTACGAAAGGGACCTCCTAGATGGCATCTAAGTGGCTCTAGAGCAAGGCACACACAATGATCAAATCATTAGGCATACAACATATGCTTTCAAAACTTCAAAGAGGCATGCAAGGCAATCATTCAAGCATGTCTAAGGGACTGAAATAGCATGCTAAATGGTTCCAAACCATTGAAAATAATACAAGCAAGGCATGCTATACTTTCATGCTCTTAAGGCCAACAAGCCAAATGCAAAGAGGCTATGTGATGCAAGCTAAGATCGACCAAAGTAACCATGGACAGACCTTATTCATGGAAAAATAAGCATACAAGCTTCATGAATCTAAGCCTAAAACATGTTAGAATAGAGGCACACAACCTAATGCATGTTAAAGGACTAAAGAGGCATTATGAAGCATCTATGCAAAACATGCAAGGAGTACTAAAACCAACATGATACAAAGTTATAATATGGCAATATGAGCACAAAATAAAGCCATGGCATAACCTAACAAACAACCAAACATGGGGCTCCCTCAAGAGGCAAAATAGGTCCTTTTCAAGGACAACAAGGAGAGGGGGTGACCCTCTCCTTCTTGGGACTTCAAGGCATCATCTTCACCACTGAAATCCCTCAAGATTTCAGTGGTGAAGAGACCCCAACACCAAAATCCCGGAGCTCTCACAAAATAGCACAAAATGAGGCCTTTTCAAGGCCTAAGGGTGGTCAAACCTCCCCAAAGCACAAAACACTCTTAACCAACAATAAAGAGGACTAAAAAACAGAACTTTTTGTATTAAATGCTAAGCACAAAAACAGTTCTAATCTATGCAAAAATGGAGTGCAAAAAAGGGGTAAAAAGGGGTAGTTTCTTACCCTTGAAGACCACCTTCACAAAGGTTGATGTTGTTGCTTCCTTAAGCTCAAATCCAACCAAAAACTTCAAGAACCAGCCCTTAGAACCTCAGTAACCGAAGGAAGGTGAAACACTAGGTGCTTGTGTGCAATAATATGGATTAAAGCACCTAGTGTAGAAACAAGAGAGGAAAAGAGAGATAGGATAGATACACAAGTTCTAACCTAGAACCAGAGCTTCTTCTCTGTCTTTTCTCTCTAAAAATGTCTAATTTTTCTAACCCTTGAGCCAAGAGAAGAGAGCCCTCTCTTATAGGCAACAAAGCTTACAAGCTAAGCAAACCAAAGGCTCATCCCTCCATACACGTGTATGGAGGGGAAACAAATGCTACACAGCTGCTTCAAAATATCTCAAAAAGCAACTGAACAGTAGTCGGCAGGGCAAAATTGTCATTTTGACAAAATTGACTGCCGACCGGCACAAAAGAGTGCCGACCGGCACAATATAGTGCCGATGGCAACACCAACCAGCCTGGTGGCCTCTAGCCACTGCCGGTGGTGTGTGGGGATGCCTCACAAGGCATTCCCTGCCCCTCCAAGGCAAAGCACAAGTGTTTGGTGCAAAACCAGACACAAAACGGTCAAGTTCGGAGGTCCTGAGGCAAGGCGCGTAGCCGAGAACTCCGGGAACTCCAAACGAACACGAACATAGATAATCACCGAGTGTTCAAGCGGTGACGTCCAGGTCTTGAGGACGGTCAAAAATGGGGTGTCTACAGGTGTATACAACAAATTTTGAGAATCCTCAAGTTCGACATCTTTGCAAAAGCTTTAAGCCTCAACTTCAATTGTTTTAGAAACCGAAACTCCTTTGAATCTAGACCACTTGGGTCAGGATATTGTACAACTATACCTTCCACTTTTTTTGTTCCCTAATAGCCACAAGAAAACAAGAAGGAAATAATATTAAAAGGATGAAAAATCATGCAGAGCTAGCTTTTATTAATTAAACAAGTTTTGAGTGTTCAAGCTTTTCTATAAGACCTCTTACCGTATTGTCCATCAGTACATGTTTTATATCTTCATCACGCCATAACCTAGTGTGCTTTCCAGGCTCTTTAGGTGATTGCTGGAAAACAATATACCACCCTAGTTCTTGTATCAAATCATGCATCAATAGCTTATTTTCGAAGATAGTTATAAGAGAATTTTTAACAAGAACATCTATTCCAATAATTGGGTGGAAGCCACAACTTTCTAGTATTTTGGTTACATCATTTTTGTCCATCCCTTTGAAAAGACATGCAATATCTAAGAATATTTCCTCCTCTTGGCAATCCAATGCATCGTAACTTATTCTAAGTACTTCTTGAACTTCCTTCATAGGGCTTTCTTTTAGTCTTTTTAATGAACTTTCCCATTCATCTATGTTTCGACCACAAAGAAAAGAACTTAAAACTTTGAGAGCTAAAGGAACTCCTTTAGCATACTTTATTGCATGACGTACAATCTCTCCATAGTGTCCCATTTGCTGGTGTTTTTTGAAGGATTTCGATTCGAAGAGTTCTGTAGTTTCATCTTCTCTTAATTCTTCAACCTTATATGTGAAGCCCCTGAAAAATGTATTCTCTTTAAAAACCCTAATGTTTGAATTATTTTCTTAAAGCCCCTCAATTCCTGGAATTTATTTCGAATCTTGTCGGTTAGCATCTTATTTTTTATTTTTATCGAAATAGGAATATCCTAGCCAAATTAGGTTCCTTAGCCTAATTTAATTTAATTCTACATAAGTAAGATTCCAATACATGAATTTAATTCCAAGCCCTCACTTCTTTATTTAAATTCAAAAATTTCCCCAAAAACTAGTACATGTACTTTATATTATAGCTACCATCAATCAAATTGAGATATATATATACATTGGAAGATGCATCCCTAGTAGCTAAATTGAATAAAAAAATAGCCCCATCACCCTTCCCAATGGCCGGCCACCCTAGGAAGATGTGAGGAGCCTATTTTCAAGAATTGTAATCATGGTCTTCTAAAAACCCTAACACCTAGTACCCCTAAACCTAGGGTTTTGTTTCCAATGCTAGTTTCATTTCAACTAGGGACCAACTAGATATTGCCTAATCCCATGATTAAGCTCCCTAATCACTCCTATTCCATTAAACTCCAAGTAAATCCTAACTTCTTCATCCAATTCCAACTAGTGGGCCTTTATGTCTTTTTACACCAAAATTTGCCTATAAATACCACCACTCCCTAGCATGGCAAACACAAGCAACACACTCACACACACATTTGGCCTAGAGGAGAGGAAGGAGAGCAAGAGAGAAGTCTTGAGAGAAAGAGGAAGGAAGAGGAGAGCCATCTTGTTCAAAGCTTAGTAAGTAAGCCACAACACAACTCTCTCTTTCATTTTCCTTTTTCAAATACATGCTCTTAAGGGTTCTAAACCTTGTTTTCAGATGTGTTATTAATGATTTCCTTGTGTTAAAAATGATAAGAGTTGAGCCATGATTCTACCTCTCTTGTAGTTTCCCTCATTTAGGTACAAAACTATCTTTTTCATACCAATCTCTCAAACTTTCCAAAGGCACACCTTCAAGTAAATTTTATGAGTTTAATATATGCTAGTTAGCATGCTTTCATTACAAAAGAAATGAAAAATTTCCCATAGTGGATCTCTTTTCTCACAAATCTTCTTGTTTTGGGTATTGTACCTTAGAATCTGTTTTTGCAGCCAACTTTCAAAATTTCTAGAAAAATGTAGAAAATTATTCTGGACCTCTATTTTATGTCAAGATCTCCCTTAAGGAGTTAGCTTTCAACAAAAATTGGTTTCATTGAAAAATGGTGAGCGGTTTGCAAAAAAATCAAATGTTCGTAACGGTCGACGAATCTAGATAGCACTGAAATGTTTTCTAAATAACTTAAAATCTAGAAAAGCTATCCCATTTCCAAAATATGTTCTGGAAACTAGATTAAATTCTATACGAACCATAGGAAGGCCGAGTCTGGTGAAAAATCTAAAATAGTCCTTTCATTCTAATCCTTATGTGATATTGAATCTGGAAATTTTGTTGTGCATGGATGTTTTATGCTCTTGAGTTTATGAAAATGCTTATTAGCTAGGGGTGAGCATGGTCTGGATTAGACCGGATTTAGGTAAAACCAGGACCAATCCGTTATCTGCGGTTCCTGAAAAATTAGAACCAATCCAATTCGTTTAAATCATGGAACCAATCCAAACCAATCCATTTAAATACGGATTGGATCGGTTTAGGACCACGGATTCACATAATTAAATAACAAAAACATATATATATATAACACTTTAATTTCATAAAAATATAAACATAGCGCTATATTAGTTCCACAATATCAACATGTTTTTCTATAATAGCGACATACTGTTCTAGAATTTAAACAACCATAAGAAAATTGGTTTCACCATAAGTATTTAGACCATTACAAATTAAAACTAAAAACTAACAAACAAAAGTAAAAAAGAAGATATTATACAGTTTTAGGTTTGAGTTTAGATTTCATATAGAATAAGAGAAGATACTATGGGGGAGGATGTATAATAAAAATATAGACTATTTATATACGGTCCGAATCGGTTCCAATCCGGAGCCGTTAGGTTCAATCCGGAACCAATCCGTGGACTACGGATTTTTAATTCTTTAATCCAGAACCGAACCGCGGATTCAAAAAACCAATCCAAACCTATCGGATTGGACTGGACTGGATCGGATTACGGATTTCACGGATTCCTTGCTCGGCCTTATTATTAGCTTATGATCATATCTTGGCATGATATTATATGTGTTGTGGTTATATTCTTTATCTTCCTCATCTTAATGATGCATGCTTATGTTGATATTATTATCTTGTTAAGTTGATCTAACCTTGACTTAAAACATTGATCCAAATGGAAAACTTAATTGGGATGCGTTCCCTATTTGGAAGTTAAAGTCTTGCGCAAGCAGTTGTCGCGTAAACCCTGGAATGGAACGGACGTATTTGCACTCTTGCGATGGTTTGATTGGTGAGATAAGGTTGGGTCCGGATGGGACATTCAGGAAGATAAAACTTTTTTGGAAGGATGAGGTTGGATTCAGGAGATAAAACCTTTTTCTTTTCGCTGTCCCTTTTGAGGCCCTGCGGTTGGCACTACGCAGTATATAACCGTTGGTAGGCATCCGAGGTTAGTTCTGCCACAAAGCAGCAAAAAGGGGAGTTCCGAATAGTCCGGTGTCCAATTCTTGTGGTTGGGAGGATGAAATCTCTTTGGGGATTTCTAAAATACTAACCACTAACATTATAACCTTTGTTATCTATTTGAATGACATGTTCCTTTCCTCAATTACTGAAATTGTTGTTATTGACTTGAATATCATGCTTCACTACTTGCTTGCTATAAATGTGATTGTGTATTGGACTGGGAAAAAGGGTCGGGGTGTGTGTGTTTACTGGGCATTCAAAGCTCACGGCGTATCATGCCAGGTGCCAAGAAGGAGCTTATAGTTGGAGACGATGAGCCTGAAACCTTCGAAGACTTTTGGCTATCTTAGAAAAGTAGATATTACCCTTTTGATATTTTGTAAGGTTCATATGAAGATTTAAACTTTCTTTTGGGATGTAATGAAATGGAACAAGCTTTTGAAATTAAGGGTATTCGTGGTTGTTATGTACTTATATTCTAATATTTATATGTATACACCGTATCATTGCTTATGAGACCTTGTGTCAATACCTTTTAAGATCTGTCAAAAGGGTAGTGCGCTGCCTAAGAAAGCCGGACTTAGAAGGGAGGCTAATTTGACTCCTCCGGCGACCTGGGATCTTACTTGGTTATTGACCATAGCACTCATTAGTGACTCTCCCTTGACTGCTACCAATAGTGTAGATTCGGGGCGTTACATTATAAATATGTGCTATGCCATATCTAGTTAACACATGTTGATTTCGAGTCGTTATAATGATTCTACTTCCAAAACCGAACCAATCATGCTCTCCTACCAATTTTTCGCGTTTGGTTGATTCATCTACATCATCAAGCACGATAAGAACTTTTTTATGACATACCATGTTCCTTATCATATGTACTGCACGACCATCACTTCCTACTTTCAAATCCTTTTCCATTAAGATTTCATAAATGAGTTGTTCTTGCAAAGTTTTTAAACCACATTTTTTTGAAACTTCTCTAACATTCTCAATAAAGTTGTAACCTTCAAATTGGCAAGACATACAGTCATAAACAGCTCTGGAAATAGTAGTCTTTCATATTCCACCCATTTCCCAAATCCCTATAACACGAGTGTCATCCACCCCTAAACCTAGCAATTTAATCACTTTCTCCATACGAGAGTCCATCCCAACTAAATCTTCGCCAATGCTTGAATATGTATGACTTAATTTTCCAAAAAGTAACCCGACAGCTTTTTGGATGAGCATTGATTCAGACCTGCAAATTTAGGGAAATAGTAATAAATTTATTCATTAGAACTCAAAAGAGCTGTAAGAAGCAAAAATGTCAATTGTTTGGTCAAATGTGATTGATTTTACTCATTGCAATTGAAATCTATATATTATATAAAGAAATGGTGTTTTTAGTGAGGAGTCTTGTGAGAGTTTTAACATCTCATACTAATTTTCTTGATTTTCTTAATTTTAAACAATTAAAAAAATCTCCATTGGTTAGCTTCCATTTAACCATATAAAAATAAAACTCTAATTAGTTTATGATTTATTTGACAATCCCACATCAGGAGAAGAAGGAAAAAATGAGATTTTTTACTCATATAAAGTGAATCTTATACTCCCATTTAATATTGTAGTGATGTGCATGTTTCAATTCAATATAGTTTAAATTTTAAAATAAATTTGAAAATTTTAATTAATTAATTTTTTTGTAAGTTGGTTGATCTTTTAACCTAGCCAATTAGACTGAATCATTTTTAATTTGACTAATTAGTTTAACTGCAATTTTAGCGATTTTTTCAAAATATATTGATTAGATTTGTTTGATTCAAAATAAACTAAAGATTGATCTGATTAAAGATTGAACGACTGAGATTGCTTGATTAAAAATAAACTTCCCACCTAAATAATTGTGAACTTTTATTTTATAATCTCACATCGAAAAAGAAGGAAAAAAAAATGAGTTGTTTTATTTATAAAAAGTGAACCTTAATATTGTAGTATTGTGCATGCTTCAATTCAAGACAGTTTAAATTTTAAAATAAAATTAAAATAATATTTAAAAGTTTTAATTAATTAATTTTTGTATAAGTCGATTGGTCTTTTGACCTAGCCAATTATGCTGAATCATTTTCGGTTTGATTGATTCATTGGTTTAACCGCGATTTTATTGGTTTTATCAAAATACATTGGTTAGATGTTTGATTCGAAATAAATTAAAGATTGACCTGATTAAAGATTGAACAACTGATTGCTTGATTAGAAATAAACTTTCCGCCCAAATATTGTTAACTTTTATTTTATAATCCCACATCGGGAAAAGAAGAAAAAAGTGCGGTGTTTCACTTATATAAAATAAATTTTGTGTTCCTATTTAATATTGTAGTGTTGTACATGCTTCAATTCAAGATGGTTTAAATTTTAAAATTAAAATAAATTTAAAAGTTTTGATTAATTAATTTGTGTATAAGTTGATTGGTCTTTTGACCTAACCGATTAGGCTGAACCGTTTTTTGTTTGACTGATTCGCTAGTTTAACTGCGATCTTAGCGGTTTTATCAAAATATATTGGTTAGATTTGTTTGATTCGAAATAAACTAAAGATTAACCAAATTAAAGATTAAATGATTGTTATTGTTTGATTCGAAATAAATTTTTCACCCAAACAAGTGTTAATTTTTATTTTACACAATCCCACATCGGAAAAAGAAAGAAAAGTGAGTTGTTTCAGTTATATAAAGTAAACTTATGCTTCCATTTAATATTATAGTGTTATGCATCTTTTAGTTGAAAATAGTTTAAATTTTAAAATAAAATAAAATTTAAAAGTTTTAATTAATTAATTTTTGTATAAGTTAGTTAGTCTTTTAACCGATTTTAACGATTTTATCAATATATATATTGTCTTATTTCTAAAAGGTATGTTTAAGTTTTATGACAAACTTTAACAAAGAATAAACTAAAACTAAAAAATTTATAAAATGAAATTTATCAATATATATATTTTTTAATTTTCTATTTTTTTCATATTTACCAATCAAATTATGAAATCTATTTCTTATGGTAAATTTAAAATATACAATTAATAACATAACAACTGCAATATATATTCTAATACAATGGTTAAAATTTAATTCATTCTAAATTATTTTTCTATAGTTTTTAAATAAATTTTATATTATTATTTAATTTTTAATTATTTATTTAGTCTGTGCACAGAAACTAGGATCTCTCTCTCTCTCTCTCTCTCTCTCTCTCCTTTTTTTTTTTTTAATCTGACTATCCTATTTACTGCAATACGTGTGTTGTCTTACTTTCTTGATAGGTATTTATTGTTTCTCTGCTTCTTTGCTCTTTCTTGGTTACTGCAATTATGCGTTTTCTTTGGAACTTGGCATATCGGTGGTATTATATGCACCAATTGGTATATTAATTAGTGTATTAATATATTTTATATTATTATTATTGACCCAACTTATTATACAAATTACACATATTCAAAATCTCTAAAATTATGTCACATCATCTATTAATACACTAATTAGTGTATCAATTAGTGCATATAACATTATTCTTATTTTATTGAAGTCGTAATTATTTTATTTAAGTTATATTATTTTTTATTTAAATCATATCATTTTTTTATTATATCATTTTAATTTTAACTCATATTTCATTTTATAAAATATCAAAAATGTAGCACTTGTGTCCTTTAAAGCTTTTGGTAAGTGTATTTGAACCATTTATTTTATTTTGGGAATCTTTGGTGTTGTTGTACCTTAGTTTTGGAGGTGTACAAATTAATTTAAACTTATTGGGATTACTTGTTCATGTTTGTTCGCGTTGAAAAGTTGTTTGGAAACTTGAAAATCATGTTCTGGGGTCGACATCGGTCTTGGTGGTGTCGACACCTTCTCTTTTTGTTGGCCACAAGGGTCGACACCAATCTGGGAAGGGTCGACCCTTGTTCTGAATTTGTTCACTGCATTTTGGTGTCGACACCGGTCTTGGTGGTGTCGACACCTTCTCTTTTTGTTGGCTGCAAGGGGCAACACCAATCTGAGGAAGGGTCAATCCTTGTTCTGAAATTGCTCACTGCATTTTGGTGTCGACACCAGCCTGAGGAAGGGTCGACACCTGCAGTGCAGTCAAACTTAGTGTTCCAGATTTTCTTATTCGGTGTCGACACCTGTGTTGCAGGGGGTCGACACCTGCGACTTTTTCCAGATTTTTTTTGTCGGTTTGGGCCTACTTTTTTGGGACATTTTGACTAGATATTTTGGGTTGACTTTGGGGCTTATTTCTATTTTTGACCTAATACTATAAATAGGTCCTCACTTAACCCTTTCCTTTACTTTTTCTTCTCTTTCCTCCCTCTAAACCGTGAAACACTATATCTCTCTCAAAAAGCAGTTTTTCACTCATAGATCCTTAGATCTACTTGCTTGAAGGCCTCTCCTCACCTTGCTCCTTTGAGATAAAGTGTAGAGCTTGTCGAGGGCTTCATTTTGATCGGAGCAAAGCTTAGTTTCTCCTCCATCGACTTTTGGGTTTTTCTTCCTTCTTCTTCTTCTAAGCTTGAGGTAGGGATATTCTACTCTCATATATGGGTTTTAACATAGATATTGTCATCTTGTATAGATGGTGTGACTTGAGAAGGTTTTTGGTAAATTTTTGGTTAGTTCCTATGTATATAAAAGAGGGGTTTTCTATTTGAGTTCCTTATGGGCACGAGGGGTCTTGAACATGTTACGACTTGAAAAGAATTGATGAAATTTGGTCTTTGGTATAATATTTGATAAAGGGAGAGATTTTCCCTAATTTGATTAAATAAGTTATTTTGTATAAATAACGAGATTGGTTTGGAAATTTTGGAATTGAAGGAACATATGATTAAATGGTGTAGTCGAATTTATGAATTACTCATCTTTGGAAAAGTTGATAAATTATTTATTGTTAGATTTATTTACATATCTAGAAATATCTGCTTTGGGCTATCGATGGAGGATAGCCATAATTGTTGTAGAAACTACATGATGATTAGGTGAATTGAAACTAAGCAATTGGGTTATGTCTTAGAATATGGCGGTTGGATTAAAACATTGTATATGTGATTGATATGGTCATTGTATATGACAATGTGTTTAAATACATTGCATATGCATCTTGATGGGGAGGAGATAGGGGATGTACTCCAATGTTTGGGAGGAGATAGGAGATGGACTCTGTTAGTAATTAAGTTGCCCGGAGTGTCTAGGGTGAAAGTCCCAAAATCTTATATATATTTGGGTGCCGGTTCCCTCGGACGTAGTTCCGTAAAATGGCAAGATAATGGAAGTGTATAAATAATGTTTATGATTGAAGTGTTGATAATATAAGTTGTAGTCTCATTTTAAAGTGTTTAGATATCAATTAACTATGTCAATGAATTGTTTTGGATAAATAAATGGATATGGATGTAAATGTTGATTGGTTATGGAAAGGATGTAAGTTGGTGGGCAAGTGTTACACATTTATCGAATGCTAATGTTTTAGTTAATTCTCATATGTTGTTTAGCATATCTCTACTGGGCTTTGGCTCACCCTACTTGGGACACCATTTTTCAGGTACTGGAGACATGCCACCTCCAAGGACATAGCTTGGGAGGTTTAGGGATTGAAGACTCCATTTTGTATATTTTTGTTTGGTGTTAAATGTAAAATATCAAGCCAAGGGCTTTATGTGTAAAGAGCTAGAACTCTTCTTTTGTGTAACTAAGTGTCAACTTGGAAAACTGTAAGCCCTTTGGGCACTTATTTTTGTTGTTTAGAAGTTAGAATTACATGCTATAGTTTCAAGATTAATGTTTATGAAAATGTAATGCATGTAATGTCTTTTGTAAAGAAAACTCTGATGAATGAAGAGACGATATTTCTCCCATGTTTGTGACAATTTGTGAATGGTTGTTTTGTACTATTTTGAGGGCGTTACAAAAAAAATTATATGAAAAATTAGTAAGACCCCAATTATGGGGATCTCCATTACCTCCAACACATGTGGATCAATTATGTGTTTATGTTTGTTTGTTTTTTTTTTTTTTTTTTTCTTTCTGAACTAATCACAGGTGAGTGGAAATTATGAGGTTGTATTTTTTAGAAATATGTAGTATTGTTGAAATATATTAATTTGACACTTTCTAAACAATCAAAAGGATTTAAAAAGCTGAATGATTAAAAGAGAAAAAGCAAGAATAAAAAAAAAAAATTCGTCGCATATCTATATCCATACTCGTAAATAAAGCGGGAGGTATTGAACAGTGTTTTTTTGTACCCTATGAAATTACTTATTTACCCTTTCGTTCAACTTCCAAATTCAGCTACTTAGGAGATGGTATAAACAGAATAATATGAGGATATAAGAGTAATTTTGTTGTCTGGTGAATTCAGGGCAACATTAAACAAAATGACTTTTTACCCTTATTTTTCCAATCTTCATCTGTTCCTGGCTGATTCTGGTTCACATAATGCGGGGTAATTTCGGAAGAAAATTTTACATTGGATCATCTCTTCATTACATTGAATCAGCCACAAGAGAAATTATTCATTGTCCCAGAAGTATTGTTCCATCACATTCATATTTCGATAAGTATTCAGTTGTTGCCTCCAAAATAAACAAACAATGAAACCCACTGTTTTTACCAATAACAGCCAGCCACAGCTCCCTATTAAGGCTCTGTTTGTAAGAGTTTTAAAAATGTATTTCTACCTTTTAATTTGCACGTGATGTTTGGTTACTGTTTCCAAAAATTAATTCCACATCCACTGTTGAAAACTCTGTCGAAGGTGGAAATTTTGGGCTAACTGGTCGTCCTTCCGGATGTCCGGCCGGTTGACCGGTACAGTGTAATATTTTTATTTTTTTATTTACAATTGGTACCTGTTATTTTTTATATTTTAAATTAAAAAATCTCAGAATTTTTTAAAAAAATTTATGAGTTTGGAATATTATTTTGAGTTATGTGTTTGGTTATGAATTGTAAGTTTTTATATCAAATATCATGTAACGCCCTCAAAATAATAGATATAAACCCAACATTCATGATATTCATAGACAAGAGAATAAAGCATATTTCCATTCATCAGAGTATTCTTACAAAAAATAATACATGTTGACAACAAAAGTAAATGCCCTGTAGGATTACAACTTTCCAAGTCAACACTTGGTTACAACAAAAGAAGAGTTCCAACTTTTTACACAAATAAGCCCTTGGCTTGAATTTACATGTATCACCAAAATAGTAAAACAACCAAAAGAGTCTTCAACTCCAAAAACCATCCAAGCTAAGGCCTTGGAGGCGACATAACACCTGAACCTGAAAATGATGTCCCATATAGGGTGAGCCAACGCCCAGTAGAGATATGCTAAACATAATATGAGCAATAACTAAAACATTGGCATTTGATAAATGTTTAACTTATATAAACAAACATACATCTCTTTCCATTTCATTATCCAAACCAATTCATAGATATGGTTCCCTATTCAGCCAGACAGTTCATAATGAGACTACAACTCATATCAACAATACTTCAACAATTCAATTTCAAATGAGATTACAACTCATATTATGATCATTTCAATACTTCAATTCATCTACGTTATGCAAACGCAATTAGGATTTCGGGGCTTTCACCCTGGACACTCCGGCCAACTTAGTTATCACTGGAGTCCATCCCCTATCACCTCCTAAATCCGGTTTAGGAGTACATTCCCTATCTCCTCCCAAACCGTGGAGTACATCCCCTATCTCCTCCCAAACAATATACATATACAATGTATTTAAACACTTATCATATAAAATGATCAAGCAAAGCACATATTCAATGTGTTATTCCATCCGTCATATTCAATGACATACTCAATTGATTAGTTTTAATTCACCTAATCATCATGCAGTGTCTACAACAATCAAGACTATCCTCCACCGATAGCTCAAAACAATTATTTCTAAACATATAATAAATTATCAAACAGATAAATTGTCTACAATTTCAAAGGTGGGTGATTAATCAATCCAACTCCACCATTAAATCTCATAATTACCCAATTTCATTATTTCCAACTCAAGTTCATATTTCCATAACTTTCCCAAATTAATTATACAAATGAATTCATCACAATAAATTAGGGTTTTTCGCTCCATTTTCTCAACATTGACCCAAAGGTCCAAATATCATCAATAAATATCAATAACCTCATTTTAAGACCCAAAATACACATGTATGGGTCAAAAGAACAAAACCCCTCTTTATACATTTTGAAACCCTAACACCCAAAATTTCCCAACTTCAACATTAAATCAAAATGACTACATGTTTATGTCAAAGACCATAAATATGAGTAGTTATCCCTACCTCAAATTTCGAAGCTCAAAGGAGAAGAAGAAGAAAACTCAAGATGCTCCAAACACTAACTTTTTCGGATCAAAACGAAGGCCATGCCAAGCTCCACACTTTTTACAACGGGACTAGGGTAGAAGATCACTAGAGCTAGATGATTTCGTAGAGAGAAGGTGTATTCTTGAGAGAGGAGCTCTCAAATGAGGTTTTTGAAAAGCTAGAGAGAGAGAGAAAGTTGAAAAAGTGGTTCAAAATGCTTCATCTCGGACTGATACACAACACAGCCCGCTCAAGCGTGGAACGCCCTACTCGAGCGTCAGACACAGACTCCCGCTCAAGCGTGAAAAGTGACGTTTGAGCGTTGAATGCACACTTCCAGAAGTTCTGCAGACGAAGGTCCCCGCTCGAGTGTGAAAGTGGACACTCGAGCGTCCGATAACCTGCAGGGAAAAGTACTGAGGGTAGAATAATCCTGCTCGAGCGTCAGAATTCCCGCTCGAGCGAAGGAGCAAAAGCAAAAGGGCCCGCTCGAGCGTGAAAAGCCCCGCTCAAGCATGAAGGCCAAAATCTGGGCATCAACTCTTTGTTTCTAAACACAACCAACCTGTTTCAAACCCGCCCAACACATCCCAAACTCAAGTACAAAGAATTAAAGGACGGAGATGCGATAAAGACACAACACACATCCACAGAACAGAGTCCGGAACATAATAAATATTGAAGGGAAAACCGGGATCGCTATAATCTCCCCCCCTTAAAGAATTTCGTCCCCGAAATTAGATAAATAAGTTTCAAAAAGGAGATTTCACAATTCTCAACAATATTACAATTCAATATTCATCATCCTGACCCATTACCGGTCATCCCATCTTTTTTCAAGAGGCAAATTACAATATAATTCAATGTGCATTATCAACATGCTTTTCTTTGAAATTTAACAATTTCCAATACTATATTCCACCATTCCATAACATATTCAATGTTAATGATACATTTGCATTTCTACGACACATTCAACATATACAATGTTAAATTAAACTTTCATTTTCAAGGCATATTCAACAACACTTCCATAAATTCCAAAACATATACAATGTTTTACAACTCAAAACATATACAATGCTTTTAGATTCTGTCAAGAAATAAAAGTCCCAATACAAGGTTAAACATTAACGAACAAGTCCAGGTATTTCCCACGAACCTCCAACTCACGTTTCCAAGTGGCTTCTTCCACTCCGTGATGCTTCCACAAAACTTTTACCAAGGGAATCGTCTTGCCTCGCAAGACTTGGTCCTGCCTATCCAAGACCCGTACCAGTCTCTCCTCATACGAGGCATCCTCATCTACCTCTAAGTCGGTCCAATCTAATACATGTGGCAGATCCGGCTCGTACTTCCAAAGCATACTAACATGAAACACGTCATGCACCCCGGACAACTGCGGCGGTAAAGCTAAACAGTATGCAACCTCCCCAATCCGTTCAAGGATCTCAAAGGGGCCAATAAATCAAGGGGACAACTTCCCACTCTTCCCAAACCTCATCAAACCCCGCCTAGGTGATATTTTCAGAAAGACGTGATCACCCACCTCAAATACCAAAGGCCTCCTCCTACGGTCGGCATAACTCTTTTGGCGACTCTGGGCTGTAACAAGCCTCCTACGGATAAGTTCAACTTTCTCCGTCGTTTCTTGCACCAACTTCGGGCCCAACAAAGGTGCATCACCCACCTCGGCCCAACACACTGGAGATCTACACGGTCGGCTATACAAGGCCTCAAACGGTGCCATACCAATGCTCGATCGGAAACTGTTGTTATAGGCAAACTCCACTAAGGGCAAGTGCCTCTCCCACGGCCCACTAAAGTCAATGACACAGCCTCGAAGCATATCCTCAAGGATCTGAATAGTACGCTCAGACTACCCATCAGTCTGAGGATGGTAAGTTGTGCTACAGGTCAACATAGTGCCTAAGGCACTCTGCAAACTCTGCCACAACCTAGCAGTAAAACGTGGATCTCTATCTGAGACGATCGACACTGGGACTCCATGCAACCTCACTATGTCCCAAATATACAAATCGGCAAGATGATCTACCGAATCCCTCACGCGCATAGAAATAAAGTGCGCCGACTTAGTCAACTGGTCTACGATCACCCAAATAGCATCACTACCCTATTGAGTCCTCGAAAGACCTACAACGAAGTCCATTGTGACATGCTCCCACTTCCACTCGGCTATAGGCAAGGGTTGCAACAAACCCGCTGGCCTCTGATGCTCGGCCTTCACTTGCTGACAAGTAAGGCACAAACACTGCCACATCTTTCTTCATACCTCGCCACCAAAACTGGCGACCCAAATCACGATACATCTTAGTGCCTCCCGGATGCACCGCAAGGCGTGAATGGTGAAACTCTCGGAGCACTTCCTTTCGGCAAGACTCCGGTACAAACAAGCGGTCTCGGTATCTCACACTCAAGTCGGAATACACAATCAAACCCTTCTCAACCTTCCCACTGGAGATCTTCTCCCGGAGGGATTCTACCTCAAGGTCACTTCTCTGTGCCTCTAACACTGGATTCACAAGTGTAGACTGCGCAACTACAGAAAACAAGGCCGCAGACTCAATAGATTCGCCCAGAAGCAAATCAAACTCGTCAAGCGCACCCAACATCTCCCATTCCCGGATGGCTATACAAGCTACATCACTAATGGATTTCCTACTAAGGGCATCGGCCACAACATTGGCCTTCCTCAGATGATAATGCAATTCGAAGTCGTAATCCTTAATGAACTCCATCCACCTCCTCTGCCTCAGATTCAAGTCTTTCTGTGTAAACAGATATTTCAGACTCTTATGATCCGAGAACACCTCGAATCTCTCACCATAAAGGTAGTGCCTCCAAATTTTCAAGGCAAAAATTATAGCTGCTAACTCTAGGTCGTGTGTAGGATAGTTCTTCTCATGTATTTTCAACTAACGTGAGCCATAGGCTACTACTTTCCCTTCTTGCATCAACACACAACCCAAACCCTCTCGTGAAGCATCACAATATACAGTATAACCCAAACCCCTCTCCGGAATAATCAAAACTGGAGCGGTGGTAAGTCTAACTTTAAGCTCTTGGAACGACTTTTCACATGTCTCACTCCATACAAACTTGATCCCTTTCCGCGTCAACCTAGTCATTGGCGAAGCTAGCCTGGAGAAATCTTTTACAAATCGACGGTAATAACCGGCCAATCCCAGAAACTGCGGATCTAAAAAACATTCTTAGGATGTGCCCAATCTCGCACTGCCTCTATTTTGGATGAATCTACAGTCACCCCTTCCCCGGAGACTACATGGACTAAGAATTTGACCTCTCTTAGCCAAAACTCACACTTCTCAAACTTAGCATACATCTTATAGGCTCTAAGCAATTCAAGCACCACTCTCAAGTGTTCCTCGTGCTTCTCCTCAGAAGGTGAATAAATCAGAATGTTGTCCACAAAGACGACCACAAAGACGACCACAAAGCGATCTAAGAACTCCCGGAATATCCAGTTCATCAAGTCCATAAACACTGCCGGTGCATTGGTCAGCCCAAAAGGCATCACCAGAAACTCATAATGGCCATACCGCGTACGGAATGCCGTCTTCGGAATATCTTCCTCCCTAACCCTCAACTGATGGTAACCCGATAACCCTTTTAACTGGTCAAACAAATCATCTATATGAGGCATAGGGTACTTGTTCTTAACTGTAGCCCGATTCAACTTCTGGTAATCAATACAAAGTCTAAAAGCCCCATCTTTCTTTTTAGCAAAGAGGGCCGGTGCTCCCCATGGTGAAGTACTAAGGCAGACAAAGCCCTTATCTAGCAACTCTTGGAGTTGAATCTTCAACTCACTCAACTTAGCTGGGGCAAAACGATATGGCGCCATGGAAATCGGTGCTATGCCAAGCACTAAGTCAATAGAGAACTCAATCTCTCGATGAGGTGGCAAACTAACAAGATCCTCGGGAAAGACGTCCGAGTACTCACAAACCACTCTTGGCAACTCGGCCTGGGTCTCATCACACTCACTACTCATATAGCTAGCGAGAAGACAACTAAGCTCACTCCGCCCTCGCAGATCATACACTGGTGGCAAGACTCTACCAACCTGATCTCCTAAGAAATGGAAACAATCACCGCTCAAGGTACATACAGTAACCCTTTGGCGGTAGCAATAAATAACAGCTTGGTATGATGATAACCAGTCCATACCCAAAATTGCATCAAAACCCGACATAGCCATAACTACAAAAGAAAATGGAAGCCGGCGATCGGCGACTTTTATATCACAACCTCTACACCCCTGTTTCAAAATAAACTCACCCCCAACAGGTGATACAACACAAACAGGAGAAGCTAACTGTGCCAACTCCAACCCCAAAACAGATGCAAATGCAGCAGATATAAAGGAATGGGATGCACCCGTATCAATCAACACATTAGCAACCGAATTGCAAAACAGAAAGGTACCTCTCAAAACAGATGGAGCCGGTACAAGATCCTGCGCAGTAACAGCATACACACGCCCTGTAGGCCCCTGATCTACCTGCTCACCTCTTAGAGCAAAAGACTGCTGCACAGATTGAGTCGAAGAGGCTCCTTGATTGGCCCTCGAGGCCTGAACTGACTGAGCTGGCTGAAAACTCTGCCTCGACCCAGATGCACCAGATGTGTCACTTAACTGCGGGCAAAACCTCTTTAGGTGCCCCGCCTGACCACACTGGTAACAAGAGAGCGGCTGGCCTCTGCCCTGACCCTAGCTCTAAGAATGAGCGGAAGATAAAGCTGCTCTCTGGAGACTTGTGGCCCAGCTGACCACATTTGTAACAAGTAAAGTCTCCCTGATTGTCTCTCCCAGAGCCTGAACTCAGCACTAGAAAGGTAGATCTCGCAAACGCTCCCTGGGACTGCTGAGGGTTAGAACCCCTCTATCTCTTACCGTCCCCCTAGCCATCCTGACTCTTCTTGGAGCCCCTCATCCTTTCCTCCTCCTCGTGCATGATAATCTCAAGATGAACGGCAACATCCACAAGGCGTCCATACTCCCGAGTCATGGACCCTGCAACCCTAAGCTTGAGCCCGGTCCTCAACTTCTTTTCGAACTCAAGACAACGGCGTTCCTCAGACGCCACCAACTCAGGCGCAAACCTTGATAAGCTGGTAAATGTGGCCTCAAACTCGGCCACTGGTGTGTTCAGCTGCTTGAGTTGACAGAACTGATCCCTCAACTTCTCTCTAACAGAGGGAGGCAAAAATTTCTCCTGGAAGGCATCAACGAAAGCCTCCCAAGTCCCTCCAATACGACCTCGAACAAACTTCCACCACTGACCCGCATCTCCCTTCAGCTGGAAGGACGCCAAGGTCACCCTCAAGGCTCCGTCTTCGATGCCTAGCATTTCAAACGTCTTTATCATCTGCTCAAGCCACTCATCAGCCTTAAGTGGCTTTTTGGGATCACCCAAAAACTCGTCCGGGTTAGACCGAAAGAACTCCCTCTTCAAGAAAGAAGGCCCTGCTTTAACAACGTGGCCTGGACTTGATTCTCAGCCCTGAGAATGTCCATGGATTCCCTCAAAGCTCCTGCCATCTCGCGGGCTAAGGCGCCCATGGCCTGTTGACCTACTGGCTCGGCCACATTGGCCTAACCGACCCCCTCCTGCTGTGCCGGAATCTCATCCGATATAGGCATCTCCTGCCTCCTAGGCCTACCTCGCCTACCACCACGTCCTCGTCCTGACTTCCTAATAAAGGTAACGAGAACATTAGCACATTTACAAATGTGCCGAAGCTATATCACTCACGTCCTAATACAATGGACAACTGTAATTCATTCCACGTAAGCACATAATCACGTAAGCACTTACGAATTTCATTTCCGGATAATGACAGTCCCGTGGCGTTGCTAGAGTTCCGGTTGGAAACAGCATTGATCAAGTGCTTTTCCAACAAGACTCCTAGAAACCCAAGGGTCCAATCAACATCCTAGAAACTAAATTCCATACCCATATAGCCACATAAGCATGTTATCACATAAGCACATAACATTACATCTAAGTCTCTAACAAGCGAGACAAACCCATTGTGGGACTAACCACTTCCCACGTACCCAAAGTATTCAAACCCGGTACGCTCTGATACCAAGTTGTAACGCCCTCAAAATAATAGATATAAACCCAACATTCATGATATTCATAGACAAGAGAATAAAGCATATTTCCATTCATCAGAGTATTCTTACAAAAAGTAATACATGTTGACAACAAAAGTAAATGCCCTATAGGCTTACAACTTTCCAAGTCAACACTTGGTTACAACAAAAGAAGAGTTCTAACTTTCTACACAAATAAGCCCTTGGCTTGAATTTACATGTATCACCAAAATAGTAAAACAACCAAAAGAGTCTTCAACTCCCAAAACCATCCAAGCTAAGGCCTTGGAGGCAGCATAACACCTGAACCTGAAAATAATGTCCCATATAGGGTAAGCCAACGCCCAGTAGAGATATGCTAAACATAATATGAGCAATAACTAAAACATTGGCATTTGATAAATGTTTAACTCATATAAACAAACATACAACTCTTTTCATTTCATTATCCAAACCAATTCATAGATATGGTTCCCTATTCAGCCAGACAATTCATAATGAGACTACAACTCATATCAACAATACTTCAACAATTCAATTTCAAATGAGATTACAACTCATATTATGATCATTTCAATACTTCAATTCATCTACGTTATGCAAACGCAATTAGGATTTCAGGACTTTCACCGTGGACACTCCGGCCAACTTAGTTATCACTGGAGTCCATCCCCTATCACCTCCTAAATCCGGTTTAGGAGTACATTCCCTATCTCCTCCCAAACCGTGGAGTACATCCCCTATCTCCTCCTAAACAATATACATAGACAATGTATTTAAACACTTATCATATACAATGATCAAGCAAAGCACATATTCAATGTGTTATTCCATCCGTCATATTCAATGACATACTCAATTGATTAGTTTTAATTCACCTAATCATCATGCAGTGTCTACAACAATCAAGACTATCCTCCACCGATAGCTCAAAACAATTATTTCTAAACAGATAATAAATTATCAAACAGATAAATTGTCTACAATTTCAAAGGTGGGTGATTAATCAATCCAACTCCACCATTAAATCTCATAATTACCCAATTTCATTATTTCCAACTCAAGTTCATATTTCCATAACTTTCCCAAATTAATTATACAAATTAATTCATCACAATAAATTAGGATTTTTCTCTCTCTTTTCTCAACATTGACTCAAAGGTCCAAATATCATCAATAAACATCAATAACCTCATTTTAAGACCCAAAATACACATGTATGGGTCAAAAGAACAAAACCCCTCTTTATACATTTTGAAACCCTAACACCCAAAATTTCCCAACTTCAACATTAAATCAAAATGACTACATGTTTATGTCAAAGACCATAAATATGAGTAGTTATCCCTACCTCAAATTTCGGAGCTCAAAGGAGAAGAAGAAGAAAACTCAAGATGCTCCAAACACTAACTTTTTCGGATCAAAACAACGGCCATGCCAAGCTCCACGCTTTTTGCAAAGGGACTAGGGTAGAAGATCACTAGAGCTAGATGATTTTATAGAGAGAAGGTGTATTCTAGAGAGAGGAGCTCTCAAATGAGGTTTTTGAAAAGCTAGAGAGAGAGAGAGAAAGTTGAAAAAGTGGTTCAAAATGCTTCATCTCGGACTGATATACAACACAGCCCGCTCGAGCGTGGAACGCCCCGCTCGAGCGTTAGACACAGACTCCCGCTCGAGCGTGAAAAGCGACGCTCGAGCGTCGAATGCACACTTCCAGAAGTTCTGCAGACGAAGGTCCCCGGTTGAGCGTGAAAGTGGACGCTTGAGCGTCCGATGACCTGCAGGGAAAAGTACTGAGGGTAGAATAATCCCGCTCGAGCGTCACAATTCCCGCTCGAGTGGAGGAGCAAAAGCAAAAGGGCCCGCTCGAGCGTGAAAAGCCCCTCTCGAGCGTGAAGGCCAAAATCTGGGCATTAACTCTTTGTTTCTAAACACAACCAACATGTTTCAAACCCGCCCAACACATCCCAAACTCAAGGACAAAGAATTAAAGGACGGAGATACGATAAAGACACAACACACATCCACGGAACCGAGTCCGGAACATAATAAACACTGAAGGGAAAACCGGGATCGCTATATATCATGTCACATCAAAAATTTCTCACTCAATCAAAAACTCTTTTCAAAACTCATTTACTAAACACATTTTCCACACCTCAAATCATAATCCTAAAACTCACAAACTCAAAATACAACTCCTATTCTCAAATCATATTTAGAAAACTCTACCAAATGCTACCTAAGTCTCTAGGGGTAAGCATGGTCCGGATTGGGGTAAAACCAGGACCCATCCGTTATCTATGGTTCTTGAAAAATTGAAACCAATCCAATCCATTTAAATCGTAGAACTAATCCGAATTAATCCGTTTAAACACGGATTGGATCGGTTTAGGACCACGGATTCACATAATTAAATAACAAAAAAATATATATATAACATTTTCATTTCATAAAAACATAAACATAGCATCAAACAAAAGAAATAAACAAAAGCAATAAAACTGGGTACATATTATACAAAACAGAGTTCTCCTCTGTATTAAACTAAACATAACATCAAACAAAAGTAATAACGAAACTAGTTCAGCTTTTACATGAAATAAGAAATAATATTATGTGGGAGGGTCTATAGTATAAATATAAACTATTTGTATACGGTCCGGATCGGTTATAATCTGGAACCGTGGGGTTCAATCCGGGGCCGATACGGATTTTTAAATTTTCAATCTAGAACCGAACCACGGATTCAAAAAACCAATCCAAACCTACCGGATTGGACTGGACCGGACCGGACCGTATTGGATTACGGATTATACGGATTTCTTGCTTTGCCCTGTAAGTCTCTCTTTCCTTTGCTTTCTCCATTCTCCCTCTCAAAACCCTTCAGAATTTTTCGATCTTCAACCGGAGCGATGACGGAATGCTAACTCAACCCCATTCAGCTCCCTATTGAAAACATTGAGTCTCAAACGGAGTTACGATTTTTGGATCTGAAATGGAATCACGATTGATGGCTACTTAGTTAATTTGCCTTTTTTACTTTTTTTTTTGGTTTGTTTTTGGCTTTCTTTTTGCAAGATTGTGGCGTTGCTTTTGAAAGTTTAGATAATAGGCAACATAATTTTTGGATAAGTATATTAGGTACTTTCTGTTTCTATCTGATAATCTAAAATTTCTAAATCTAAGAAAAATAAGTTATTTAAATATATATATATATTTGAAGTGAAAATTTTATGCACCCAGAAAAATGATATCCTGAAATTACCTAGAATTTCAAACCAAGATGTATAGTTAAACTTCTTGTTATGGCTCACATCATGAATGAATGTTGGCCTTTGATTTTAGGTTATGGGTAATCTCTCTCTCTCTCTCTCTTATTTATTTATTTATTTTTTATGGTGTTTAGGGGGAGGTGTAGGGTTTGTAGTATTGCCGAAAATGAAGAGGAGCCTTGCTAACCATCCATTATTCTATGTTCGGTGGTTATTTTTCTAATCCAAAGTTAGCCATGAACGTTTTAGAGCTAATTAATCGTTAGTTTTCTTGAATAATAACCCACAATCTATGAACATCTTATCTTAACAGATGCTTATCTTAGCCATTATTTAATCATTCAAAAACTTGCGAATCAAAGGGATATTAATCTGTTGTTGATTCTCAGTAGCAATATCATACAAATTTCAAGTTCAATTTAAACACAAGTTTTTCTTTTTGTTCCTAAACTATTTTACAATTTGCCATTTTTCTCTGAGTAATGCTAGAGACTCCAAAAATTTTACTAAATTTTTTTTCAAATGTCTCACATGGGCGCGGGACCCACATGGTGTTGGTCTCACACCCATGTGAGACATTTGGGGTCCCTAACATTTTTCTTTTTCTCTATATATAATCTTCCTCCCAAATCTTTTGTGCATCTGCTATATAGTCAAGTTCATTGCATTACTAATTTCCACTTTTGAATGGTTGAAAATTGGAATTTTCTATACCAATATTGGTTGATGCTTTCTAATTTCATTTCTTTTGGCTCACTTTTTGAATTAGCAAGCTTAGAGCATTTGTTTTTTTAATCTCGTGTTCTCGAAAAATGTTAGAACTATTACCAAATTTTTATTGGTTGTAATTGTATAATCCCCAAGTACAGGTTTTTGGATGCTCTGAGGTTTGAGAGCTTGCGAAAGCAAGAACTTGGAATCTATCTCCAAAGTACGGATTCTAGATTAAAAAAACCCAGAACATTTAATTCATTATTTTATACATTGCGTGACTTTTACGGTTTAGAAACATAAAATTTGAAATTGATTTATATATGCAGATTACTTATTTGAAATTTTTTATTGAAACACGCAAGTATATTCATCAAATGACAAAAGCCCATCTCATAAACATTTTTACTTTTGAACATCAGACTTCAAGAGCTCCAATTTGAAGAAAATCGAAGAAGCCAAAGTATCTCTCATTGAAAGAGCCCCTAATTTCAAAAATTGTTGGTCAACTTCCACCCAACCCAAGGTACATCTCTACTTTTCTTTAGTATAATTTTTATTTTCTCCTTAAATTAATGGCTATTTTATCCATTTTAGACAAGTCTTCATGCAATTCTAAACAAAACAACTTATCATATGGTAAATAAAGAAAGACTCTCAACAGTTAAGATGATAAATATTAATGGACATTTTTTTAATTCTTAATGATTTCGTTAAGAAGATAAATACAAGCGGCTCTGATTTAAAATATCCAATTTTCATATGTATGAAGAAATTCTTATAAACTACAATGGAGGGCCTGTGATTCATGAAGCAACTCTGGGGAAGCATTTCGAAGAGAATCTTATTTTTGATTATATTTCTTTTCACCAACAACTATGCACATGATAGATTATATTTGTTTTCAGATTATATTTGTCTGTCTAAACTGAACTTAAATTACACTTTGAACTTTTGTATATATAATGTAGCACACACTACAGTTCATGATGTTCACATATTGACAATTGTTATTTTGGTTGAGCATGTTACTATTCACATTTTTCTATGATCTTCTTTTATTAAATATAAAGAAAGGTCTAAAAATTTTGAATTGTTCTTTTATTGGTAACAGCATTTATCAAACCAAACAACCAATTACAATTAAAAACAATTTTACATCTTATAACGGTCTTTCATTATGGGCATTTGACTGTCTCACTAGTTAGCAAATAATCAGCCACACACGACCCAATGGTAGGATGGTTCCTGACCACCATTTTGTGCAATTTATCTAAACTGTAATTTGGCTAAACATGTAACTACTTTGATAAAGATGCTCTTATAGTTTTTTATTTTAAGAGTTTGTGTGTTAGACTGTTTGGTGCAGATTTTACTTATAATTTATTAGACATAAACCAACTATCTATCTACTACTATTTTAAAAGTTTGAACATCATGTACAAAAGTCATGAAGAGTCCTATATAAACTAGATTTCTTTTCTTTTCTTTTCTTCTTAACATAAACATTAACATTTATTTACTTATTTAACACTAAAAAACCCATTTACTTGATGGGACAAACTATTCTCATTGGAAAGCTAGTATGAGTGCATTTTTAAAATCTATTGATGAGAAAGCTTGGCACTCTGTCATCTATGGGTGGAGTGAACCTATGGTTACCATTGATGGTATTGATATCCCCAAACTAATTGATTATCAAAACTCGAGTTGAAATAGTAAAGTGCTCAATTCTCTCTTTTGCTCCGTTATACCAGAAGAGTTCCGTCGTATTTGTACGTATGAGGTAGCAAAAGAGATGCTTACTAAGTAGAATACATAACCAAGTGTGCTATCCTAGCTACAAGGAATGAATCAGTTGATATGCTCAATGAGAAACTTGTATCAAACTTCCCAAGTAAAGAATGGAGATATTCTAGTTATGACAAGGCAATTGATGATAAACTCATAATTATTTTGCAGAGGAGTTCCTTAATACATTAATTCCAAATGGACTTTCCCCACATGAATTAGTTCTTAAACTTAATTGCCCAATAATGTTGTTGAGAAATCTGAATCCATTAGATGGGCTATGTAATGGGACAAGAATGGTATGTAAAGGTTTTGAGCCGAATATGATTCATGCAGAAATAACTTCAGGACAACATGCTAGAAAACAGGTTCTACTCCCCAGAATTCCACTCTTACCAGCTGAGAATGAGTCTTATCCTTTTCAATTCAAGCATACACAATTTCCAATTCGTTTGTGTTTTGCAATGACGATAAACAAGGCTCAAGGACAAATTATACCCTATGTAGGAGTATATTTACTTGTACACGTGTTCTCTCATGGCCAACTATACATCGCATTATCTCATGGAACTTCAATGGCAACAACTAGAATCCTTATTAAAATAGAATCATAAAAATAAAATAAAAAAAAGGATCAAAGGAATTGCACAAAAAATATAGTCTACAAAGAAGTTTTGATTTCATAAAGGTACATTCACGTATCCCAATTTGAAGTTGAAAGTGTATTTTCTGATTCGGAACCAAACTGGGATGTCTTGTTAGATCGCATCAAATCTCAAGTTATTTTTTTGGGCACTTCTGCTTGGCTACTTGGAATGCAATTGACTATGTTCTTGCCCTCCCTCTCCCTCTTTTCTTGGTGCTTAGCCCTGTTTAGACTTTTTAGTTGTCTTTTATTCTCCACTGTCACCCTTATTGCATCGAAACTGTTGATGGATTAAATGGTGTCCAACTTCCTTTTCTGATCGATTATTGATGTATTTATGTTAATTTGTTGTATAAATTTATTTGTTTGTCTCTAATCTTGTGATTATTTGGTTTCAGGAAAAGAAAAAAATTTAACTTTTTTGCACTACAGGAAATGACAGTTTTCCCGACTAAAATATTGGTCGCCAAAAGGCATTTGTTTGGTCGCCGAAGCTCTTTGGCGATGAAATTTTTTTGTCGCCAATGTCATCGCCTATATCCTATCATCGATGGCATTGGCGACTAAACTTTTTTTAGTCGCCGAAAGTGATCCTTTTGGCTACTAACTTTTGATTAGTCGGAACATGTTATCTTTTTGCGACTAACATATTAGTCGTTGAAAGTTATTTTTTGGCTACTAACTTTAGTTAGTCGGGGAAGGTTGGTCTTTTGGCGACTAAATTATTGGTCGCCGAAAGTGAACGTGTAGCTACTAAACTTTGCTTAGTCGGCAAAGGTGATATTTTGGCAACTAAACTATTCGTTGCTGAAAGTTATAACATAAACTAAATTCAACTATTGGCGGCTAAAGTTGTAGTCGCCAATGGCATATATACATTTAGCGACCATGAAATTTAGTCGCCAAAAGCCTCTTCAGTTTCACTTCATTATTTTTTACCACCAAACATTTTAGTCGCCAAAGGATGCAGTGTTTTTCGTGACTAAAAGATTTAGTCGGCAATAGTTTCTTCCCCTCATTCACCCATTGTTTTAGCTACTAACTGTTTGGTCACTAAAACCCATTTTGTTTTGCTTTTGCTACTAAATTATTAGTCGCCAAAACATTTGCTTACGTATTTGGCTACCAAAATATTTAGTCGCCAAATATTATATGAAATTTTTTTAAAATTTTTTTTTTAAACCACCTATATTCATTATTAGTACAACCCGTATGCTGTATAAACAATAAAATCCATCAATACTTAATATATTTTATCAACTATTCGACAACGTCCACATTTCATCAACCGTCCATCTAAAAAATTAATATTGAACATCCAATTCTAAATGTAATACAAATTCCATACAAATTCGACAATTGATGTGGGTTAATGGATTTGTTGATACTGATGTGTTTAACAGAGTTTTGTTATATTCACATTTTGTTTGGAGTATTAGAGCTGAATTCTTTTGTCTGAATTTAGATAAGAAATTAACAGGTAGATCAGAACGACGAAGAGTTGCCTGATTTTTGCAAATTCTATCAGAAGACTCACAAGTCGAAGAAGATGAATGATTGGATTGATCCCCGACACGATGACCTACATGTAAGAATTTAACAATAGAATGAGATGGAGACCCTCTTCTGCCATATCCGAAGCTATATCAAGAGGAAAGAAAGGTATTGTAACGCCCCGAAAAAATGGGCAGGGTATATCTATTTATGCTACAAAACCCACCTGATAGACAAACACATAGATATAGCTAACTATTCCATACATCCATTTCCATTAAATCCCAAATGTCAAATACATGCTATTCACATTTCAATGCCCCAGTTCCAATCCCAAGCATACATTTTACAACCAGTATGAAATGGAAAGCCAAACAAATAATAAGTGCCCTACAGACTTACAAATTTATCCAAGAACATTCTTGGTTACACAAAATGGAGTTTCAACTTAACGCAAATACAGCCCTGGGCTTATATTCAACAAATAACAATAAAACAAAAATGAAGCCTCAGCTCTGAGTCCTCCCAAGTCAATGCCTTGGTGGAGGCATAACACCTGTACCTGAAATGGTTTCCCTTATAGGGTGAGTCACAGCCCAGTAGAGATATACTACACAACATATAAACCATGACAACACTAAAGAGGAGTATGCTCCTGCCATGCTCATGATAAAACAATTTATCTCCCTTTTTATAAAGCATGCAATGTTGAGATGCAACAACAGATATAAAATCATTTCCATTTTAAACCATATATGTTACATGAATACAGGCTCTGTGAATCTCTAGGTGAGTATCTGCAAGTAGGCCCTAATGCACTACCACTGTCATTTTTACCAGTAAACTAGAAGGCTCGACACCTGACTGCGCGGTTCTACACCCCCAACCCAGATTCACCAAGTATTCATCTTTTCGCAAACAGATACATTTCCAATCATTTCTCAAAAAACAGATACATTTCCAATGAAATGAATGTAATGCAATGTCCAATGCAACAAATGAGGAATGTGGTTAAATTACCTAAGTCTCATGTATTTCTACAACAATCATGGCTATCCTTTACCGATAGCCCAAAACAGATATTTCTAAACAGATATTTAACAATTAAATTTCAAAAAAAAATTCGATAAATACAATCTATTCCATATCTCGTCAAATATGAACAACTACACTAGTTTTCATATCACAATCACATCCGGTCACTTCTCAAGGTCTATTTCTAACCGTGTCGGTTTTATTCCAACAGATACATTAAACAAAATAATACCGTTAATGCCCAAGAAAACATCATTTTCTTTCTAAACTCATTCTCCAAGAGTTATTCAATTATGACATCCTATTTTGATCGAAAACCCCAAAAGTTAAACGTAATTCCTTTGTTTTCTTTAAAAATGTTCTTTTGGTCACAAACCGGTAAAAATTTCTAAACCAATCGAATCGAAGTCTGTTTTTGTTCAAATTTAAAACATAACTCTTTCATAACTTTACAAACATATTCCAAGTTTACACTTTCACAATTTGGGCATCAACTTTTTATTTTTCTCCAAATTTCTCTTTTAAGCAAATAAATCAAAAAAAAATTAAAAAATTCTAATTAAATTATATACAACTCTAAGCTCCCTATAATCAAGTAAAAGTGCATAAAGAAGTGTAGAAAAAATCGCTACCTCAAGCTAGAAGAGAAAACAAGCAAAAACCCCAATTTTCAACTTTGGTGGATTTCAATCTCCACTGGTCAAAACGTTGTTCTCACCAAGCTCTTCACTTTGATCTAAAGAACTATGATCTAAAACCTAATAGATTTTGGTGGATCAAAAGTTTTACATGATGAATGTCAAAGAGAACAAAAAAAAATGAGGGAGAAAGAGCCGAGCCGAAAGAAAGAGAGAGAGAGAACCGAAAGTGGGAGATAGAGAGCTAGGTAGCTTTGGAAAATGCAAAGACTTTAACGACAAGGGTTGGACAACCCCACGTGGGGTTTGTCCCTTTTTTTTATTTTACTTTTTTATTTTTTTAAATCAATACAAATATCTATCAATATATATATATATATCAATTAAAAGTATGTTTCAATATCATTATAAATTTAGTAGCATAAATGATAAAAATGATATAATCTTTTCACACCGTAAAATATATTTCGTTTGATGGTGCACCCCATAAATATTTGTAACTCTCTCAAGATTATAAAATAAATAATAATAACAATAACAACAATAATATATGGTTACAAACGAGTCATGATTTAATCAATTGGGTCCAAAATGAATAAAGTTTAATAATCTAGAATAAATCTCCATCTGAAATTAAATAATAAAATAATTTAAGTAGACTCAAGGTGGTCCTCACCATACACGTAATTAAATAATGAAAAATGATTTTTCCCCACAAATTTGTCCCCCCGAACAGCCCGAAATTTAGAAAAGAAAGAGAAAGAGAGAGAGAAAGAGAAGAGAGGGGAAGAGAAGAGGAGCTGGCAGCTCGTCGCAGCCCTCAGCCCGCCGTTGCCTCCGCCTCAGCCTCAGCCTCAGCCTCAGCCCCTGCCTCCGCCTCCGCCCCCCGCCCCCGCCTCCGCCTCCACCTCCGCCTCCCTCTCCCCCCCCCCCGCCTCTGCCTCCGCCCCCCGCCTCCGCCTCCTGCCTCTGCCTCTGCCTCTTCTTATTCTTCTTCTTCTTCTTCTTTATTCTTCTCTTCTTCTTCTTTCTTCTTTCTTCTTTTCTGATTGAAAAAAAAAAATTTCAAAACGACGAAACGACGTCGTTTTGAATTCGGGGGGATTCGGGCGCCCTCTCTTTCGAGGTACGTAGCACGATTGTTAAATACGAACCAAAATGATTAAATATAGGTTAATCAAATAAGTCCCACAAATTAAATTTATATCTCATTTAATATTCAAGACTCAAGAATAATTAAAATTCAAAAAAAAAATGCCATAATAATAATAATAATATTTCAATTTAATTCAACTCGTTACGGGTATAGGCATCCTCATGTTGATTCATGGAAAGAGTAAACTCTTGGTAGAGGCACATGGGTCATTCTTCTTTCCTAACAAGTCCATTGACATGCTCATTCCACAACATGCGTGGTCTTGTCGCTGTTTCTCATTGATCGACTGGCCAAAGTAACATTTTTTAATTGGAGTTGAAGGCAATTACCATGTGCAGCCATTTGTGCTGCTTCCCTGAGATCTAATTTTTTTTTTTTTTTTTTATCGGCAAAATAAATCTTTATTGATGAAAACATGCTAAGTATGATTAGAGTACATCAATGAAGAAGAGCTTGGAGCTAGCTGAAGCTCAAAGGTCCAGTTGGTGAGAAACCAACAAGAACAAAACAAAAGAAAAAACCAACAGATCAAAAAGCAACAGAATGCACCAACCATATCAGACTAGCAGATAGCTTAAAACCAACAGATTAACAGATCATCACCCAACAGCAGGCACCCAGATTACCAAAGCAAAGCAGCAGAATGCTGACCAACTCAAAGCAAAAAACGAAAAGCAAACCAACCATAAGAAGTCAGCAAAAATTTACATCTTAGGCAGTTGGTTTAAACATAACCCTCAATAATAAAGGAGGGAGAAGGTTACTTTTTCCATTTTTATTTTTATTTTTTAATCAACAAACAAAGAAGAGAATTTTGTTAATCATCAAGAGCAAAAGCATACAACAAGCGAAGGCTACAAAAGAAAAATGTATCATTGTCAAAACACGAAGAACAGAGTTGAAGAGATTCCAACTCCAAACACACATGCGCGCACACACAAAAACTGTACTGCTAACAATTTAGGCCAAAAACACCAGCAGCTGACCACATCATGAGACATAAAACCCCCAACATCACCTACCACCGTTCAAACAAAATGTAACCTGCTCCAATTTCGAGATTAAATCATTCGCCGAGAAGAACATATCAGATGAATGAAGCTTTACCCATAAAGCTACTCTTACTTTTACAAGCTCACACAGTTCACCCAGAAATAGACTAAAGTACCGCTATAGGAACAGAACAATTTTCCAAATCTACCATTCGAACTTTCTAAACTTTAACCTTAGCCACCACTGTAGTAAGCCTTCCACTGACCCTGGTATTACCCATTGAAACCCCCCACCAACTCATCATTTAAGACTAAACTTTCCAAACGAAATGGCATAATAGCAGAATATGATTCAAAGTTTCAGCATCAGAATTACAAAATACACAGGAAGTGTTAGCATTCAAAATCAGCACACCAATTCTTTGCAAAAACTCTGAAGACTTAATTCTTCCTTTCCATGCTAATCAAGCAAAAAAATTGAGCTATATGAGGAGTGACATTATGCAACAACATCCCAGGACAAGAGACATTCAGCCCAAGGGCAGACTCACACCACATAAAGACTGAATGCACCATAAACTGACCTAAGGATAAGGCAACCCATCTAATGTGATCAGCAAAACCAACTCTAAGGATTGGAAAAAGCAATAGAAATAATACCACTTCAAATCCTTGAAAAAGCAGAAGGTCCATAAGATGGGAACCATCTACCTCCCTCAACTCTGTAAATGCTGCAAATCAAATGTTTACATAAAGCATTGTCTTTAGATCCAAATCTCCGCCACCACTTCACCAGCAAACAATCATTTACATTGACACGTGATATCACATCACCACTTAATAGTGTAATTGTTTTTATCTTTCCAACTCATCCCATTAACATTCCACATTTATACTGTGGAATTTATCATGCTTACAATGGAGATTATGATTGAATGATAATACAAGGTGTATAGGTCTGTCAACAAGTTGGATTTTATCCAAATTCGTTAAAGAAAAATCCAATTCAATAATATGATAATTTGAATCGGTTTAATCCAATTATTAAACGGATCGGATATTCAAAACTCCAATTCAATTATCAATTTTTATAATATTTTTTTTTAAATGAAATATGAGTTAAAATTTTGTTTCTTTTCCATTCTCATTTTTTTATCTTCATAAATTCATCTACAAATTCAATATCCAAACTCTTCCTAAGGCCTATTTGATTAGAAAGAAAATTGATATTGGAAAGTGAAAATTGTATAGGAAGTGAAATAAAAATAAAAATAAAAAGAAAATGAAAAAGAAAAAGGGAAATATATAATTTGTTTGAAAAGTTGAAGATCAACTTTTTTTGGAATTATTAGAATATAAGCTGTCCAAATTTTTAGCTATCTGTGTTTTTTTTTTCCCCTTTATTTTCCAAATTAGAATTCATGTATATATATTTTTATGAAATATTTATGATTTTTTTTTAGTTTAATTTATATTGTTATAATATTGGTGATGAATCTTTCTCAAATTCTATTCCATTATGGTTACAAACATAATTTTTAGAATCCTCAATTTGCACGAAGGAAACATAGTTTGAAAAATAAATAAATAAATAAATAACTAAATGGATCAGATTCAGGTTGTGAAAAATCCAATATGTTTATAGATCTACACATGTAGATGTTGTTGTGGTATTACAGTTGAAATAAAAATTTTCTCCCTTCCTTACACACCACCGTCAAATATCCAAAATTATCATATATCTGTTTAATAAATTTTTTCTCCTTTCCTAACAAGCCACACCACCGTCAGTGCAATTAGTTTGTTTAAATTTTTTCTCCTTTCCTAACAAGCCACACCACCGTCAGTGCAATTAGTTTGTTTGCTTCTTCTTCTTCTTCTTCTTCTTCTTCTTCTTCTTCTTCTTCTTCTTCTTCTTCTCAGAGAACAACGGTCTTGATTAATTATTTTTTGGGTTGGTTTGAAAAGTGGCATTTTTAGTAATTTTTTAATTTTTTGACTAAAATATGAGTTAAAAAAATAGAATGAAGGAGAAGGATTTTTTAATTTTTTTTTTTATATAAGTTAAATGCTTTTTTAATAATTTTTTTGGCTAAAATAACTTCAATAAGGTCTTTGTCTTTTAAAAATTTCATGTTGATATATATCTGACCAATGACAAGAATAATAATTATGAGGATAATTAAAATTAGATACACACACGACTACATAATCTCTTTACCTATGTGATCATTTCTATTTCATCTGATACAAGAAGATAAATAGTTTTGGATACAAAGATAATTACCTATGAATGGTGGGGCAAAAATAATTGATTCTAAATTTCAAGAGAAGTCAATCTAATTACCTTATAATTTACCAAATAATAATATAGCTATATGGTCCACTGTCATTGTTGTTTCTTTGCTATTTCCGTTGATTTTTTTTTTTAATCAATGAAAATAACATATATATTTAAAATTCTCATATGCTAGAGGCTACTTATTGAGTCATCGTCACTGTTACTATTTTACTATTTCCATTGTCATTGTCATTACTATTTTGACATTCCTTATCTATTGCAATACACATCTTTATTTTTCTATTAAACTAGATAAGGATTGAAAAATTGTCACTATATTTCTCACGTCTTTTTCAACAATAGAAAACATAAACCAAAGAAGTCAAAAATCTTCGCTACATATCAATAAATAATTAGTAAAACACCACCCCATGGTTAGGGGTGGTCATTGGCTTGGTGATCTAAGCGTTCTAGCTTTATACTATTAAGACTTGATGTAAATATTTTAGTCCATAAGACCGAATTAGCTTGAAAGTATGAACTTATTTATTTTTGAACTAGGATTGGAATAGAATTCTAACCTATCTTAGTCCGGCCATTTGTAAATTTATTCTACTTTTTATATTATTTGGTTACATGTAAATTATAAAACATTAAAAAAAATAACAATAATATACATATTCTTTTTTTAGAATTTAATTCAAACATTTGCTATAAAGTCCAAATTCAAATATTTGTTAATTGGGCCAAATTCATTTAATAGTCCTGACCAAAAAAAATTTAATAATCCATATATCAAGATAAGTAAGCGGATTAAAATTAATTATTATTATTATTTTTTTTACTCTCAATTTTATCAACAAAAAATGATGGGTTAGAGATCTAACCATTGTTGGAGTCTTCTAACGGTCAATTCAGTTAGTACTAAAACAAAACAAAACTAGTCATATTATTCTAGATTTTATTCATGTCTAAATTTTTAGATGCCAAACCAACCATATGAAGCAAACCAAACCAAACTAACCTGTTGTAGTTCACCTTGGTTCAGGTTAGAATAGTGGTTCAGTCATATTTACACAAGTAATTTATTCTTTTATTTATAAAATATAATATCAACTTCAATCTTATATCATCAAAATTTTATAATATATTATATATAATTAGTAGTTGGCACACGCATCAAATTTAAAAAAAAAATGACAATCAAGAGTTAAACATGAGGTGTTCCTCCATTTTAAGAAACACTTCAAGGAAGATTGGATCAAGAGGCCCGTATTGGGAGGGGATTTCAGATGCATTGAGGACACCATTTCCCAATATCTTGTCTCAGAATTCACTGAAGCAGAGGTATGGGCTGCCATTAAAGAGAGTAATAGCAACAAGGCTCTCGGACCAGATGGGTTTAACCTCCTATGCTTCCAGAAGTTTTGGAAAAAAATGAAACAAGTGATTATGCAATTCTTCCAAGACTTTCACAACCACAGCAAACTTACTTATGGCATCAACAGTTCGTTCGTTGCACTTATCCCCAAGACTCCTAATCCCCATAATCTGTCAGATTACAGACCCATTAGCCTGGTGGGTTCTATATACAAGATTTTAGCAAAGGTTCTCTCGCACAGATTGAAGTCAGTAATGCCCTCCATTATTGGTGATTCTCAAACTGCTTTCATAGGGGGAAGGAATATCCTTGATGGGGTATTTATTGCTAATGAAGTAGTAGATGGTTGGAAGAAGGCTAAGCAACAAGGATTGATCATCAAGCTAGATTTTGAGAAAGCTTTCGATTCAGTTAACTGGGAGTTCCTGTTCTCTTTGATGTCCAGTTTTGGTTTTGGGACTAAATGGGTCTCTTGGATTAAAACATGTGTATCTACATCTAGAATCTCCATCCTAGTAAATGGTTCTCCAACTAATGAGTTCTCTCCCCAAAGAGGACTACGTCAAGGTGACCCATTGTCACCCTTTCTCTTCAATTTAGTGGCTGAGGGGCTTAATATTCTACTAAATAGAGCACTAAATCTTGGCATCCTACATGGTGTCTCGGTTGGGGTTAATGGGGTTCTGTTATCACATCTTCAATTTGCTGATGACTCAATTTTCTTCTGCAAGGCTGATATGGACCAGGTGGTGATTGTCAAAAGACTCCTCCGGTGCTTTGAAGTCCTTTTGGGGCTTAGAATAAATTATCACAAGAGTGTTGTGTGTGGTGTAGGTGAATGATGAGTATCTAAATGAAATTGCCAGTCTCTTGAACTGTCAGGTGCAAAGCTTGCCACTGAAATTTTTGGGGCTACCTTTAGGAGCCAACCCGGGTAGAAAATCAACCTGGAAGCCTGTGCTTGATAACATTAGATCTAGGCTTTCAGGTTGGAAGAGGAAAATGTTGTCCTTTGCTGGGAGGTTAACCTTGATCAAGTCTATCCTTTCTAGCCTCCCGGTGTACTATCTTTCCCTTTTCAAGATGCCCGAAGGCGTGGCTCATGAAATTGAAAAGATTGAGGCTGCTTTCTTGTGGGGTGGTGATGGCCTAAAAAGAAAAGTTCATCTGGTAAAATGGGTTGAGGTTACAAAGAGTGTTGCCCAAGGGGGTTTGGGCATCAGAAGGATCAAGGATGTCAATGCATGTCTGCTTCTAAAATGGTGGTGGAAATTTGGAAATCAAATCTCAGCATTATGGAGGAAAGTTATCTGTAGCAAGTATAAAATTGAGGTCCAGTGTTGGCATCCTCCTGTGCAATCCTCCTACAAGTTCTCTAAGGTATGGAAGGATATCACCTGTATAGGAGTCCATAGCGCTCATACATTTCAATTCTTCCTGGATAACTGCCAAATCAAGGTTGGAATGGTAGTCGTATCAGATTTTGGCATGACAAGTGGTGTGGATCTACCTATCTAAAGGAGGAATTCCCCTCTCTCTTCAACCTGTCTGTTGATAAGAATGGTTCTCTTCAACATTTCTATGCCAGGAAAACCAGCACTTCAGTTTGGAACTTTCCATATAGAAGAAATCTCTATGCCTGGGAAGAGACCAATGAAGCTAGGTTGATTACAATGTTATCTTCTGCCCCCCCTTTGTGCCTCTCCAGTCCTGACAGCCTGGTGTGGTCTGTTGTGGGTCCAGGTTCTTGTGTTTTCTTTGTGTCCTCCATATATTCTCTTTGTAATTCTCTCCTTGGGCCTCACTTCAACATCAGTGAATTCATCTGGAGCAATACCTTACCTCCCAAAGTTCAGTTTTTTGGATGGTTAGCTTGGAAAAACAGAGTTAAAACAGCGGTGTTTCTGCTCGATATTGGTATCCTAGGCAGCAATGTTTCTCCTTTATGTCCTCTCTGCAAAGTGGCCTCTGAATCTGTGTCTCATGTTTTGCTCCATTGTCATTTCTCTTGGACCATTTGGTCATATGTGCTATTTGAGTGGGGGCTCAGTTGGTGTATTCCTCAATCTGCAGCAGCTCTGTTTAACTGGTGGATGGGGGTTAAGCTCAAGCACCCTCTCAGGAAATTTTGGGGAGCAATCCCACTGGTTGTACTGTGGTCCCTTTGGAGGCTAAGGAATGAATGTGTTTTTAGAGATGCTCATCCTAATGTTGTAGAATTGTGGGAACTTATTAAGATCAGATTGGCTCTTTGGCTTAAAGCTTCTATCAAGGATTTCCCCTTCACAGTTGAGGGTGTGGTTCTCAATTGGAGTCAAATCAAGCTATGTTATTCAATTTAAAAGGAATCTGCCACAGTCCTGTTCAGTTTCAGCTCCAATGGTGATCTGCTGCTGTTATCCCAGTGGGTGATTTACAATTAGTGATTTGTGTAGCTGACCTGGTGATTGATACCCCAGCGGGATTGTTGCTAAATTGGTGATTTTATGATCTGGTAGAGTGGCTAATTTCTGGGTGCTTGTTGCTATCTTGCTGACTTGTTTGTTGCTCCAGTTGGTAGAGTTGAGTTGTTCTCTGCCTTGCTGACTTGGAATTCTTGGCTGTTTGGGGTTCTGTCCCGCCAGTGGGTGATCTCCATCTGGTAGTGTTGCTGATTTTTGTGGGGAAAGTGATGGTAGAGTTGAGTTGTTCTCTGTCTTGCTGACTTGGAGTTCTTGGTTGTATGGAGTTCTTTTGTTCTCTCTTCTTGTTGGTTTCTCACCAACTGGAGCTTTGAGCTTGTCCTAGCTCTGAGCTCCTCTTTATTGCTGTATTCTATCATTATGTTGTTTTATCAATAAAGATTTTTTTTGCCGATCAAAAAAAAAAAGTGATAAAGGTCTTCTTTACCCGATCGAAGGTTTTGATTTCAAAGAACACTAATTTGGTCTTCATGAATAATATAGGTAGATACATAATAAGCAAGTCTCGAATATTACAATAGAACAAAAAAATAAAAATAAAGGGTAAAACTAACAATTATTCCTTTTAACTTTTACCAAATTTTTAGTGTGACCCCCAAACCTTTTTTTTGCTATTATTATTATTTAAATCGTCCAACTTTGTTTTAATTTTCAATATGACCCTCCAATGTTTACTTTTTCTTTTTCTTTTTCTTTTTTTTTTTTTTTTGAGTACTAATCATCACATTATATTAGATACCAAACTTAATAACATCAATTGTCAGCTTATGTGCTGGTTGAATTACATTCCTTCCGACCTTACAAATACTAACATATTTAAATTGTTTACTATAATTAATAATATCACTAGCTATACATAATTTTCCAATCTTGGACTTCCTTCTTGTGCTGAAGCATGGTGACCAATACTTGACAATCTGTTTGGATAGTTAACCCTTCAATCCCTGCATCCTTTGCCCACCTTAAGGCTTCCCAATATGCCATTGCCTCAGCTGCCAACGGAGTAGGGAGAGGCTGCACAGCTAAAGCCTGTTGATATAGTTTGTGACCCCCAACATTCAGGCATATCCATGCAATACCTGCATCTGTAGTAGTTGTTTTCCATGCACCATCTATTAGAATCACTGAATGTGAGAAACAATACCTGCACTTCTATTTAAGCTGTCTTTGTTTTAATTTTCAATGCAACCTTGGAACATTTTATCGTAAACTTCAAACAATTATTTTTCTATTGGGCCTCCAACTTTCATAATTAAGTCAATGTAGTCCAATCCAATATTAAATATGAAAATATATATATTACCATTTGTTTTCTAATTGACCTAATTTTAAGGTTTACACCAATAAAATGATTAATAAATAAGAAAAAAAAATATGAAAAGCAAAAATCATGTTTTCCTCACATTTAAGTTATCATTTTACCCATTTAAGGAAAATTATTATTCCATCCTAAAAAATAAATAATTTCACTTGAAACTGCTAGCATTTTCACTCTGCATTTTTTTCATGACATTTAAATTATCATTATCTTGGTTTAAATCTTAAAATTTGTAACGCCCAAAAATAAATATACAAACCCATCTCATAAGTGGAAAATACAATAGAATTACATGCTTTCATTCATCAGAGTTTGATATACAAAATGTGACACATGCGATGCATATTCATAAATAGTCTATCCTAAATCTACAGCATGTGTTTCAAGTAAACAAAAGATGAAGGTTGAACAGATATTTGTAGACACCCCATTTTTGACCGTCCTCAAGACTTGGTTGTGCTTGTAGGTACACCCAACAACTGGTTCGATTGCTCGCCCAGCATTCGACTGTCGAGGCGGAACGTCACCGATTCGAGTTTCCCGGACCTTGTATCCTTTCTGCCTCATTTTAGGACCCTATTTTGGTCCTTTCAGAGTGGCCCTCTTGGTGCATTGCCGGCCATGGCATGGCACTGCCGGCCATGGCTTTGCCCCTGCCGGCCACTGATGAAGCCCTGCCGGCCATCAGTGTGGCACTGCCGGCCATTACTGATGGCCGGCACCCCCCCCTATCTCAGCTGGTTTTCCTCCAGATCTTCTGAGCCAGCTGGATTTTTGTTATCTCCCCTCCATACACGTGTATGGAGGGATGGAACTCTTGCAAAGCTTCTTTGCATTGCCTCCTTCTATATAAGCAAGAGGCCATCCTCTTTGACAGGGGTCCTGAGTTTTTGAAGAGAAAAAACTCTCTTTCTCTCTATATTGCTTGAGTTTTGTGCTTTGAAGTCGGATTTCTTTGCACTTTTACACTACAACACATAGATATACACCACCACCATTGAACAAAGCTTCTTGGGAGGTCTTCTTGAGGTCTGAAAGCAAACTTCCACCCCCTGAAATTGCTGGTTTCGAAGAGGGTCTTCAAGGGTGAGCATTTCCCCCATTTTTGCACTTTCTTGCATCTTGCTTTAGCCCTCTTTGCATATTGTTTTAGGCTTTGCTTATAACTGAAAAAAGTCTTTTTTTTTTAGTGCTTTTTAAGTTTGGTTAAGGTCATTTTGCTGTTTGGGGTGTGTAGCCCCCTTGCATGCTTTGTTTGGCTTTGTTTTAAGCCATATTTGGAGGCATCCGAGCTAGCCTTGGTTTGGCCTTCCTACCACTGAAATCCAGTGGATTTTCAGTGGTAGAGGTGTGGTTTTGAGGTCCTTAATCAGAGGGGGTAGTCCCCTCTCTTTGTATTCCTCTTTGCTTGCATTTTTGGCCTTCCAAAGGACCATCCCTCTATGCATTTTTGAGGATGGTCCAGGCCTCTTTTTTATGATTTCTAGGACCTACCTTGGCTCTGTCCAATGCTGGTTTGGTCATGCCTTGCTTGCATCTTGCATGTATAGTGTAACTCCATTCATAGCTCATCAAAGTAGCATGTGTGCATAGTCTTTGTTGAGTCCATTTCAGTCCATTTTTGGTGATGTTTTACCATGCCATGAACCTTTTTTGGGTTGGTTTTGTTACTCCATACTTGCTTGATGCACTTGTAATGTAAATCCCCTAAACTAGCTTCATATGCTCCATGCCATGCCATGCCATGTCATTTTAGCTTGTTTGGTTTACATTCCAGCATGTATTTGGTCATCATTTGGCATGTTATGACCCTATCCATAGTTGGTTTGATCATCCTTTGCATGCTCCATATAGGTGTAGAACAAATCTTGTTTACTAGCCCTTTTGTGCATGGTGTTTGGACCCATCATACTAGCATATTTTGGCTTTGCTTAAACATGATTTTATGCTTATTTTGAAGTGTTCTAGGACTGTTTTGGGCTGCCATGGCCATATCACTCATGCTTTGTATAGCTATAGTGTAAATGCTTAGGCTAGTCTTGGGTTTTGAGACCCCTATCATGCCATACATGTGATGTTTGCATGCCTTGCCCTCATTCCACATGCTATTTCAGTCCATGAAATGTTGTCATTCACTTGCATTTGACATGCCTTGAATGCTTTATATAGCTTGTGCTTTATGCCTTAAGAATGGACTTTTGTGCATGCCATTAAGCCTAAGCCTTTGGCTCATCATTTCAGTGCATTTTGGGTCTTATTATACCATGATGCAACTCTGTTTTTGGTTGTCCAAGTCATGCCATGTTTGATTTCAATAGGTGTAGTGCATTGCCTCATTAATGCCTTGCATGCTCCTTGTGTTTAGCTTTGTGTTCTAGCCTAGGTTGGCTAGCTTTGAGCTTGGTTTTGGTCTTGTTTGGACCTGCCCTAGGACTGTTTTAGGTCCCCTTGGCCCTTTGGGGCTTGCCTTGTATGGCCATGGCTTAAATCCCTTTGCTTACTTTGAGCCTTGAGCATCCTAACATGCTTTGTTTGCATTGTTGAGTTGATTTGGCATCACTTTACATGGTATTTCAGAGCTTACTCCATTGCCATATATCCATGTTTGTTGCTCCATAAGTGTGCTTAAGAGTTGTCCTCTTTGTGCCTTAATACTTGAGCCATTTGGCATGCATGTTTGCCTTGCTTTCCATGCTTTTCACGCCATCAATTCCATCTTTGGCTACTGATTTGGACCTAGTTGAGAGCCGTCCATGTTGGTGTAAGCCCATTTTACCATGTTGTCGCATGCTTATTACATGTAGTATGTTGTTGCATACTTGTTTAGCTTTACATGACTTGCATGTTAACATGTTCATATTGCATTTTGTCATGTTGTCCAAGGTTGTCACCTCACATCATACTTATATGCTTGTTGCATGTTTGGTTTAGTTGCATGTTTGCACACTTAGGTCATGTTGCATGTTTGCCATGCTTATGCGTTGCATTGCTTGGATTAAGCATTAATCCGAGCACGAGAAACAAGGGGCGTTTCATACTTCAAGTGATGGAACGTGTCTCAATTCTCGGTCGCCGAAGCTCTTGATGATTCATGATAGAGTTCTAGGCTTTACTTGCTTTGTTTGTGCATTCATTTTCATATTGATTTGCACAAGTTGGATCTTTGGCCATCATGCATCGGGATGCGTGATTGATGATCATGGATCCAACTTGGCCTCTCCCTTGATGTTTGAGGTGATTTGGAGTGCCATGGTGCATACATGTCCTTGGGAAACCCTCCATTTTCTCTATTTTGTGCTTCGTTGCAGTTTGGTGTCACAGCACACCAGTGGCCGGGGAGCCTGCCATTGATGGCTGGCAGTGTGCCACCCTTGGCCGGCAGTGCTCTGCCCTTGGCCGACAGTACTCCTCTCCTGGCCGGCAGGCCACTGGTGACTTCCCCTGCAGTGTTTTGGTAAGGTTCAGCAACAAGCACTGGAAGACACCCTGCAAACAGAGTCTCTGAAGAGCAACCGGAAGGCGTTTCGAGGTGAGGAACCGAAGTGAGCGTGCATCTCCCTCTTCTTCAAACAGAGCCGGAATGGCATCATTTACTGCTTTCCCTATTTGTTTGTTGTCGTTCATTTGTTAGTTAATTAATTTGTTAATTAATTAAGTTGTGTAATAATTAGTTGTAGCTAGTTATTCATTCGGTTTTGTAATAATTAATTAGCTCGTGAGTTAGTTAATTAGGTGGATTGTATTATTTATTTGGACCCTCCGAGTAAGGGCCAATGTTGTAATAAGTGTGCGTGGGTGTGTGTATGTCTTCCAACCTCACGTCTTTCTTCCCTTTTATTTAACCGCTTACAATGGTTAGATTTAGGGCATATCTCAATTAGCATTCTTATGCTTCGCATGTTTGCATTCATTCATTCGTATTGCATGCACCGGGCTCGGCGCATCATGCTAACTGCATTGTATTTCAAATTCAATTTGAATACGTGTATCAATTGTCACATTCCACATGCCATCCTAAGATTAGCCGAGCCTATTCTAGATTGCATTTTGTATGTGATGCATTAGCCACTTAACATGGACTAGGGTCATGCATGTTTTGCTAACTAGCTTCATTGTTTTGGCACAGAGTATGATGTAAGTATTTATGCTTTAGCATCTTGCATGAGTGTGAATGTTAACATAACAGCATGCTTACCATGTGGCTAAATGCCTAGTTGATATAACTGCCTGGATGCCTGTGGGTGAAGGTTGGATTGCTTGAATTAGGATAATTCATTGAAATCCGCATTTTAGCCTACTTGCGAGTAGCAAAACTTCAAAGCATTTTCCAAACAAACGAATATGCAATGCTTCGTTCCAAATTAGGCGATCTAGTCTATACTCTTTTGCTATGCGCATCACATAGTAATTCTAGTTGATTAACCGGAATAAGAACGCATGTGTTTTCAAAAACAAGATATCATGGTTAGTAGAGGCCGATCTTCGGATCGGGCGAGAGGGGGTGCTCATAGCTGACCTTCCCCAATCGTACCCAAGTTCTCTAGCCGAGGCAACTTTGGTGATGACGGACACGTGGCCTTTGGCACCGAGTTAGGGTTTCCTAAATTTTCCCAAAAATAAAAATATTTAGGTGGCGACTCTGTATCTGGCAAAGCAGTCCATGTTTGGCACTTCTTTCAAAAAATCTGTTTCTCAAAACGATTTGCCAGATTTCGACTCTTTGGTTCAGATTTAGAACCGTAACAAAATCGAGTCCGAACTGTAGCATGAGGCCCAAGGGCGCGTCTACAATATTCAAATGCCCTAAAGGTTTACATCTTTCCAAATCATTGCTTGGTTACAACAAAAGAGAGCCTAGCTCTATACAATTTAAGCCCTTGGTTATACTAAATTATTACAATAAAAATGAAGCTCTTACTCCAAACTCCCTTCGAGCTACTGCCTTGGCGGAGGCATATCACCAACACCTGAAAATGGTTTTCCCCAAATAGGGTAAGCCAAAGCCCAGTAGAAACAATTTAACACAATATATAAATCTTAACAAATTTATAAACATGTTGTGCATATACAATGCTCATGGCAAAACATTTATATTCTACATGATCATAGAATGCCGAATTTCATAACTTGACCTATTGTTCTTCAATTCTTTCCAAGTTAATTTAATTCATCTCACTTTATAAGTCAATTTTATTATTTTCGCGACAACTCAACTGAGACTACAACTCAGTGGTGCTCAATTCAACACAACCATCGCACAAACACTTCAATTTGCCATTTTACGGAAATTTCGTCCGCGGGATCGGCACCCATGTATACGCGTGGTTTCGAGACTTTCACCTTGGATACACAGACCAACTTAATTTCAATGGAGTCCATCCCTATCTCCTCCCAATCATGGAGTACATCCCATTTCTCCTCCCAAACAATCATACATATACAATGTATTTAAAATACAGTCATATTCAATGACGACCAACAAGAGGTTAGTTTCAATTCACCTAATTCTCATGTAATTTCTACAACAATCATAGCTATCCTCCACCGATAGCTCAATACATATATTTCTAAATAGATATTCAATCTCAAGACAGATAATTTATTCAAATTCCTATATGTGTGAGGTAATACATATCCAACTCCACCATTTATACCAACATCCATCTAATTTCACATTTACAATACCAATTTCATTTATTTATACAAAATAAATATTCGAAACATTTTACGGCAAACTCTCATTTTTCCCAATACCAACCCAAATGTGAAAATCAATTATTTTGTCACACTATAACCTCATTTTTCGAACCCCAAAACCATTTATATTTCATTCACTTAAAATCCCTCTTTTGATTTTGGATCCCAAACCCTAGGTTTGTCTAACATACTCCCAAATCCCACCATTGTTACATAACACCCAATAACTAAGCTAAAAACCATAGGAAATTGTAGAAAATCCCTACCTTGAAGTTAGGAGTTGAGCAAGTGTAGACACCCCATTTTGACCAATCCTAAGACTTGGGCACTTTCTTTTGATTACCCTATGATGACAAAACAAGAACGCGTTTCTCATAGAATCCTCAATAAGAAAACTTAGAATTTGAACCCTATTTCCAACCCTGAACAGCCACAAATTACCTTTCCAAGGGCATATCTGACCTCACGGTTGCGTCTAGAATGGTTCGTTTAGCTAGGATCAACCTTTGTTGCACTTTCGGGGGCCTCACTGAAAAATTGTCCGAAAATCTGGGTTACCACATAATTATTTGAAACTTTTGGGCCAAATTGTAAACTCATGAAATATTCTGTTATGTAAAGGAATATTCTGTTAAGTCAAGGAATATTCTGTGCATATGCAGAATATTCTGTCAATGCTGACTGGGACGCTGACGTTGCGGTCTTGCTGATGTGGCATAAATGGATTGGTCCTTGTTCATGACGTGGCGCTGACTTGTCTTTACCCAAAAAATTGAATTTAAGGAATGCTGGTGAAGGGGTTTAAACCCCCAACCTAAGACTCCACACCCAACACCTTAACCACTCTACCAAAGCTTTGTCTTGTATTATATTTCCCTTCATATAATATTTGACCATTTCAAACCAACAAGTAAATAAGGTGTATTTTTTGCATTTTTTTCTTGTGTGTGGGACACTCCGCTACCCCATTGGCCGACCCATATATCACCAAATACATACCTAATCATCCCCCATCGTCAAAAAGAGGTTTTATTTGCATCCATAAAGGAGTATCCCATGCAACCACCTTGAAAATTTTCCCTCCTATCACATTTTTGTCTCCCACCTTCTTTTTGACTTTCACTCTCCCTCATTGCCTATATAGAATGATCATATTGTAAGAGAGAGGGAGGACAACGGATTTGAAGAGAAAAGAGTGAGAAAATGGTGAAAAAAGAGAGAAAAATTGAGTTTTTGAGCCAAAAACACTCCTATCTTCCATATACACCCCATACCTTCCATACAAACTGAAATTCCATCTTTCATACACCTAAAACTCCTCCAAAAATTCTTAAATAGCTAAATTTCAGTAGTGATTGTTTAAAGGAAAAAGTGAGTGCTGTTGAAAGTGAGAAAAAAATAAAAGAGTTAGCCACTTTTCCACCATACATACCCAGAGTTCCATTCTAGTTTCAAATTGCGGATTGAGAACACACTTCTTAAACTTGAGGGTGATCAAGAGGAAGTTCGGAAATCAAGAAGTTCAATCTTTCTTTGGAAGGTAAATTTCTAGTTTTCATTTTCTTATATTTTCTATCTCATATTTATTTTCTTACTTCTTATTTCATAGTGTTTTGTTATAATTCAAGTGGTTTGTTTATCTAATTTATTTTCTTACTTTATATTTCATAGTGTGTTGTTGTAATCTAAGTGGTTTGTTTAGCTCATAACTATTTATTTATTTATTTATTTTTATTTGATTTCTTTAATTTCATATTAGTTTTGTTGTAATCTTGCATGTTCTACCTCATATTTACTTTTTTGTTTTAGGTTCATGTTAGTTTTGTTGTAATCTTGTATGTTTTGTCTTATATTTGCTTTCTTGTTTTAGTTTTATAGTAATTGTGTTGTAATCTTGCATTTCCTAGCTTATATTTTTCTTGTATTAGTCTCATATTAGTTTTGTTGTAATCTTGCATGCTCTACCTCATATTTGCTTTTTTTTTGTTTTAGGTTCATGTTAGTTTTGTTGTAATCTTGCATGCTCTATCTTATATTTGTTTTCTTGTTTTAGTTTCATAGTAATTATGTTGTAACTTTGCATTTCTTAGCTTATATTTTTCTTGTATTAGTCTCATATTAGTTTTGTTGTAATCTTGTATATTCTACCTTATATTTGTTTTCTTGTTTTAGGTTCATGTTAGTTTTGTTGTAAATTTGCACTTTTTATTCTATTTTATATTTGTTTTTATGCTTTTAATTTAACCGGTAGTGGTTAGTTGAGTCACCTACATATTTCTCGTTTGTTCCATTTCTTGGTTTCGCAATAAGACAGGTTTTGCTAGGACTAGTTGACTGGCCGGTTAGCTTCTTTTGGACAAGATGTCATTGTCTTCCGATGTTAACCAACTTTCGGTGGTTTTCAAGGCACATGAAACTATTTTTTTTTTCCTTTTGTTTATTTTATTTTGAGTGTATTGTGAGATTTTTATTTTGTTGTAATATTCTCCTCACCTACCCTCTAATTTGGTTTGTAATAATTTATTCAAAGTGTTGTAATAATTTCTCGCCCCACTTCTTTCTATCCCGTTCTTTTACTTGCTTTCTTTATTTGTGAATATGCATCATATTTATTTTATTTTATTTTTTGTCGTTATATCCATACTTTGCATCTATGTTTCATGCATCTTGATTCGGCTAAGTTTGCATTTGTAGATTTAATCAATTCCTATGTGATTATGTGCGCTACCTCATGTTCTTGAGGTGATTCACATATCATATCTTAGAAGTCGAATCTTTAGTTGCATCTCATGAGTGAATTGCATTAGGATTTTGTACATAAGATTATACATGTTTTACTAACTTTGTTTTGTAGCTGTTCGAGAGACGTCGGTAAATATGTAAGTTTTTATACTTTAGCATCCCGTTTGTGTGTGTTTTTCTTATTATGTTTAAGCATCCTACCATGTGACTACTTGTTTACTTGATATAACTGTATGAATGCTAGTGGATGGAGGTTGTGTCGCTTAATTTGGAATAGTGCTGATTATCATGTTTGTAAACTCAATTTATTTGGATTGTACATCTCCAAAACTCTTCCAAAACTACATGAAATCAAATTATTCCAAAATAAATGATATAGTCTATACTTGTATGCTTCACATAGTAATTTTTAAGATTTATTAAATAATTAAAATATGAACATAGAAAGTAAATAAAATTCATATCAAGGTTTAGTAATGAGTGGGGGTACTCAATTAATGACCTTTCCTTCTCATACCTAAGGCTCCGAATCGAGACAACTTTGGTTATGACGAATAATGGCCTTGGCATGAGTCATGAGTTTACTAATTTCTCAAAATATTAAGTGGCGACTCTGAGATCTGATGACGTAGTCCATTTCTGGCAATATATATATATATATTTTACAATAAAATAGATTTTCTAAAATTTGCCAAATGTGGACTCTCATCTATGTGTTATATTGCACTTGTGAGACTAGATCAAAGAGATCTCGGGAGTTTGAACTATTTAACGCGCACGGGTACTTCCCGGGCATGTTACACAAGGTAAAGGAGAAACTCTAACGACACCGAAACCAATTTCTATTCGGATGAAAACGTAGCTCTTGGACTCCAACTTCTTCTCAAAGACACAAGGACGAAAAATTCAATGAATCTATGTAAAAAAGTAGAGAGGGAGTGAGTTTTAGAGAGAGAGAGGGAGGGTCTCAACTTTAGGGTTTTAAAGGAAATAGATTTGAAAAAGTGATGTAAAAAGTCATTTTCACGAACTGATATACGCACAGTCCACTTGACACAATCAAGAGGGCATTATCGCTCGAGCACAAGAAAGGCCGCTCGAGCGCCCACTTGCTCGAGCGTAGGAAACGTTGTTACAGCGTAGAATACACTCTCTCAGTAGTTTTGCAAACCTCCAAAAGTACTGAGAGTTTGCAAATCCCACTCGAGCGCAAGAAGTGCCGCTCAAGCGGAGGACCAAAAATCTGAGCAACAAAAGGTTTGAAAACCAAGCGACCAACCTGTTCAAAACACAACCACAACAATCCCAAAGCCAAATTTAAGGGAAAACAAAGGGAATCAGAGATGTACCACAACACTAAACCATGAAACCCGAATCAGGAGTACAACGAAGATAGGGTCAAAACCAAAATCACTATAAAATTAAATAAATTAGGAAGTACACAATGGTTTTACCCATATCTATTTATTGACAGACTGCATTGACATATGAAATAAAAAAAAAAATGAAAACATCCAAAACAGTCCCCAAGTAGAGAACAGTTCTTGAAATTGATTCACTCGGTTCATATTTCATCTATCCAGAAGGTGTTATATATTAAAAAGCAGAAAACTTTTGTTGTCTTTTCTTTAACAAAGTTTTCTCTCAACAACCAAAAAAAGGGTCAAACAAGAACCAACTGAATATAACTCATTCATGCAAGAACATGCCACAGAATAGCATATACTAGTTCTATATAATTCATATATTTTATTATTTACTAATTTCATTGCACTTAAACTAATCCCAGTTACACAGTCAGTGTGGTCAATATGAATTTTACACATCTTACATAAAATCTAAATATTCATTGTATATGTCTTCAATAAATAAATTTTGAATACATGAATTACATCTAACAATAGAAAATCAAGAAGATCAGAATTTACTGTTTATTTTTTGCTGTTTGACACAGCCTCGAGAAATTTAAAGGTGGGAGGTTTATCAGCACCCCTTCTTGAGTACTCTCTCCATCTTCGAGAAGCTGTTGCAGCTCTTCGTGCTCTCCTTTTTGCTTTCTCCTCTGCAACCACCACATAAAATTTTAAAGCAAAAAGTGCGGCCACATTTTGAGGCAATTTTTGTCGTATATATGATTTGTATTAATGCAGAAACCATTCAACCATCAACATAATTTACTATAGTCACCACAATAATAAGCATCTAGGGACCGAAAATTTATTTATATTCTACTAAATGCACTAGTGTAGCACATTTACAATTTCAATTTTTATTTTTATTTTTTATTTTTAGTATTTCCAATGAACACTAAAGATCAAAGTGCCTTGAATTCTAGCCTCTTTGGATCTTTACAAATGCTAAAACTAGTGACAATACTATGTGCGGAAACTATAAAGCATAGACACAGACACGAGACACCATGATTCTCAAAAAATTATGGTACGAAAGCGGCAGGAATACGGCAATAAATATATTTTTTATATATTTTTATTTACTATTTATTTTAATAGAAATTTAGGATACAAAGATATGAGAGGTATATGGATACATATGTGGGTGTTTTTTTCTTCCCCCTACCTTTTTCTCTCTTTATTTCAATATATTTTACTTCAGTACCAAATCAACTACCTAAAATTATTTTGTAAAATAAATAAATAAACGATAAAGGTGTCCTGAAGAGTGTCCTATCACAAGACACGAGTGTCTATAGCATATTCTACAAAAAAGATTAAAAACTTGAACGCCATGTGGCATGTTGAACACGTTGACACCCGTGTCCTGTCTATTAGACATTGATAAAACTATTGAATTCACCCATGGGAAGGTAACCAACCGAAGTCATGAATGGAGGGTACCAACCGGCAAGCCGCAAAGGTGGACGGCCACCTTTGTTGAATGACCAGCTGGCCATGTGCAAGGCCAGCTAACTCTCACCTACCATTATGTGTATAAATGAAGAGGGTGTGAGAGGGGAAGAGGGTGAGCAAACCGCAAGGACAAACCAAAGAGAGTGAGAGATGTGAGGCGAAGAGACCGTCTCTCTCGGTGTGAGCAAGGGAGACGGGAGAGTGGCTGAGTGAAGAGAGTATGAGCTCCTCTTATATTGTAATCTTTCTATAATCTCTCCATTGGTATAGTGATAACCGGTTACTCTCTCATGGACGTAGGCTTTAACGCTGAACCACGTTAAATATGGTGTCTCCTTTTGTGTGGGTGTGTTTTTTCTGCTTGCTATGATTTCTATAAGGTCCAAATCCCAACAATTGGTGTCAGAGCCTCGTCGGTGCGTTTCGCAACAAAAACAGTGCGTTTTTCAAAACTATCCAGAAATGAAATTGCTCGAAATCAGGTTTTGAGCATACCAGGAGCAAGGTCTCGACAAGAGGAGTCCAGAAATGCAAAGAAGAGCCCCAGAGGAGCCCGGACGCGCCCTCACGCGCCACCTAAAGAAAGCGCGTGAGGCCCAGTCTCTGCACGCGCCCCACGCGCCGTGAAGTGAAGTCGGCGTGTCTTCTCATGCGCCCGCACGCGCTCCACGCGCGGCGGAAGGAAAAAGGTGAGTGAGGGAGGCGCGTGTATGCCACGCGCACGCCATGTGGCGCCGCGTCAGCAGCCATATCAGTAGCCACGCAGCACATGTCAGTGCCACGTGTCATCCACGTCATCGGCACGTGGCGTCCAGTCATCGACACGTGGCGTCCCACATCATCGACATGTCGGCCAGTCAGCGCCACATAGCAGCACAGTCATCTGACACGTCATCGATCAGAGGTGGGATCCAGTGTGACGCGGCAAGGGTGTAGCCGCCTGAGGAAGGATCCAGTGCTTCGCGGCTATGGTGCAGCCGCATGAGGAGCGATCCAGTGTGCTGCGGCTATGGTGCAATCGCAGATCTGAGGCGTACAAAATGTTTTGACTAAATCCAAGCCATTCGGAGTCCGTTTTTGGCGATCCAATAGTGCTTTCCAACTATTTGGAGTATTCCGGACACATCCGTACGGCCAGATTTTGGAATCGGAGTTTCTGTAAAAAGAAGACAGATTAAAGTGGCAGACGGCATCAAGTACAGCGGACGGAATATTTTGTTGGTACATGAAATATTCCTTGAACTTCTGAAAATTGTAATTTGGCCCAGAATTTTTAGAAAATTGTGGTGTGGCCCAACTTTCAGGGATATTTTTCAGTGAGGTCCCCGGAAGTGCAGCGAAGGTTGGTCCTAGCTAAACGGACCGTTCCAGACGCAACCGCGAGGTCAGAATAGTGAAATTCTGAACGGTTTTGAAAGATTGTCAAAACATGGGAGTTTGTCATCTTCAATAGACGAAGGAAGGTTGCCGGATATTGTGGAACGCTGCGAATTCACTGAAGAGGTTAGAATGGGCAGATTCTGACCAGATTAGATAACCAGATACAAATCGAGATAGATCATTGAAGACCAAAGGAGATCAGGCTTAATCAAATGGCAAATCAATGGAGATCAGGATTGGTCAAGGGCGATCAGAAGAATTGCACATGATTATCTCAAGATCAACAATGTCTAGGAAAGTTCTGTCAAAAAGACACTGTCTAAGGAGACTGGTTCTTAAATGGGACCGATTGTGACCCCACCAGCCTTTCCTGGGAACTTTCCTGGTTGTTGATGTGATCGGAAGATCTGGTTCAATCAAAAGTCCACTTCATCAGATAGATGATTTGGCAACGAGTACAGGCTCAGGGAAATACTGTGGCTGTTGGAGCTACTGTATACGAGTAGGTACTGATGGTATGTGGACGTGTAGAACAATAGTTGCAGAGGAGCATACTAAGCGCAGAAGCACAAATGCAGACGTGCAACAGTGCAAGGGTATGCTAGAGTGTCGTACAGAGGCACAAGAGGAGTGTGCAGCAACGGGTTGTTGAAAGTTCACAGGAACTTCCAAATAGAGAAATTAAGACAGATAAGACGCAAGAGTGCGCGCCAAGGAGTGGCAAGTTTTTTTTTTTTTTTTTCTATGGTGGTTTCTTTAGTTCTATGGCAGCAGAGGATAGAGTTGATGCGGATCTCTCAAGCAAGCTCGACGCAGGGAGACCAGAAGCCATGGGTGCGAGCACTATGCAAGAAAGTGCATAGCTGACGATGCTTTGACAGATGGAGCTACTGTCAACCATCAATCTACTGGACAGCAAATCAGGGATTGCAAAGGCACAGACAACAAGCGTATGTGGAAACGCTAGGAGGTGGTTCAGAAGTGCAGAGGGCAAAGGCTGACAGTTTAGAGGAAAAGCTCTAAGCAAAGAAAACTGAGGACGTTGATGGGATAAACGATGAGTTTTCTATTGCTCCAACGATTGGTCCTGCGAGGTAATGTATGACAGTCAAGGGCATCCCAGTAGGGGGTGCAGGACATCCAATCAGGGGGTGTCAGATATCTTGGTTGCGCAAGTTCAAGCATAGCAGGTGTAGACATCCGAGACAGGAAACGTGGAAGAGATCTGCGGGAGATAGGAACAGAGGCTCTCTCCAAATCAGAGAGTGGTGTGAGTTGAGGATGTAGGATTCCCTCCTCCTCTTGTATCTCTGGTGTATTATCTCTAGCTTTCAGGGGATGCAGCGTCTCAGTGAGGAGATGCAGACTATGCTGAAGACATCCGAGACAAGAAGCGTGGAAGAGATCTGTGGGAGATAGGAGCAGAGGCTCTCTCCAAATTAGAGAGTGGTGTGAGTTGAGTTGAGGATGTAGGATCCCCTCATCCTCTTGTATCTCGGGTGTATTATCTCTAGCTTTCAGGGGATGCAGCGTCTCAGTGAGGAGATGTAGACTATGGTGAATTTGGGCGTAACAAGATTAGCAGCAGTATGTGCTGTGGATCACCTTACATGGGTGAAGGGGGTGATTTGTTGAATTCACCTATGGGAAGGCAACCAACCGAAGTCATGAATGGAGGCTACCAACCGGCAAGCCGCAAAAGTGGACGGCCACCTTTGTTGAATGACCGGCTGGCCATATGCCTGGCCATGTGCAAGGCCAGCCAACTCTCACCTACCATTATGTGTATAAATGGAGAGGGTGTGAGAGGGGAAGAGGGTGAGCAAACCGCAAGGACAAACCAAAGAGAGTAAGAGATGTGAGGCGGAGAGACCGTCTCTCTCGATGTGAGCGAGGGAGACGGGAGAGTGGCTGAGTGAAGAGAGTGTGAGCTCCTCCTCTATTGTAATCTTTCTATAATCTCTCCATTGGTATAGTGATAACCAGTTACTCTCCCGTGGATGTAGGCTTTAACGCCGAACCACGTTAAATATGGTGTCTTCTTCTGTGTGGGTGTGTTTTTTCTACTTGCTATGATTTCTATAAGGTCTTGGGCGGGATCCCATATCCCAACAAAAACACCAATCTTGGAGTGTGGAGCTTCTTAGAAAATAAATCATACAGCATTAACCTTGTGTTCCTTGCTACTATCTATCCTAAACTAGGCCAAATTCAAGCATAAAGCTACTTTAAACATCAACTTCTACCTTCTCACTCAAAAAAACTCGTAATAGTTAAGCCTTTCCCTGATATTTACGGGGAAGCTTTCATTAGGCTCAATCCTTCATCATCAGTCATGAGACATTTGTACTTGACAAAATATTTATATCAGAATAATAAGTAGAATGCTACAAGGAACCCTTTCCATAATTTTAAACGTCACGACTAATAAATTAGCAATTTTCTTTATTGTTACCTATACTTTGATGGCCTCTGGGTTTGCCCCAGAGATTGTTCCAATATGATTCGGTTTGATAAGAAGCATTCTGCTTCATCATCCTCACCTTAGCTTTCTTCTGGACACAATGTATAAGCCATTTGTCAAACGTAACACTCATTTCAGTTATAATAACAGAAATCAATGAATATAACAACTATACCAGCCCAGTGATTACAAATATGAGCAGCATTAAAAGATGAAACTTGCTATAGACAATATGTCCAAGGTCAAACCATAAAGAAAATCGTAAGTATGGAATATGTGTCTTAACAGGCATGCCATCACTCAATTGCCATTCCGTGTTTGTGGCTTATTTAGAATTTGCTTCCTTAATACAAAAATTGTTTCTATTTCTGTTATCAAACAACTTGGGCCAAGCTCCTGGAACATGGTTCTCACTTCTTGAATTTTTTGAAAGAGCAGTTCTCACTTCTCAAATTACACACTCCTATGCTCTTTCTTTTGATTTGTAGTTCAGCATGAAATAGTTTCATTGGCAGATTTTGTTCAATTAAAAGTTGTTCTTTTATCTTGGGGATCTTGTAATTATTGTTCACATTTTGTAGTCGAACATGATATATCGATCACATTGATTGACCAAATAGAAGCTAAGTCATACAGATTAGCAGATTTAGCACCATGACTGTGCCCTATATCCAGGAGGTGTAGAAAAGTATCCTTATGCTAGGAACTTTAAGTGATTTCACAGAACTTATATGTTACTGCTGCAAGTATCTGATAGATGGCCAAATTACTTAAAAAAAGCTAACAGCATTTTCTGGGGACAAAAGGTAATTCAAATTGACATATGAAATTCTAACCAATGTAACTTAACCATGCATTGCTAATGAATGAATAAGATAACAAGAAAAGGTTTTTATAATAAGCCAAAAAAATAATAAAAAACTAATGCAAAATATTGAGACACCAAATAATAGCTGAAGTACAATTTAGAAAAACCCACAAAAAAATAAAAAATAAAGAAGGAAATGAATGGAAAGAAAATGAAGAAAGTAGAAAACCAATAAAAAAAATATCAAAGTTCTTACCAAGAACTTAGCTTGTCTCTTTTCCCATCAAGAGGTTGCCTGCCACATTTGGAATAATTTGATGAAAAATAGAAATCAAATATACTAATACTGAAAATATTTAAGAAAGAAGGCCATCATTCAATTCATCTGAAGGGCCAATGTACAGCGTCCAATAAAGAATTACGGTCTTACCATTCTAACAACATCCACCTAAGAAGATCCCAGTCCTAAAAGCATCAGTGCAACCTGATTGTCATTAATGAAAACCATCAATTTATATGTACTTTAGTTTTTTTTTTTTTAATGAACCAGACAAATGAAACAACCAATCATGCACAGTACTTGGGCATACTTCTATTGTGAGGTAAAGACTTTTGTTTTTAATTTACGAAAAAAAAGAAGTACCTGATATATATTAGAAGAGAGGTTTTGAAAGATTGTTTGGTCTTTTTACGGTGTTCTGACGAATTTAAATCAATAGAAGAATATCAAGCAAGAAAAACTAGTCCCTCCAGTCTCTAATATCAAAAGATGCAACACAAAGCTTCTCTTACTTTAAGGTAAGCAAGTAGTTTAATTATATTTATCTAGTACATCTTAAAACCTAATATAAAACTTAGAGATCTTCATAAAAGACAAGTTCTCCTGCCAGAAAACTTTTCAAGAGCTAGTTAACTAAGAAGGCCATCATGTAATTCATCCGTAGGGGAATGTACAGTGACGAATAAAGAAATGCGGTCTTATCATTCTAAAACCATCCATCAAACAAGATCCCATTCTTGAAAGCATCAGTACAACCTGATTGTCATTAATGAAAACTGTCAATTTATGGCTGTTTTAGTTTTTATTTTTAATGAACTAAACAAATGAAACAAAGCTGTCATGCACAGTACATGGGCATACTTTTACTGTCAGGTAAAGATATTTGTTTTTGTTTTTTTATTATAAAAAAAAAAGTACTTGACAAATATTAGAAGAGAAGTTTTGAAAGATTGTTTGGTCGTTTGGTCTTTTTAAGGTGTTCTAACGAATTTATACCTACAGAAGAATATCAAAGCAAGAAAAACTAGTCCCACTGGTCCCTAATATCAAAAGATGCAACTCAAATCTACTCTTACTTTAAGGTGTTCACCAAGAAGAATAGATCAGATCAATGAAACTTCACCCATAAAGCTACTCTTACTTTTACGAGCTCACACAGTTCACCCAAATTCGGTTGATGGCCATTAAAGATGCAATCATTTATATGCTTCCAAACAGACCAAATACTGCTACAGGAATAGCTTTCCAAATCTACAATTCCGACTAACTGAACTTGAACCCCAGCCACCATTGTGGTAAGCCTTCCACTGAAGCTAGTATTACCCAATGAAACCAACACCAACTGATCATTTCAAGCATGGACACGGACACGTGACACGACACGAATACAACACGGACACACCGACACGTTAATTTTCAAAAAATGCAAGACATGACATGTGGGGAACACGTATGAAATATATAAATTTATATATTTATTATATGTTATATAGTACCACCACTTTGTATGTTATGTCAAAGGTTAGGTGTGTACTCAATCTTTCCCCTCCCAAACACACATTAATGTGTACTAACTGGGCGTTGTTTTTATTATATGTTATATATATATATATATATATCATTCAAAGATAATAAAAAAATGTAATATGACATTAATTCCTATAAATTAAATGGTTTTTGTTTTATTATTGTATCTTAAGTTAATCTGTTCAAAGTTATAATTAGTTTCACATATGTCTAATCGATAAACACGTGTGTCCTCTAAGTGTCCAAAGAGTATCCAGGTCTTTAAAAAAAATTAAAGAATAAGACGTGTTTTGAAGAGTGTCGGACATGTATCCTAAGAGTGTCCAAAGAGTGTCAGTGTCCGACACAGACACGACACAGATATGCCACTTTCTTAGAAGTGTCTGTACTTCTTAGTTTCAGACCAAACTTTCCAAACAAAAGGGCAGAAAAGCAGAATATGATTCAGAGTTTCAGCATTAGAATTACAAAACACACAGGCAGTGTTAGCATCCAAATTCAGCACACTTGCAAAAACTCTGAAGTCTTAATTCTTCCCTTGCATGCTAATCAAGCAAAAAAATTGAGCTTTACGAGGAGTGACAATAATATCCCAGGACAAGAGACATTCAGACCAAGGGCAGACTCACACTACATAAAAACTGAATGCACCATGAACTGACCTGAGGATGAGGCAGCCCATCTAATGTGATCAGCAAAACCAACTCTAAGTGATGGAGCTGCACACAACAAACCATAAAGTCTGACCACCTCCTTACGCTCCCAACCAAAGTGAGATATTCTAAAGCATAGATTCCAGTTGCCTGAGCTGTCTTTCCTCTGGATAAACATCCTCAAGGATCACTCCTTATCTGTTGAAAGGCTAAAAAGTCTAGGAAACTCATCTTAAAGGCTAACATTGCCAAGCCATTTATCAATCCAGAAGCAAATTCTGTTCCCATCACCTACCACATCAGTTTTGGCAAGAGAAAAAAAGTAGAGTAAATTAGGGTTGGAAAAAGCAATTGAAATAATACCACTCCAAATCCTTGAAAAAGAAGAATTAGCTCCATAAGATGGGAACCATCTACCTCTCTCGACACTATAAATGCTGCAAATCAAACTTTTCCATAAAGCATTGTCTTCAGATCCAAATCTCCTCCACCACTTCACCAGCAAACAATCATTTACATCTCTAATTCTTCTAACTAAAGCCCACCTTGTTCCTTGCTTGTAGATACCTTCTTCCAATTGAACATATGAACATTTCTTTTCAACTCTATGTCCCCCCACAAGAAAGTTGCTTGAAAAGGAGCATCATTACTCAAGAAACACATCCCAATAAAGTTCACATGCCTTCAAATCTATTTATACAGTCTTCAATTGTATAATACGATCCAACAACAACAACAACAACAACAACAACAAAAGGTCCAAAATTCAACCTGAAACATAAAATAAAAGAGAATTAAAGGGATGAGTTTTGCATATCTCAGTAAATTAATGACTTGAATTATGGAATCATGAATGGGCATAGATTACATATGATGCAGGAAAGGCAGATACCTATTATAAATAATTTAGATAATGTTTGGTTCATTGAAATGAATATGGAATGGAATGGTCATTCCATCATAACATCCACTCACGTTTGATTCAATCAAAAAAAAAAAAGTTGGAAAATGTATTATAAATGGAATCATCAATCACCATTGTAAAATTTGGAAGAGAAAAAATAAATAAATAAAAAATAAAATAAAATAAATAAATAAAAACCTTTAAATTTAATTGACTAGTTCAAAAGAAAACTTTTGAAAGATGATCACTAGAATAGAAAAATTGAAAAGCTTGTTTAAAAACTCAAAAGGCTGCTACTAACAATGTGGGTTGGTTGGAAATGTTGAGAATAGTAGTAAGCCCCCTAAACGTTCTTGCATAATAGTACCATCAAGTTTGATTTGCAAGTCTCAAAAGGAGTTCAAGGATTGATAATTTCATCTTCATTATGGGGACTCTTTATTGTAGAATTCATTTCTTCCTCTTTCCAGGACCCTTACTTAGTGGGTGTTTGGGAAGTGGGTTTTTATGTAAGTTTTTTTAGTTGTAGGATATTATTGGATAAAAAATTTTTAGTGTTTGGGAAGATAGTTGGGTTTTTTTGTGGTTGGATGCGATGTTTGTGAGAGAAAAAGTGAAATGATTATGGGGTTGGATGTGATATTTTGTTTGGATTTTTTTTTTTTTTTGATTTTGCAAAACTTTTGTCTTTTAATGAAAAAAATGAGAAAAAAATTTGGGAACCAAGTTTCCAAACACCACCTAAGGTTGGTGTTGCTTCACCATTATAGGACTATTTGTCATGCTAGTTGTTGAAGTTCTAAAATTGGACTATAATTGTCTAGATGTAATTCTCTATATATTGTAAGTCTAAAAAAATAAAAAAAAAATCGAGTTGCAAGTCTCAAAAAGTAGTTAAAAAATGTGCCTGCATGTCATCATTGTGGTGTCACACGAGACAATTAATTTCAATTTAGGAAGCCTCCTCAAAGAACTCCAAGAAACAAAAGAACAACAAAAACAAAAAAAAAAACAAAAAAAAAAAATCCCAAACCAACCTAAAAAGGAAGGGAAAAGAAGAAGAAGAAAAAAAAAAAACATAAAAGCACTACAAAAGCAAGAGGAATATATATATATATTGATAAGTTATATATATATATATGTATATATAAGCAATGCATAATTAGGGAAAGCAATAAGTCTATGTGCACAGAAACCAAACACAAAATGGGACACGTCCCTTTCACAAGGGGTGGGGAGAGGGTTGTGTCCCATTCTGTATTTGGTTTGTGTGTTCCTCCCATTACTCATAAATGTAAACAATTTCAAGAGTAAAATAAATAAATGGGCCCATAATAATTAAAATTTCATAATCTTCTTGTAAAGAATTCCTAGTCAAACAAAAACACCTGAATAACATTGACCCGTGATTTTTATTCCTAGTAATGTCATCCAAACATACCCTAAAGTTTAGCATTGAAGAAAAATTGTTGGGGGAAATTCTCAATAAAGTATGTTTACCATGTTTCTTTAGTCCTTCAAGTTTCAATTTTGCCAATTTCATCTGTAAAATTTTTAATCTAAGTCAAATCGGTCCAATTTTAAATGGTCCTCTAAACCATTAACTGAATGATTATAAAATACACATTTCTCCCTAAAGTATGCATTACGTGTCATTTTGGTCCCAAAATTTCAATTTTATTAATCTCACCCCCAAACACTATAAGACCATGCTTCATCTTCGTCATGTATGTTTAGGGACCAAACCAAAGAGACAAAACTAAAGAAAAAAGGTGACACAAAAGCATAAGTAAATATTATTACTATTGTGTTTGTGTTAAGGAATTAGACAATACGTTTGAAATTAGAACAATTTTGAGTCATTCGAAATGGGTTATGTCTATTGTAATTTCATTTTATAATTTGCAGTGGGAGCTTGAGTTGGAAGACATTTTTATTTGGAGGAAACTGAGATATATACTTACCTAAGCCTTTTGCTGTTGAGGTTGTTGAGGTGGTCCTCTTGATCATCAATTCCAGGACTTCCACTGGCTCCTGCTGCTGCTGCTGCATCGTAGTGATTGTCGTTGAGGTCATCGTCGCGTCTTCTCTTTGATGTAGTAGCACTACTACTACTACTACCAACTTGTACCCCTGCTGATCTGTCCAAATCTCCATGAAAAACATCCATGTTGATGTTGTTGTTATCTTGAGAGTTGTATATACTAGTCAGTGCTTGTTCTTCAGCTTCCTTGTATATGACATGGACACCGACCTTTTCGACCAATTCTTTGGATGTGAGGTTACTTACAGTATTCACCCAAGAACGGTTCCTTACAAAAACTTCAACTTCAACTTCAATTCCACCCTCGTTTAATTCCTCCATACAATCTTCCGTGAATCGCAAAAAATCATCGCGTGGGATACCCCAAACCAGAATATTTCCATCGCGTGGGATACCCCAAACCAGAATACTTCCAGCGGGTCGGTTGAACGTCACATCTAATGGTGTGATGATCCTCTTAGTAACGTAGCACTTCCAGCGCATTTTAATAGCAAAATAGGTGGATTCATCCTTTCTGAATCCAACAGCGGAGAAAGCAAATCCCAAGAACCTGTTGTTAAACCAATGCGGAGGCAACTGAAAAGATATCGAAGGCCCCCTACCTTGATGGCTGAACCACTTTGGAATCTCTCTCCCAGGAAAAGCAATGTTAAAACTCCTCGCATCTCTCTGTACAAAAAATATACAAAAATGTGAAAAAGTAATGTCACATAAACAAATTAATAAATTTACTTTTTTTAATTCATTCCTTACCAACCAAAAGTTAGGTACACATTCAAAATCTTAAATTATAATTTATATTAAGTAATTTTATATGAAAAATGATCCCAAAAAAAATCCATGCAAACATATTGTTCAAATAGTAAGAATATTCATCAAACCTTAGTCACCTCATAATATAATTTTATATTTTTAAGATCTTTCTTTATATAATAGAATAGTTAAATATTAAATAAATAAATAAAAGAAAAGGATAAATGATAATTTACCCTTTAAGATCTTTCTTTATATAATAGAATAGTTAAATATTTATAAGAAAAAAAAAAGAAAAGAAAAGGATAAATGATAATTTACCCTTTAATGTTTGGTCACTTTTTCATTTTAACCCTTAAAATTTATTTTTTCACTTTGACCATTTATGCTATAAATTTTTTCTACTTTACTCCTAAAACTAATTTCTGTTAAAAATTAAATAAAAAATACCACAATAACTGCCACATAACATAAAAAATATATTATTATATTAGTCATTAAATTCATGTCAAAAGTATAAATTATATATAATCAAATATTTTTATGTTACGAAACTATTAGTATATCATTTTCTCTCTAATTTTTAATAGAAATTAACTTTAGAAATAAAGTGAAAAAAATTCAAAACATAAAGAGTTCAAGTAAAAAATATATATATATTAAAAATCAAAGTAAAAAAATAACCAAACATAATAAAAGAGGTAAAGTGTAATTTACAAAAAAAAAAAGAAAAGAAAAAATACACTTATCTATATCTATCATTTTTTTGGGAGGGGGGATCCACAAACTCCCCGCCGATGGGGGGGGGGGACCCACAAACTCCCCACCGATGTGGAAAGCTTGCCCCAAACCTACCCGGGCCAAAGAGCCCCACCCCGCAAATCTATGGTGCTGTTTGGTGTAGCTGTTAAAACAGATTATAGCTTATAGCTTAACAGATTATAGATTATGACTTTAATCAGAAGCTGCTAATCTGTTTGGTATAGCTGTTGGATTATAGATTTAAGTTGCTGAGTAGTGTTTGTTAAATAAGCTGTGAAGTAGCTTTTTCAATTAATTTTTATTTTTTATTATTCACTATTTATCTACATTTTTCATAAAAAGTAATAATAATATTTTATAGTCCATTTGGGTCTTTTTCTATTTTTAAAAAAATAAAAAATAAAAAAATCTAAGAGTATAACCGTGAATTAACATGTCCACAGCAGAAGCTGATAATCAGAAGCAGGGGGTGAGCAGCTTCTCAGAATCAGCTTTTTTGACTTAAAATAAGCTGGTAGAATCAGAAGCTGTTTGAAATAAGTTTAACCAAACAGTCCAAAATAACTTTTTAAAAGCCAGAAGCCATAAGCTGGCTCAAAAAAGCTGCACCAAACACCCCCCTATATCTATCATTTCACTTTTCGTTAATCTGTTAGTTTAAACTTTGGTTTGCTTTGAGAGGTCTAGTCTCACTATCAATAATTTAAATTATTTATTTTGTAAAATTTTTATTTTATATTCATAAAAAAATTAATTTGAAATGATAATCGTAATATTTTTATTTTATTATATTTATTTTTTGAAAAAATGAACAATAAATATATTTTTGAAAATAGGCCATTTATTTTTTTAAAGACAAACATGATAAAATAAAAATATTATACTTATCAAATTGACATAATTTTTTTCATCAACAGTTTGGATCATCAAAACATGACCCGTAGTGAGCCCCACGAGCCCCTCTAATTCTCTCATGCTGAGAGTGAACATAAGAGAAATTTAATCTCTTTTTTTTTGCAGTTAAATTAGAAATACATCTCTTTAGTTTTGATTAAAATACAAATCACCCTTGTGAGGAAATTATATCCCACCAATTGAAATTTCTAATTTCATAATAAATGGCTCTTTTCATAAATAAATCATCAAGTCAATTAATCAGTCTATTTGTTTTCAGTTTTCAGAATTCATTTTTCAAAAAATTCTACTTGTTTGTTTTTCGTATTTTTTGTTTTCACTGAATTTTTTTAATATTTTAAATAATTTTTTAAAAATTTTTAGACACGCCTAACATAAATACACTTAGAAAATATAATATTTGTAAAAAAAATCTTTAAAAAATTCACTAAATACCAAAAAAATTTAAAAAAAAAAAAAACAAAACGTAAATTCAGTGCATTTTTTTTTGTGTATTTTTAAAATATTTTTTCATATATAATTTGCTATTTAGATACATCTAAGTAAGGTACATCTAAAAAAGTATAAAAAAAAAAAAAAAAAAAAAAAAATTGCTTAAAATTTTAAAAATATTCACTAAAAATAAAAAATACGAAAAACAAAAAAACTCGGTTCTAGAAAATTCAATTCAGAAACCAAACAAAATGAATAGTTTTTAATGATGTTAGAAATATTATTTAATTAATAATTCAAATAATTTTATTATTGTATAATAAAACATTTAGAAATTTTATTTTTCAGTTAACTTTATTAAATAAAAAATTCTTACAAGGGACTATTTATAATTTTTCATAGTACAAAGAGAAATCTGTAATTTAAGCAAAATTCATGGGTGTACTTGAAATTTATATATATATTTTTAGATGGGAGAAAATTAACCCTTTAAGCTTCTCAAATTACAAATATATATATATATATATGAGTTTGAATCTTATAACAAAATTAACCTTAAATTTTTAATTTTATCAATTTAAATCTTAAACTTTTGATTTGTTTTCAATCTAAACTATTTGTCTTTTACATTAAGTAAAATCAATGAGAAAATTAGTATTTTAATAAAAAAAATATATTTTAAACATTTTATGTATATTTACATTAGATTTTATGATTAAGATTTTTTTTTCTCAGTTTTACTTAATGAAAATAAACAAATTGTTTAAATTAAAAATAAATCAAAAGATTATAATTTAAATTAATAAAATTAAAAATTCAAGATTTATTTTGTTACAAAACTCTGAATTTTTTTTTGTAATTATCCCTAATATTTTTGTTTCAATCCAACAAAATAAAACATGTAAATTGTTTTTGACAAGTTATACGACTCACACCTAGTCTGCAGCTTAAAAGGCAATTTTTTTTTTAATTTATAATTATTTATAAATTTTAAAAATTAATTATATATCATGAAAAATTTTAACTTTTAATTATTAATATTTATAAATTTATCACTGATTTGTAATTATTTTTTTAAATTATTAATGATTTAAACAGTATAGAAAATAATGCATATAATTATCTTTATTTTTACAAAGGAACTCTCGAAAGGAATCTTTTGAATTAATATCACCAAAAAAAAAAAAAAAAAAACCAAGATCTAGTTAATTATAGTCTGCACGAATTATGAATAATGACAGAACAAGAAGAAAATAATGAAGGACCAATCACAGCCTTAGGCTTTTGTTTTATTTTTATATTGTCCTTAGGACTAAATTGATTCGACTTAAATACTTTAGAAACTTAATTGACAAAATTAAAAGTTTAGGGACTTAAATGAAAAGGACATAAAATTTTAGGGACTATTATTTTAATTTATCATATATATATATATACAAAGAAAAACGAAAACAGTGGACTATGCTAGTGCTGCATGATTTTTATTTTTTTAAATTCAAAAAACTCATTGCTGGGTGTTCAAAATTGCAATGAGTGAACTTGTTGAACATATATATTAGTATTAAAAAAAATAAAAATCAGGGTGTTTAATTAGCTAAAGAGTAGAGTTGCCGCTTCACAGTGCCAGAGAGAGAAAGAGAACCTGAAATCGATTTGAAAGAACTTTTTCCGTCAAGATGTTGTTTTGCTTATTCTCAATCAATTTGAAGCAATTGTTGAAGTTCAGCATGGCAAAATAATTGTATTTGGATGGACTGCATATTGTTCTTAATGATAAGCAATTTTCAATAAATAGGGTAAATATTTTGGATGAAATCTCTGGCAATTCTTGAAGCTTCTTGCAATCACTCAACCACAAGTCACACAGCCTTGAAAGTTGATTCATGCTTGTAGGTAACCTTTCCATATTGTTTCCACTTAGATCCAAAAATTCCAAACAGTCGATGTGACAAATAGCTGTGGGGATAGATTTTAAATTACAGTAACTGAGATCTAGTTTCTGTAAAGAATTCAACCCTGACGAAGCTGCTAGTTCAGAAGCCATATCTCTCTCTCTTCGTAAAATGGAAGGCAAGAAGAAAGAACTCCATGAATTAGATGATAGTCCTTTACACCCTTGTAGCGTTAGGCTTCGAAGATTCTTCAGACGTCCAATGGAGGATGGGAGTTGTCTAATTGCAATCCCATCTGCATAAAGCTTATATAAACAGTCCAAAACACCTAAGTCTTGCGGCAATTTGTCAAGTTTGGAGCAACCAGAAAGATTCAATTTTCCAAGATCTTTCAACAGACAAATGTTGTCGGGAAGACTCTTGAGACTTTTGCAATCTTTCAAGTTCAAACAAATAAGCCTTTTGAGAACTCCAATGGATGGATGAAGATTAACCAAACTTGTACAGCCTTTAAGAATCAGTCTTTCAAGATTTGGGACCCCCGGCGAAGTATGGGCTCTTCTTTAGGTATGTCGAGTGACTAAGATTCATGATCCTTAACTTACCTAGATGCTGTTGGAGAAAAATATAAATATAAATAAATTACAGAAATTATATAGAAATAAATTACGGAAATTATGTTGTGTCAAGGACTTTGCATCTTATTCAAAGTAATTAAAGAGAATGCATATTCATACCATTGTTCCCTCCCAAAGTTGTTCAACGCTGCTATAGGTTAAGTGAAGTTCAACAAGATGCTCCGGTTGAAATCTCAAAGGCATGTATTTCATAGGGTATCCTAACCAGTCAAGATAACTTAACTTGTTAGAAAGATGTTTGAGTTCTTCTGAGAGGTGCGTACAACAAATTTTGAGAATCCTCAAGTTCGACATCTTTGCAAAAGCTTTAGGACTCAACTTCAATTGTTTTAGAAACCGAATGTCCTTTGGATCTAGACCTCTTAGGTCACTATACTGCATAAATATGCCTTCCACTTTGTTTGTTCCCTAATAACCACAAGCAAACAACAAGAACACAATATTACAAGGCTGACAAAATTATGTAGAGCTAGCTTTTGTTAATTAAACAATTTTTGAGTGTTCATGCTTTTCTATAAGGCCTCTTACCGTATTGTCCATCAATACACGTTTTATATCTTCATTAAGCCATAACCTAGTGCGCTTTCCAGGCTCTTTAGGTGATTGCTCGCAAACAATATACCACCCTAGTTCTTGTATCAAATCATGCATCAACAGCTTATTATTGCGTGAGATAGTTATAAGAGACTTTTGAACAAGAACATCTATTCCAATAGTTGGGTAGAAACCACTACTTTCTAGTATTTTTGTTACATCATTTTTGTCCTCCCCTTTGAAAAAACATGCAATATCTAAGAATATGTCTTGCTCCTCCGATTCCAATGCGTCGTAACTTATTCTAAGTACTTGTCGAACTTCCTTGAGAGGGCTTTTTTTCAGTCTATTTAATGAACTTTCCCATTCATCTTTGTTTCGACCACAAAGGAAAGAACCTAAAACTTTGAGAGCTAAAGGAACTCCTTTAGCATACTTTACTGCATGACGTACAAGCTCACCATAGCCTCCCATTTGTTGGTGTTTCCTGAAGGCTTTCGATTCAAAGAGTTCTAAAGCTTCATCTTCTCTTAATTGCTCAACCTCATAGATATGTTTTATGCCATATCTAGTTAACACATGTTTATTTCGAGTGGTTATAATGATTTTACTTCCAAAACCGAACCAATTGTGCTCTCCTACCAATTTTTCAAGGTCGGTTGATTCATCCACATCATCAAGCACGATAAGAACTTTTTTACGACATACCATGTTCCTTATCATATGTACTGCACGACCATCACTTCCTACTTTCAAATCCTTTTCCATTAAGATTTCAGAAATGAGTTGTTCTTGCAAAGTTTTTAAACCACATTTTTTTGAAACTTCTCTAACATTCTCAATAAAGCTGTAACCTTCAAATTGGCAAGAGATACAGTCATAAACAGCTCTGGAAATAGTAGTCTTACCTATTCCACCCATTCCCCAAATCCCTACAACACGAGTATCATCCACCCCTAAACCTAGCAATTCAATCACTTTCTGCTTACGAGAATCCATCCCAACTAGGTCTTTGACAACGCTTGAATATGTATGATTTAATTTTCTAAAAAGTATCCCAACAACTTCTCGGATGAACATTGATTCAGACCTGTGCAGATTTAGGGGGATAGTAATAAATTTATTCATCAAAACTCAAAAGGGCAATAGAAAGAAAATTTTATTTCGGTAAAATGGTGATAAATTTTACTCATTGCGATTGAAATATTTTTTAATAGAAAGAAAAACATGAAAAGTCTTTATTTGCTTTATTTTGAATGGCACAATGGGTTTTTAAATTTTCCCACAATTGATCTACTTCACTAGTTATTGAACTGCATTTCTTCAGTTCTACTTTAATTTATTATCAGAAACCTCATGAAGATTTCTATTTTTGAGTTTTTTCATTTGTTATTGTTCTTTATCCCCTTTGCTTTTAATCTTTTTTTTTTTTTATCTTCTTTGGTCTGAAGGTGATATTGAACTAGAAAACTTAGGATAAGTCTCCCATAAGCCTTCCCAACCTCAATAAAACTATTTGGTATAGTTTATAGAGTTGCTTATAGCAATTTTTTATTTTAAAAATTTGTATAAGAATGTTTGCTGAGCTTTTGTCTACAACTTACGAGGCATAAATAGTCTAAATAAGTTGTTATTAACAAGCAGGGGCAGAATTGTTTCCAACTTGTCAGGCATAAATAGTCTAAATATTTTTTTATTAACAAGCAAGGCTCGATTATTAGCTTTAGCTTGTTAGAAGCCACATCAAACAGTTATACTGTATTTTTTATTTTTTTTTATTTTTTTTATTTTTTTTTGATAAGTAAAACAGTTATACTGTATTTCTAGTCCTTCAACTTTAAAACTTTTACTGTTGTATTTAAATTTATGATTTTGATAGGAATTTGTAGAGAAAGAAAAAAAAATGCAAATGAAATATAAGTTTATTTTTCCACTATTCCTCTCAGCTTTTTATTTCCTTCCATAAATTTTTGTTCAAATCCTAAATTCAAACACAATTTAAGAGTAGGTTAGATGACAATTTTTTCGTTTTCATTAATGTTATTAAACTAGCCAACTTGGCAACGCTTATTTCATGCATATTGTAATGTTTCATAAATAATAATTTTTATTTTCAAACTGATTAATTTTTTAATATGATAACATTCAACATCATATAAAACTATGTTATATATTTGAGAAAGATTATGGTACACACTCCTTAAATGTGTACCATATGCACCTTATAACTAAAGAAAAAATGACATAATTCCTTTTTTGTTTTTTTAGTCATAACTAAAATAAAAAATTAAAAAAAAAGTTATAATCAAATATTACATGATGTCCAAACACCATATGATGTATAACCAAAGATCTCATGACTCATAATTAAAATATTATCATAAATAAAGAAGAAAATTAGCCATAATTAAAATTAAAAACTAAAAATGCATATGGTACACTCCATTAAGGCATGTATATAGTAGAATTTCCCTATATATTTATTTAAGCTGCACTAGGATTATACTTCCAAATCAAATATATATATATTAATCATATCTTGCATTGCATATATTTTAACATCTTTTTAAATAATTTTAGGATAAATTATACTTTTCCCCTTTACGTTTGGCCACTTCCTCACTTTGATATTTAAAGTTTATTTTTTTCTCATTTTGACGTTTCATGTTTTAAGTTTTTCTCAATTTACTCCTCAAGCTAACATTTCTTAAAAATTTCAGAGAAAATGACACATCAATCACGTGTCATAAAAATATTTTATTATATATAATTCAAACTACTGACACAAATTTAAATTCTAATATAATAATATATATATTTATATTATTTTATAATTATTATTAAATTTTTTTATCTAATTTTGGACATAAATTAATTTTAGGAGTAAATTGAAAGGAAAAAAAAAACTGACAATGTGAAAGGTCAAAGTGAAGAAGAAAAAAAAAAGACTTTAAGAACCAAAAGAAAAAAAAAAATGACTAAACATAAAAGGAACAAAGTATAATTTACTCATAATTTTATAATTATAAACATAATGAAAAATTGGTGAGAGCGTTTTAAGACTGATGTCATCTTTGTTGGTAAAAAGGACACATGGCACTTTAAATATATGATGATAAGGACAATTATTGATATTTTCATAGTTTTTGTATCTTGTGTTAAAATTTTTAAAATCACATAACTTCATTTTATAAATTCTAAATTCGTTTTTAACAAAATTGATATATATTAAAAAATATTTGAAAGTTCTAATTGAGCACTCATAATCTATCTTAATAATGTAAAATAGATCCCATTCCTCAAACTTCACCCTTCTTCTCTATCTCTCTGGGGTGTTTTGGGAAGTTGGTAAAAAGTTGACTTTTGGCTTTTTACCAAACTTTTTGGCTTTTTTAAAAGTGATTTGGGAAGTTAGTAAAAAGCTGACTTTTTTGATTTTTGATTTAATATTTTTTAAAAATGTCACATCACTCCAAAATGACCAAAATATTCTTACTTTTTGATTTTTGAATTAATTAATTAAAATGTTCCGGAGGGTAATTTGGTAAATTTGGGTGCTGCGTTCTTGGGTCTTCCCAAATGGGATTTTCTGCGTTTTGTGTGTGTTTGGCGTTTTGGGAAAGCTCTCAAAAAGCTAAGTTTTGGGAAGGTTGCCAAAACGGCACTCTCTATTCTCTCTCTTCTATCTCATTAAAGGTTAAAATGAGAGTGATTTATTAGGAAGATGTTACACCACTCATATATTAATTTGTCTTTTTGAAACCTTTTAAGGCAATGAATATTGAATGTCAAATTTTAAAAAACAATCATATTGATTAAAAAAAAAGCAAATATTATATTTTTGGGATAATTACAAGAAAAAAAAACCCAGAGTTTAACTCTTGTAACAAAATAATCTCAAAATTTTCAATTTTTTCAATTTAAATCCTGAACTTTTGATTTGTTTTCAATTTAAATCATTTATCTATTTTCCTTAAGTAAAACCAATAAAAAAAATAATATGTAAGTCATTAAACTCAATGTAGGCATGTATAAAATGTCTAGAATATTCATTTTCATTGTGTTTAATAACTAAAATATCTATATTTTCATCAATTTTACTTAATGGAAATAGACAAATGGTTCAAATTAAAAACAAATCAAAAGTTCAAGTTTGACTTGATCATAGGTCTTTCGATGTCTGATCAACTTAAACTTAAAATTTTATAGAAATATTCTAAAAAGCGAACAATCATGAACATGAGAACCGAATCGGACAAACACAGTAGTGACACACTGCGTCCTAATAAGGAAGCTAGAAAAAAAAATCTTTTATAAAACTTAAATATAAATATATTAACATTTGACCGGTTCTATGCGCGACTAAATGTGTATGATAATGATATATATTAATATTTTTATGAATTTTTAGATTATAAATTTATTTTTATTTTTGAATTTAGAGATATATGATAAAGATATTTATTAATGTTGCATGAATTTTTAGATCATAAAATTTAGAACTCCATCTAATCTAATTTTCCTTATGACCTAGCCGAGGTGCAATTTGGATTGACCCAACTTAAGTAATTTTAAGTTCGTAAAATTTTAGAGCCTTATTTTTTTAAATTTGGTCAAGGCTAAAGGAAAAATTTACCAACTCGAATTAAATTCAGTCAGAGTTTGAGGGAAAATTGTCACAATCCAAGCATTTTGATTTTTGTTGTTAATAATATATAACCCTTGCATTGAATCTATACATACAGCGACACTTTTTATAAAAAAAATGATTTATGTCCATTTTAGATTTTTTTTAAAATTGTAATATAAAGGAAAATTGTACTAAAGTATTTTTGTCTATCATTTAAATAAAAAAAATTATGTGATTAAAAATTTTGTGATTAAGGACAATAACATGGTATGAAAATCTAAAACTCATTCCGATCCAATCCTAATAAAGTTGGTCATCAGTTAAGTGGAGTGTTTTTTGTTTTTTTAGTAGTGAGTCATCAATATTCTTCATTATTATTTTTTCTTCTAAAATTAAAAAAATGTAAGTTTCCATAAAAATGATCGTCTCATTGACCTAATTTTATTTTTTAAATAATATTTTAAGATGTCAATTTTAATGAAAACTTAAAATAAACTTTTGAGAATTGATTTTTGTCTTCCCTCTGCCTCAAAAAAAAAAAAAAAAAAAAAAGTCGGGGATTTTTCGGGATCGGGGAAACCCGATCCCCGTTAAGGGGCAGGGAAGGGATGTGATGGGTTCCCCGTCGGGGATCAAGGGAGAGGACAGGGAGTTTTTTACATTCGAGGATCGGGGACGAGGAGTGTAATCCTCAGCACCACCGCGACCCGTTGCCATTCCTACTTTCAATGTCCAATCAACTTTAAATTTTATAGAAATATTCTATTCAACGTACACTAAAAAAGTGAATTGTTCGCATCATTAAAATGAAAATGAGAATCGAATCGGACGCGCGCAGTAGTGACACCCTGCTCCCTAATAAGGAAGCTAGAAAAGAAAATCCCATATAAAACTTAAATATAAATATATTAGCATTCGACCTGTGCTATATATGCATGACTAAATGTATATGGTAATGATATATATTAATATTTTATAAATTTTTAGATTATAAATTTATTTTTATTTTTGAATTTAGAGATATATGATAAAGATATTTATTAACATTGTATGAATTTTTAGATCATAAAATTTAGGGCTCCATCAAATTTACCTTATGACCTAGCCGAGGTGCAATTTGGGTTGACCCAACTTAAGTAATTTTAAGTTCATAAAATTTTAGAGCCTTAAGATTTTTTTAAAATTTGGTCAAGGCTAAAGGAAAAATTTACCAGCTCAAATTAAATTCAGTCAGAGTTTGAGGAAAAATTGACCCAATCCAAGCATTTTGATTTTTATTGTTAATAATATATAACCCTTGCATTGAATCTGTACATACAGCGAAACTTTAAAAAAAAAAAAAAAAAAAAAATGATTTATGTTCATTTTAGAATTTTTTTTTTAATTGTAATATAAAGGAAAATTGTACTAAAGTATTTTTGTCTATATACTCATTTAAATAAAAAAAAATTGTGATTAATGACAATAACATGGTTGGTACGAAAATCTAAAACTCATTCCAATCCAATCCTAATAAAGTTGGTCATCAGTTAAGTTGAGGGGTTTTTGTTTTTTCAGTCATATCTATTAATGAGTCATCAATATTCTTAATTATTATTTTTTCTTTTAAAATTAAAAAAATGTAAGTTTCCATAAAAATGATTGTCTCATTGACCTAATTTTATTTTTTAAATAATATTTTAAGATGTCAATTTTAATGAAAACTTAAAATAAACTTTTGAGAATTGATTTTTTTTTTAGAATTTTTTGACTTTTTATGAAAAATGTATAAAAAAAAGTATAGAGAAAAGAATTTTTTGTTGTGTCTTTTTTGACTTTTTTTTGTTAAAATATCAACTTCCCAAAACAGGTTTAGTCTTTGTTTGGTATGCAATTAAAAAAAGTCAAATTCTTTTTAACTCTTTTGTATTTAATAATTTTTTTGTTTTTCCGATTCGTCTATATTACTTGGACGTTTAAAACTTTTTAAAAATTAAAAAAAAAAAATCATCAAAAACGAAAAAAAAAAAAAGTTAATAAAATAGCTACTAAAAAAGCTAATTCCAAACACCAAGTTAGTAGATATAAATATGGGCCACAATTAATAAGATTTTCAATATCAAAATTATGAGAAAAAAGATTGAAAATTTGACCATTCAACACCCAACAAAATTTAGTTTCTAAAATAGTTAAATTATAAATAACAAATGGTCTATATAAAATAATTAGTTCTATTTTTTTTCATTCTCAACAAAAAAAAAAATAAAAAATAAAAAAATAATAATCATAGAGTGTATTTTTTTATTAGATATATTGTAATATTAAGTTAATATAATTGATCAAACCATTGCATATCTCAACATACTATATTATTATGAACAATAAATATTTCAAAGAAAAACTGTTTAAAAAATTATAAAAAATGTAAGACTAGTATAATAGTGGTACTTAAAAGAAAAAAAATTAATTATATTAGTTTCTAGACATATTTTATAAAATTCTGAAATGGTAAGGTAATTTAGGGAAGAAAAAAAATGTCATAATTAATGAAATGATTAAACATAATTTAAAAATAAATTATCTAATATTCTTATAAGAAAAATAGAAACAAATTATATTTTGTAAAAACAATTTTAGAAGGATTTAGAAATTAAAAACTCAATTTATTTTTTGTGTAAGCATTTTTAAAAAGATTATACTGTAAAAAATTTTGAAAACATTTCCTTATTAATTTATAAACAATAATGGCATATTTTTTCATTTTAAAACTTACTTTAATTTAATTTCTATTAATTAAATGTCAAAAAGATATTATCATAATATGAAATCCAATCTTTTCATGACATGTATTTTACCTGAAGGTATCACTGGGGTAGGGCCATCCTGATAAATTGCCAACTTGCTCCAAAGCGTTCCTCCACCTTTGAACATTCTCCATCCCCGATACTCCTTTTTTGGAAACCAATTCATCAAATCCCTGCCCAAAACTCCCTGTTTGCCTTCTCACTTCCGATGGATCCACGTGATAGAATATTGGGATAACTGTTGTGTTGCTGCATTCAAGTGCCTCCACGAGTTCATCCAAACACCATCTCGAAGAAGCGTAATTCTTCGATAAAAAAACAATTGAAAACCTCGATTCTCGAATAGCCCTCCGGAGCTCTGGCGAAATCACTTCTCCTCCCTCGAGCTTTTCATCGTCTTTGAAGGGGTTAATCCCCTTCTGAACCAACAAAGTGTAGAAATGACTGACGATGTTATCGCGAGTGTCTTCGCCTCTAAAGCTCAAGAACACATCGTATGTGTATTGAGGTCGAGATGAAGATGGAACAGAGGAGGAAGCCATTGTTTAACTGTTTGGTATAAGGAATTAGTGGAGAGAGATAAAATTGGGAAATTGAAAACACAAGTAGAAACTAGGATCTCTGTGGCCTTTTTTTTTTTATAATGAGAGATTTGCGTTATTTGCAAGCAATTTGGTACAGATAAACAACCAATTTTCTTTGTAACTTCCACGAATTTCTTCAAAGAAAGCGACAAGGTCCACGGCAGCTACTTTCCTATCCTATTTGCTCTACTTTCGTATCCTATTTGCTATGTTTGTGTAGTAGTATTGCATGCTCTGTTTTTTTGCTTTTTCTTGGTTATTGCAAATACGCGTTTGCTTTTGAACCGGAAAAGGATTTGAGATTGTAAGTCAAAGCGTCATTATTTATTTTTATTTTTTTTTATACATATTTTTATAAAAAAATTATTTAAAGTAATCAATTTCCAAAATTATTTAAAATAATCAATTTCCAAATGAAGTGAATTATTAAAATTGATAAATTTTACTAATTTCAAATTTATTTTAAAAACATGCACTAATTGTAATTTCTTTATAAAAGAAAGCAAAAGCAGGAACAAATTTTTTTTTGTCACATATCAGCAAATAATCAGCCAAACAGGGCCCAATAGTAGTAATGGTCACCGCCCTATAGAGTATTTGGTATGATCTAAATAAGTATATTTTTTGACTTTTTATAAAAAGATATACAGAAAAGTAAATAAGTAATGTGACTCAAAAAAGATTAAAAAAAAATATATAGGAAAAACTACTAATAGGTCTTAATAGTTTGATTTAATTTCCATCAAGTCTTATTAAAAATAACTCCTGATAAAATTGTTGCTAAAAATGATAATTTTGTGACAATTTTTTTGCATATGTCGCTAAAACTTGACAATTTACAATTAGTGACTTTTTCTGTGATGAATTTTTCAAACTGTCATTGAAAATTGAAAATTATTGATTTTTTTATGTCAATTTTTTAAAACTGTTGTTAAAACTTATAATTAATGATATTTTTTGTGACAAGATTTTCAAAATGTCGTTGAAAATTAACAAATAGTGATGTTTTTTAATTGTGTTTGAAAAAAAAAAACATTAATGCTCACAGGACCTATTGAACAATAAATTCACTTATCAGGACATACACATAACTCTCCTAAAAATATACGTTTTAGGGTAAATTATGCAAATAGTCTCTGTAGTTTACACGATGTGTCAATTTGGTCCTTGTAGTTTCAATTTGCTCGATTTTGCCCCTTAATTTGACGGATTGTGTCATTTTAGTCCAATAAATAACGGTTGTTAAGTTAATTTAACGGAAGGTCAAATAATGTGTCAATTTGGTTCCTATACTTTACACGATGTGTCAATTTGGTCCCTATAGTTTCAATTTTCTCGATTTTGAGAGGGACTAAATTGACACATTGTGGAAAATATAGGAACCAAATTGACATATTATTTGACTTTATGTTAAATTAACTTAACAACCGTTATTTATTGGACTAAAATGACACAATCTATTAAATTAAGGGGCAAAATCGAGCAAATTGAAACTACGGGGACCAAATTGATACATCGTATAAACTACATGGACTATTTGCATAATTTTCCTTGCTTTTTATATCGTAGCAAATAGTCCCCTAGTAATGAAGGTTGTTAAAATCATAAGTTTAGAAGGAATCGTTGGAAGAAAATGATAAATAAATCAAATCAAATTGTAAAATCAAATTTAAAATGATAAAATTTTACTTTTAAGACAAAATAAAATAAAATAATTATTAGTTCATAAACCAAGTTAAGTGGTCGGGCTTCACATGAGAAGATTAGACTTGAACCCAGCTTATGTTCATCTCTACTCAATGGTACTTGATGGTGACTAAGGGTTAACCCTCAATTAATTTGATAAATAAGAGGTTGTTGAATTCAAATTTGTTAGTAGTTGTTGGAGAGACTCGTACCAATCATGATAATCTTAACTAGAGATGTGTATCAATTAGTTTGGTTAGAATTAATACTAAATTCATAGGGAGATTTGATCAGAATTCCCTCATAATAAAACTTTAACAAGCACAAAAAAAAATTTCTTAAAAAGTCTAGCATACATTACTGTTACCAAAATATCCTCAGTAACTAATTTAATATTTTAAACCTTAAAATGATATAACTTTTGATTTAGATGTCAATTTTTATGATTCTCTCATCAAGATCTATCAAATAAGATTCATGTTAACTATGAAATTCTTTTTTAAAAATAAATAAATAAATTATCGTTGAAATTGACATAAACAGTAACATGTTATTCTGTTTGACAATACATGTTACTCTATTTCACAGTAACGTGTTACTATTTTTTATAGTAAAATGTTACTCTATGTTAATAGCAATATTTTACTGTCTGTTCTGAACAGAGTATCGACGACAAAAACACAAAAAAAAAAAAAAAAAAAAAAAAAAAACCTACAAAGAGGAAGCACAAGACTTACAATCTCACATTGTAGTATAGGTATGGAACACTCAACAGTGACATAAACCAATGCCGAGTTATTAAATAAATAAAGCACAAGACTATAGCGATCCCGGTTTTTCCCGTCATTTATTTTGTTCCAGACTTGGGTTCCGTCATGGTTGTTGCTGTCTATATCTTGTTTCCGTCCTTTAAATCCTTTGTATTTGAGTTTTGGGATGTGTTGGGTGAGTTTGGTATAGGTTGGTTGTGAGTTGGAACAAATGGTTGCTGTCTAGAATTTGGCATCTTCGCTCGAGCTAGGCTTTTTGTGCTCGAGTGAGCCTTGGGTTTTGCACTCGAGCGAGCCTTCTTTGATGTGTCTCTTGGCTCGAGCGAGCACTTTTGTGCTTGAGCGTACGTCTACATCCAGATTAGACCTGAAGGTTGGTAATCTTCGCTCGAGCGAGCGAGCTCTATGTTTCGTGTTTCTTCTCTCGAGCGAGAACTCTTGCGCTCAAGCGTGCTTCTGGGTTGCAGACCTGAAGCTTCGTATTGTTCGCTCAAGCAACCACTTCTTTGCTCGAGCGAGCCTCGAATATATCAGTTCGCAATAGCGGGTTTATACATCACTTATTCATCATCTCTTTCATCTAAACCCTAGATCTAATTCCCTCTCTCTCTCTACAAACTTCTTCTCTCTACCAATACACTTGATCTAGAGGGTTTCTACCCTACTTACTTTGTAAAAAGGGTGGAGTATTGCGTGGGCTACATTTTGATCCGAAAATTCTTGGATTTGGAGTATCTTGAATTTTCTTCATCATCTCCTTTGAGTCTCTCCACTTGAGGTAGGGATAAATTACTCATTTTTATGAGTTTTAACATAGATATTGGTCATTTTGTATAAATGTTGAGATTTGGAAAATGTTGATAAAGCTAGGGTTTGATTTTGAATTTACAAAGGAGGGGTTTTCTAACTTTGGGTTCCATTGAGTATATGAGGTCTTGAAATGAGAATTATTTGTGTATAATTGATGAAATTTGGCCTTGAGGGCAATAGTTGGGAAAGAGAGATTAATGTCCTAATGTGTATTGAATAAATTATTTGTATAATTAATGAGGTAAATTGTGGAAATATGAAATTGGTTTAGAAATTGTGAAATTCAAGGAAAATATGATTAAACGGTGTAGTTGGATTGGTAAATCACTCACCTATGGAAAATGTGGTAGTTTATCTGTGTGATAGATTTATTTATCTGTTTAGATATAACTGTTTTGGGCTATCGGCGGAGGATAGTCATGATTGTTGTAGAACTGCATGATGATTAGGTAAACCGAAACTAATCAATTGAGATATATCATTGAATATGACAGTTAGAATAACACATTGAATATGTGCATTAGTTGATCATTGTATATGATGAAGTGTTTAAATACATTGTATATGTATGTTTGTTTGGGAGGAGAAAGGGGATGTACTCCACTGTTTGGGAGGAGATCGGGGATGGACTCCATTGATAATTAAGTTGGCCGGAGTGTCCAGGGTGAAAGTCCCGAAATCTTATTTATGTTTGAATAACGTTGATGATTGAAGTGTTAATAACATGAGTTGTAGTCTCATTTTGAATTGTCGATGAATTGAAGTGTCGTCTCTATGAGTTGTAGTCTCATTTGAATTACTCGGATAAATGAGCCATGTTAATGAAGTGAATTGGAATTAGAGATGAAACCGGGTTGAATGATGAATATCAATGATGACGGGTTATAGAAATGATGTTAATCGATGTACATGTGTTCAACATTTATCAGATGCTAATGTTTTAATTATTTCTCATATTTGGTTTAGTATATCTCTACTGGGTTTTGGCTCACCCTATTTGGGACACTATTTTCAAGTACAGGTGATATACCGCATCCAAAGTCATAGCTTAGGAGGTTTAGGAACTGAAGTCTCTGTTTTGTTGATTTACTTTCATGTCTATATGTTTTTTTTTTTTTTTTCCAAGCTGAGGGCTTAAATTGTAAAGGGCTTTTGACCTTCTATTGTTGTAACCAAGTGTTAACTTGGAAAGTTGTAAGCCCGTAGGGCATCTACTTTTGTTGTTAACATATAACATCTTTTGTAAGGAACACTCTGATGAATGTAATTAAAAGGTTTCTCTTATTAATTATGGATCTTGTGAATGATTAATTATGTATTCTTTTGAGGGCGTTACAACTTGGTATCAGAGCGTACCGGGTTTGAATACTTTGGGTACGTGGGAAGTGGTTAGTACCACAATGGGTTTGTCTCGTTTGTTAGAGACTTATGTATGATGTTATGTGCTTATGTGATAACATGTTTATGTGACTATATGGGTATGGGATTTAGTTTCTGGGATATTTAGTGGATCCTTGGATTTCTGGGAGTCCTGTTGGAAAGGCACTTGATCACTGCCGTTTCTAACTGGAACTCTAGCAACGCCATGGGATGGTCATTATTCGGAAATGAAATTCGTAAGTGCTTATGCGATTTTATGCTTATGTGGAGTGAATTACAGTTGTCCATCATATTAGGACGTGAGTAAAATAGCTTTCGACACATTTGTGAATGTGCTAATGTCTTTGTTTCCGTTATTAGGATGTCAAGACGAGGATGTGGTGGTCGGCGTGGTAGGCTTAGGAGGCAGGAGATGCCTATACCGGATGAAATTCTGGCACATGAAGAGGGAGTTGGTCAGGCCAATGTGGCTGAACCAATAGGTCAGCAGGCCATGGACGCCTTAGCCCGCGAGATCGTAGGAGTATTGAGGGAATCCATGGACATTCTCAGGGCTGAGAATCAAGTCCAGGCCCATGTAGCTGAGGTAGGGCCGTCCTTTCTGAAGAGGGAGTTATTCTGGTTGAATCTGGACGAGTTTTTGGGTGATCCAAAAGTGCCATTGAAAGTTGACGAATGGCTCGAACAGATGACAAAGACGTTTGAGATGCTAGGCATCGAAGACGGAGGCTTGAGGGTGACCTTGGCATCCTTCCAGTTGAAGGGAGATGCGGGTCAGTGGTGGAAGTTTGTTTGGGGGCGTATTAGAGGGACTTGGGAGGCTTTCGTTGATGCCTTTCAGGAGAAGTTTTTGCCTTCCACTGTTAGGGAGAAGTTGAGAGATCAGTTCTGTCAGCTCAAGCACCTAAATACACCAGTGGCCGAGTTTGAGGCTACATTCACCAGTTTGTCGAGGTTTGCACCAGAGTTGGTAACGACTGAGGAGTGTAGATGCTTGGAGTTCAAGAAGAAGTTGAGGACCGGACTTATGTTTCGAGTGGCCGGGTTCATGACTAGGGAGTATGGACACCTTGTACAGGCTGCAGCCCATCTTGAGACCATTATGCAGGCTGAAGAGGAAAGGATGAGGGGCTCCAGAAGGAGTCAGGAAGGTCAGGAGAACGATAAGAGGCAGAGGGGTTCTAACCCTTAGCAGTCCCAGGGAGCACATTCTAGATCTACCTTTCCAGTACCGAGTGCAAGTTCTGGGAGAGGCAGTCAGGGAGACATCACTTGTTACAAATGTGGTTAGCTAGGCCACAAGTCTCCAGCTTGCCCGCTAAGAGGAGGAGGGCAGAGAGCAGCTTCATCTTCGGCTCATCCTCAGAGCCAGAGTAAGGGCAGAGGTCAACCGCTCTCTTGTTATCAGTGTGGTTAGGCGGGGCACCTGAAGAGGTATTGCCCCTAGTTGAGTGGCACATCTGGTGCGTTTGGTTCGAGACAGACACAGGGCCATCAGCCAGCTCAATCAGTTCAGGCCTCGAGGGCCAATCAAGGAGCCTCTTCGGCTCAATCTGTGCAGCAGTCTTATGCTCCGAGAGGTGAGCAGGTAGATCAGAGACCTTCAGGGTGTGTGTATGCTGTTACAGCGCAGGACCTTGTACCGGCTCCATCTGTTGTGAGAGATACCTTTTTGTTTTGCAACTCGGTTGCCAATGTGTTAATTGATATGGGTGCATCACATCCTTTATATCTGCTGCATTTGCATTTGTTTTGGGGTTGGAGTTGGCACAGTTAGCATCTTCTATTTGTGTTGTATCACCCATTGGGGGCGAGATAGTTCTGAAACAGGGGTGTCGGGGTAGGAATGGCAATGGGACGGGGCGGGGCGAGGCTGGAGATGACACTCCCCGTCCCCAATCCCCGATTGTGAATATCTCCCCGGCCTCGGCCTCGATCCCCAACGGGGAACCAACCGTCATCTCTATCCTCGCCCCCTAATGGGGATCGGGTTTCCCCGACCCCGAAATATCCCCGACCCATTTTTTTCATCATCATCAACAATCAACAACAACTTTAAAAAAATAATAATAATAAAATATTCTAGTTCAATCATCAACAACAATTCATCAATCATCAACAATCATACAAAATGTACAAGCCTTCAGATCTAGTTCATTTTCTTTTACCATCTGCATCTGGTTCAGATCTGAGAAATTGAGAGGAAAAAAGCCTTCGATTTAGAACTGAAATGAAGAGAGAGAAGATAGGGGAGAGAGAGAGAGAGAGAGAGAGAGAGAGAGAGTCGTCTTACCCAAACCCATCCTTCTTCACCGGCGACGATGGCAGGGTATGCAGCAGAGCTGCCGCAGCGAACGACGACCACGACAGTGCGAACGACGACCGCGACAGTGCGAACGACGAGCGACCGTGGTGAAAAGGGAGAAAGGGAGAAAGGAAGAAAGGAGAGAGAGCGTGGAATGGCAGAGGCAGGGAGAGAGGAGAGGCAGCCGTCGTGTGAGAGAGAGAAAGGCGAAACCCACGGCTGTAAGTGAGAGTGAGAGTGAGAGTGTGAGAAAGAGAGAGAGAGAGAGAGAGAAAGAGAGAGAGGGGAGGCGAAACCCACGGCTGTGAGAGAGAGAGAGAGCAGCACCAATGTGTTTGTGTGAGAGTGTGGCAACCAAACCCTAAACACACACATATATATATAAATAGGGGTATAATGGTAATCTTACATCGGGGACTGAACGGGGCAGGGCCGGGGGGCGGGGCGGGACGGGGCCGGGTCCGGGGCTGGGACATGTATCCCCGTCCCCGGTTCGAATATCATCGGGGATTTCTTTTTGAATACCATCCCCGGCCCGTCGGGGGTATTTTTCAGGGAATAACCGCTCAATTCGAGGTCGGGGGGTCGGGTCCCCGTCGGGCCGGGTTGAGATTGCCATTCCTATGTCAGGGTTGTGATATAGAGGTCACTGATCGTCCGCTTCTCTTTTCTTTTGTATTGATGGATATGTCAGGTTTTGATGTGATTTTGGGTATGGACTAGCTATCGTCATACAGGGCTATTATAGACTGTTACCGCCAGAGGGTTACTGTATATACCTTGAGCGGGGATTGTTTTCACTTCTTGGGAGATCGGGTTGGTAGAGTCTTACCACCGGTGTATGATCCGTAAAGGCGGAGTGAGCTTAGTTGTCTTCTCACTAGCTGTATGAGTAGTGAGTGTGATGAGACTGAGATTGAGTTGCCAAGGATGGTTTGTGAGTACTCGGATGTCTTTCCCGAGGATCTTGTTAGTTTACTACCCTATCGAGAGATTGAGTTCTCTATTGACTTAGTGCTTGGCACGACACCGATTTCTATGGCACCGTATCGTTTTTCTCCAGCCAAGTTGAGTGAGTTAAAGATTCAACTCCAGGAGTTACTAGATAAAGGCTTTATCCGCCCTAGTACTTCGTCGTGGGGAGCACCGGTCCTCTTTGCTAAAAAGAAAGATGGGGCTTTGAGACTTTGTATTGATTACCGAAAACTGAACCGGTCTATGGTTAAGAACAAGTGCCCTATGCCTCGTATAGATGATCTGTTTGATCAGTTGAAAGGATCCCGTTGTTTCTCTAAGATAGACTTGAGATCGGGTTACCATCAATTGAGAGTCAGGGAGGAAGATATCTCGAAGACGGCATTCCGTACGCGGTATGGCTACTATGAGTTTCTGGTAATGCCTTTTGGGCTCACCAATGCACCGACTGTGTTTATGGACTTGATGAACTGGATCTTCTGAGAGTTCTTAGACTGCTTTGTGATCGTTTTCGTGGACGACATTCTAATTTATTCACCTTCTGAGGAGGAGCACGAGAAACACTTGCGAGTGGTGCTTGAGTTGCTTAGAGCCCATAAGCTGTATGCTAAGTTTGGAAAGTGTGAGTTCTGTCTAAGAGAGGTTAAATTCTTAGGCCATGTGGTATTCGAGAAAGGGGTGACTGTAGATTCATCCAAGATAAAGGTAGTGCAAGATTGGGCACAGCCTAAGAGTGTTTTTGAAATCCGTAGTTTTCTGGGATTGGTCGGGTATTACCTTCGGTTTGTGAAAGATTTCTCCAGGCTAGCTTCGTCTTTGACTAGATTGACGCGGAAAGGGGTCAAATTTGTATAGAGTGAGATTTGTGAAAAGTCGTTCCAAGAACTTAAGGTTAGACTTAGCACCACTCTAGTCTTGATTATTCCGGAGAAGGGTTTTGGTTATGTAGTCTATTGTGATGCCTCACGAGAGGGTTTGGGTTGTGTATTAATGCAAGTAGGGAAAGTAGTAACCTATGGCTCGCGACAGTTGAAAACACATGAGAGAAATTACCCTACTCACGACCTAGAGTTAACAATTATAATATTTGCCTTGAATATTTGGAGACACTACCTTTATGGTGAGAAATTCGAGGTGTTCTCAGATCATAAGAATGTGAAGTATCTGTTTACACAGAAGGACTTGAATTTGAGGCAGATGAGGTGGATGGAGTTCATAGAGGATTATGACTTCGAATTACATTGTCATCCGGGGAAGGCCAATGTTGTGGCCGATTCCCTAAGTAGGAAATCCATCAGGGATGTAGCTTGTATTGCTATCTGGGAATAGGAGATGTTGGGTGCCCTTGGAGAATTTGACTTACATCTGGGCGAGTCTGTTGAGTCGATAGTCTTGTTTTCTATAGTCGCACAACCTACACTTGTGAATCGAGTGTTAGAGGTATAGAAGGATGACCTTGAGGTAGAATCTCCCCGGGGGAAGATATCCAGTGGGAAAGTTGAGAAGGGTTTGACTATGTATCCTGACTTGAGTGTGAGATACCGAGACCGCTTGTTTGTACCAGAGTCTTGCCGAGAGGAAGTACTCCGAGAGTTTCACCATTCACACCTTGCGGTGCATCTAAGAGGCACGAAGATGTATCATGATCTGAGTCGCCAGTTTTGGTGGAGAGGGATGAAGAAGGATGTGGCAGTATTCATATCTAAGTGCCTTACTTGTCAGCAAGTAAAGGCCGAGCATCAGAGGCCAGCAGGTTTGTTGCAACCTTTGCCTATAGCCGAGTGGAAATGGGAGCATGTCATGATGGACTTCGTTGTAGGTCTTCCGAAGACTCAACAGGGTAGTGATGCCATTTGGGTGGTAGTAGACCGGTTGACTAAGTCGGCGCACTTTATTCCTATGCGCATAAGAGATTCGGTACATCATCTTGCTGACTTGTATATTCGGAACATAATGAGGTTGCACGGGATCCTAGTGTCAATCGTCTCAGATAGAGATCCGCGTTTCACTGCTAGGCTGTGGCAGAGTTTGCAGGGTGCCTTGGGTATTAGATTGACCTTTAGCATGGCTTACCGTCCTCAGACTGACGGGCAGTCCTAGCATACTATTCAGATCCTTGAGGATATGCTTCGAGGCTGTGTCCTTGACTTTAAAGGGTCATGGGAGAGACACTAACCCTTAGTAGAGTTTGCCTACAATAACAGTTTCCAATCAAGTATTGGCATGGCACCATTTGAGGCCTTGTATGGCCGACCGTGTAGATCTCCAGTATGTTGGGCCGAGGTGAGTGATGCACCTTTGTTGGGCCTAGAGTTAGTGCGGGAAACAATGGAGAAAGTTGAACTTATCCGTAAGAGGTTAGTTACAGCCCAGAGTCACCAAAAGAGTTATGTCGACCGTCGAAGGAGGCCTTTGGCATTTGAGGTGGGTGATCACGTCTTTTTGAAAATATCACCTAGGCAGAGTTTAATGAGGTTTAGGAAGAGTGGGAAGTTGTCCCCTCGGTTTATTGGCCCTTTTGAGATCCTTAAGCGGATTGAGGAGGTTGCATATAGTCTAGTTTTACCGCCGCAATTGTTCGGAGTGCATGATGTGTTTCATGTTAGTATGCTTCGGAAATACGAGCTGGATCCATCTCATGTATTGGATTGGATTGACTTAGAGGTAGATGAGGATGCTTCATATGAGGAGAAACTGGTGAGGGTCTTGGACAGACGGGACTAAATCTTGCGAGGCAAGACGATTCCCTTGGTCAAGGTCTTGTGGAAACATCACCAGGCTACGGAAGCCACTTGGAAACGTGAATTGGAGGTCCAAGAAAAATATGCAGACCTATTCGTGGATGTTTGAGCTTATATTGAGAAATTTGTTTTGTGATAAACTCTACAAACATTGTATATGTTTTGAATTATAGAAGTATTGAAATTGTTGCATATGTCTCAAGGAAATGAGTTTAATTTAACATTGCATATGTTGAATGTGTTGTAAAAATAAAAATATGTTTTTAACATTGCATATGTTATGGAATTGTAGAATATGTGTATTGAGATTTGTTGAAATTCAAAAGGATGCATGTTGATAATGCATATTGAGCTATATTTGTGAAATTATTCTCTTGAGAAGAGATAGAATGACTAGTGGCGAGTCATGATGGTAAATGTTGAGTTGTAATCTTGTTGAAAATTGAAATAATCATGATTTTGAAACTTGTATATCTAATTTCGGGGACGAAATTCTTTAAGGGGGGGAGGTTATAGCGTCCCGGTTTTCCCCGTCATTTATTTTGTTCTAGACTTGGGTTCCGTTGTCATTGTCTATATCTTGTTTCTGTCCTTTAAATCCTTTGTATTTGAGTTTTGGGACGTGTTTGGTGAGTTTGGTACAAGTTGGTTGTGAGTTGGAACAAATGGTTGCTGTCCAGAATTTGGCATCTTCGCTCGAGCGAGGCTTTTTGCGCTCAAGCGAGCCTTGGGTTTTTGCTTCTTCGCTCGAGCGAAGGTTCTTGCGCTTGAGCGAGCTTTCTTTGATGTGTCTCTTGGCTCGAGCGAACACTTTTGCGCTCGAGCGTGCGTCTACGTCCAGATTGGACTTGAAGGTTGGTAATCTTCGCTCGAGCGAGCTTCCTTCGCTCGAGCAAGCGAGCTCTATGTTTCGTGTTTCTTCGCTCGAGCGAGAACTCTTGCGCTCGAGCGTGCTTTTGGGTTGTAGACCTGAAGCTTCGCATTGTTCGCTCGAGCGATGCTTCTTGCGCTCTAGTGAGGTTCTTTTGTGTCTGGTCGCTCGAGCGACCACTTCTTTGCTTGAGCGAGCCTCGAATATATTAGTTTGCAGCAGCGGGTTTATATATCACTTTTTCATCATCTCTTTCATCCAAACCCTAGATCCGACTCTCTCTTTCTCTACACACTTCTTTTCTCTACCAATACACTTGATCTAGAGGGTTTCTAGCCTACTTCCTTTGTAAAAAGGATGGAGTATCGCGTGGGCTACATTTTGATCCGAAAATTCTTGGATTTGGAGCATCTTGAATTTTCTTCATCATCTCCTTTGAGTCTCTCCACTTGAGGTAGGGATAAACTACTCTTTTTTATGAGTTTTAACATAGATATTGGTTATTTTGTATAACTGTTGAGATTTGGAAATGTGGATAAAGTTAGGGTTTGATTTTGAATTTACAAAAGAGCGGTTTTCTAACTTTGGGTTCCATTGAGTATATGAGGTCTTGAAATGAGAATTATTTGTATATAATTGATGAAATTTGGCCTTGAGGGCAATAGTTGGGAAAGAGAGATTAATGTCCTAATGTGTATTGAATAAATTATTTGTATAATTAATGAGGTAAATTGTGGAAATATGAAATTGGTTTAGAAATTGTGAAATTCAAGGAAAATATGATTAAACGGTGTAGTTGGATTGGTAAATCACTCACCTATGGAAAATCTGGTAGTTTATCTGTGTGATAGATTTATTTATCTGTTTAGATATAACTGTTTTGGGCTATCGGTGGAGGATAGTCATGATTGTTGTAGAACTGCATGATGATTAGGTAAACCGAAACTAATCAATTGAGATATATCATTGAATATGACAGTTAGAATAACACATTGAATATGTGCATTAGTTTAGTGTTTAAATACATTGTATATGTATGTTTGTTTGGGAGGAGAAAGAGGATGTACTCCATTGTGTGAGAGGAGATAGGAGATGTACTCCACTGTTTGGGAGGAGATAGAGGATGGACTCCATTGATAATTAAGTTGGCTGGAGTGTCTGGGGTAAAAGTCCCAAAATCTTATATACGTTTGAATAACGTTGATGATTGAAGTGTTAATAACATAAGTTGTAGTCTCATTTTGAATTGTCGATGAATTGAAGTGTCGTCTCTATGAGTTGTAGTCTCATTTGAATTACTCGGATAAATGAGCCATGTTAATGAAGTGAATTGGAATTAGAGATGAAACCGGGTTGAATGATGAATATCAATGGTGATGGGTTATAGAAATGATGTTAATCGATGTACATGTGTTCAACATTTATCAGATACTAATGTTTTAGTTATTTCTCATATTTGGTTTAGTATATCTCTACTGGGCTTTGGCTCACCCTATTTGGGACACTATTTACAGGTACAGGTGACATACTGCCTCCAAAGTCATAGCTTGGGAGGTTTAGGAGCTGAAGTCTCTGTTTTGTTGATTTACTTTCATGTCTATTTATATATATAGATATTTTTTTTTTCAAGTCGAGGGCTTAAGTTGTAAAGGGCTTTTGACCCTCTTTTGTTGTAACCAAGTGTTAACTTGGAAAGTTGTAAGCCCGTAGGGCATCTACTTTTGTTGTTAACATATAACATCTTTTGTAAGGAACACTCTGATGAATGTAATTAAATGGTTTTTCTTATTAATTATGGATCTTGTGAATGATTAATTATGTATTATTTTGAGGGCGTTACAAAGACTCCTTGAGTAATAAATTATAGCAGAACCACATTATTTATTGGAGATGTAGAGTCATATGTTTTGATGTAATCGAACTGCAAATTAGCCAAGAACATGAGTTGGTAAACAACAATAACAATGAGAACTATGAGGAAAAAGAATAATAGCCATGTGAATAGATCACTCATGTCATGTCTTTAACTTTTTTTAATTTGTCTCTAAACACATGCGAGAACCCAATAAAAATTCCAAAATTGAAAATGAAGAAATGATATAAGAACCACCGAATTGGAACGTTGTATATAGGAATGAAGCAGTAGAAAAATTGCAGATTGTGAATCGAAGCTCGTTGAGGAAAAAATGAGGGACTTTTTTGCTCTGTGATTTAACAGGTCCACTGGGATCTATACTCTCTCTCTCTCTCTCTCTCTCTCTCTATATATATATCAAGGGTAAGATCGTCTATAAAAAAAATTGAAAAAAAAATTGCCCTTCTAGAAAGAAATGGGATTGTTTGAGGGGGTTTAGAAGATATATATATAAATATATAAATAGGACTGTCCTTTTCACATTAAGATGTTGGACCTAAGGGGTTTTAGCTAAAATTTTCAAATTCATAATTAAATTACAAATACATTTCTCAATGTTTGTTTAAAATACAAATTGTTCTTTATATTTATGAAAATTACATTATTTGTTTAAAATACAAATTGTTCTTTACATTATGTCAATTTGTTAATTTAGCAGAAATGCCATTATTTTTCTATCCAAAATGACCATATTGCCCCCTTAGTTAATAGAATTTGACACAGATAGATTTTCAATAGATAAAATCAAAATTTCAACAAATAGAATAAAAAAAAATTCAATAGATAAAAAAAAATCAACAGATAGCATAAAAAAATTTCAATAGATAAAAGAGTAAAATTGAAAACAAAATGTTCTTAAAAAACAACAAAAGGATTTTTCAGCAAATTATTTCACAAAGTGTGAATTTTTCATCAACAAAAAATATTCACTGGCCCTAATACCTTAGGCAATTGTTAGTTTGGACTTTTCAACAAATTTCTCTAAATTAAAATTAGTTAATCGGGAATGAAAGATCAAGAAATCATTTGAGAATAATAAACAATTCAAACAATTTCTTATTTATTATACCTAAAAATAAAATTAATCTTTACTTGAATGGAGAAATTATTTTAGAATATTAAAATACTCAATTAATTTGTTGTATGATACTTAAAATATATTTCTCCATCTTTATTTTTCTCATTTAAACTATTATTATTAAACTAAATCTTAAAATTAATTTCTCACCTTCATTAATGGTTGAATTTTTACTTTATTTTTTAATTTCTCACCTTTATTTTGTTCTATAATTATTTATGGCAAAGTGTTATTATTTAAATTATCTAATCTTATTTCTTCCGTATATCTAGTATTCATATAATGTTATTGAAAAGATGAAGAAATCGGACTCTAATACTAATTTAAACACACAACGAAATAAAACACTTTCTAAAGAAAAAAATATATAAATGTAATTTAATTTGCCCTATTAAATATATATGAAACATTTATTTATTTTTCATAATTTTTTTAAATCATAAATTTAATTTCTTGGCTCTATTTTTTTTCACAAGAAATTTTTGAACTTTTATAAATAAAAAATAAAATAAAAATTCAACCATTAATGAAAGTGAGAAATAAATTTTAATATCTAATTTAATAAAAATAGTTTAAATGAGATAAATAAAGATGGAGAAATAGATTTGAAGTATCATTCATAACAAATTAATTGAGTATTTTATTATTCTCAAATAATTTTTCCATTCAAGTAAAGATTAATTTTAATTTTAGGTGTAAGAAATGAGAAATTGTTTGAATTGTTTATTATTCTCAAATGATTTCTTAATCATTTATTCCCAATTAACTAATTTTAATTTAGAGAAAAATGTTGAAAAGTCCAAACTAACAATTGCTGAAGGTATTAGGTTCAGTGAATATTTTTTGTTGGTAAGAAATCCACACTTTGTGAAATAGTTTGCTGAAAAATCCTTTTATTGTTTTTAAGAACATTTTGTTTCCAATTTTACCATTCTATCTGTTGAAATTTTGAAAATCTATCTGTGTAAAATTCTATTTGTTCAAATTCTTGTCATATTTTTTCTTATTTGTTGAAATTCTTTTTCCAACTTTTTCTATCTATTGAAATTCAAGCATATTCTCCCATATCTGTTGAATTTCAGAAGCCTATTTTATTTTTTCTTAAATGTTTATTTTTTTTTTTTTTATCTATTTCAACTCTATCTATTTGGGTGTTTGAATGAATTTGAAAATGGTGGAAAATTTCATTAAGGTAGTTGTTGTCTTACTTCTATGTTGAGACTGCTCGAGCGGTATTTTTGTCGCTCGAGCAGTAACATCGTCCTCCTAGTACTTTGCTCTGAAGTCTGAAATATTATGAGTGTTCATTTTTCACTTGAGGGAAGACTTCATCGCTCAAGCGGTCTTTTTGTAGAGATGAGAGAGATTGTAAGAGTTAGAATTGTTTGCTCGAGCACACATTTGTTCGCTTCAACGGTCTGGGAATTTGAATTGTTTGCTTGAGCGTAGGATTGTTCACTCAAGCGGTCTATCTACAGTCAGTTCCAAAAAATGTATCCAATCACTTAAAAGTTGAGCCTTCCACTCCCTTTCCCTCACTTTTCACTTTATTCTCTCTATCAACATTTAATTTTCTCTATTTTCTTTCATCACTCTCTAAAAATGTAGCACTCTGTGCTTCCTGTTATAATGGAACTATATTTGAATCCTCGATTATCTTAATTGAGAACCTTCTTAGTTGATATTTGAGCCTTGGTTGAGGTGTTACCATAGTGGTTGAGTGAGATTGAATCAGAAACGCCAAATTTGAATAATTGTTATTGAGTAGTTTTCACTCTTCCATCATTTTCTCTCTCCACACTTTGAATCTTGATGTGAGGCTAGAACCATTGGAAAGATTACTTCCAGGGCTTCAATTTGGGCATAAGAACGACCCTAAATAGAGTCCGAACGACAGAGTTATGCTTGTTTGAAGTTTGCGAATCTATGTTGTGTGCATAGTTTGCTCGAGCGCAACTTTCTTCGCTCGAGCCAGCCATAGACCCTTCCAGCTCTGTTTTTCAAAATTGTCTAAGATACTAGAAGCCTTGATTCTTCAATCGAGCGCAATTTTCATCGCTCAAGCGAACTGTTCAGAATCATATCTTTAAAAGTCATTTTTTGTGTCAAATCGCTTCACTTTTCTCTCTCATTCTGCCATTTTTGAGCTTTCAAGCTTTTTAGCCTTGATTTCATCTATATCTACACATCTTTGACCCCTAGTTCCATTTACCAAAACGTAGAGCTCGATGAGGGCTTCCATTTAATCTAAGCAGATTGTGTTTTCGTTGAAGTTGGATTTTCGGGCTTCTTCTCTTCATTGCTTGAGGTAGGGATTTCTTTGCTCCTTTTCAATACCTCATCTATAGATAGAAATGTAGTAGGTTTTATTACATAAAAATCATATCCATTGTGGATTTCTTTGAAAGTCGTGAAAATGGGATCTAGGGTTTGTTATTTGTGAATGAGAATGTTAAATTGATTGTTATTTGGATTAATTGGGGAGTAGTCTAACATGTTTATGTTGAAAAGGAGAAAATGCCCTAATTTAATATTTTGACTTGGTGAATTAAAAAGGAGTAAAGTTGAATAATGTTTGTAAATTATTTTTATGGATTGTGTAAATGTGTTAATAGCTAAAAGGGAGAATTAACTATGGCATTAGAATTATTTTGGATTGATCATATTAAGTTGAGTTGGGATGTGGCTTTGATATCCATGGATTTAGTTTTGTGAAATGAAAAGAATGGACTAGGAATAAAAAGTGGAGTATGTTAGCTTGGAAAATAAGATAATTGATTTTTGAAAAGAATGAAGGAAATCATAACACTATGTGAATTTCATAAATGAACTTGAGGTCGAATTATGAATATTTTATTTTACTATTGTTGTTATTGGGTTTAAAATCTTATGAGAGTTGGATTATTATAATACGTGTGTTGAGTACATACATTTAGAGGTTTTGTCCTTGATTATCGGTGGAGGATGACATTGTTGTGTTGAATATTTATGTGTATGTATTACACTTGTGTTAGTTGTACTTTGTCATGTTGTGATGATTGGTAAAGTATACTGCGCTAAGAATGAGAGGTACCATTACCTTCCAGCTAGCGCCTGGAGAATTGGCTGCACTTAGAATGGGAGGTACCAGTGCCTTCCAGCTAGCGCTTGGAGAACTTGGCAGAGGTACCATTACCTTCTAGTCCGTGTCTGGTAAATTGGCATTTTGTTATGGAAAGGTGCATCCTTGGCTTAGCGTGCTTAAGGCAGGTAGAGCAGAGCTTATTTATCATTATTATCTCAGTGTACCTATGTATATCATGCGTTATGATGGTTATAGTTCATGAAGGTCAAGTTATCTCATATGTTGAGTAGATAGTTGTTGGTGCTTATTGTTTTCGTTTTTCATGTTAGATGTATATATATGTATATTTGAACATATTGGAAAAGGATGTAGACCATGCATTGAGTTTGTAAATAATGTGAAGGAAATTAGAGATTTATGAACATTTTCAAACTCCAAAACAAAATAGTTTTTATGAGATATTTTTGAAATGGAAAATGAAAAGAAAATGTGAATTGTCTGTATTGTTGAAGAAATTGAATAATTTTGGAAAAAGTACTTATGTAAATATTTTTTGGCTATAAACTGTCACATTATTTATATAGTATGAGACAACATTCATGATTATAGCTATCTATAAGTTGTTATTATTTAGGATCATGTTGGGATCTCTACTGAACTTTATGTTCATCTCACGTTGCCAACTAATTTTCAGGTGAACGTCGAGAAGTGTTTCAAGATCGAGGATCTTCTTTATTTGTTGACCACGGGCCTTTCATTTGTTGACGAAAAGCCATTGTTGAAAAATGGTTGGACCCTTCCCTTTATATATAATGATGTAAGCCTATGGGAAACTTATTTAATTGTAACTCATATTGCATTCATTATATATTCGAATTAGAGAACCTTTACCTAATAGTCCTTATTAATGTATTGAAGTTTCGAGCGTTATCTCTAAAATTGTAATATAACAAAGGATTTGGTAATGGTATCCGTGAATTTAAAAGTGGGCGTTACAACTTGGTTTTAGAGTGAGCCGGGTTTGAATACTTTGGGCTCATGGGAAGTGGTTTTTAACCACAATGGGTCTACTACATGTGGTGAGGACGTTGCATATAGTTAGCATAAGTGTTAGGACTTATATGTTGCATTTATGTGAGCATAGGATTAAGTTTCTTGGATAGTATTTGTAGTCGGTGAACTTGCTTTGAGGTCTTATTAGAAACACGTCTTATCAACGTGGTTTCTTATAGGAATTCCTTGAGAGTTCCGGAATGAGTGGCTATCTTTGTGGACTTGATTTGATTATGTGTTTAGGTGTTTAGTTGTTTATATGTAATAGAAATGTGTGTTTCAGGGCTAAGTGTGTCATGTAACTTAAAGGTGGTGAGTGTGTGCCTCGGGGAGAGCTGTTGTGTTGTGCACTAAGTTTGGTTTTGTTTTTTGGGTTTTATAGGATGTTTACACGAGGGAATAGAGGACGGATGGGTAGTAGGAGTATTGGTAGGGGCATAGCGATTCCTTTAGCACCTGCCGTTGCAGCATCAGTTGTCGGCGAGGAAGTTGCACGTGAGATTGTGAAAGCGGCGCAAGATGCTCTAGCTCACAATGAGGGTGACAATGGGCATACCCTCAAGCTTACTAAGGAGTTTCTTTGCTCCAATCCACCAGAGTTTTTGGGGGAGGCTAAACTGTTGAAGGCAGATGGTTGGTTAGAACAGATTACCAAGACTCTTGATATGCTCAGAGTCGAGGACGAAGGGTTGAGGTTTTCTTTGGCGACTTTCCAATTGAAAGAAGATTGCGGGGTTATTGGGGGAAGTATGCTAAGGAGACTATAGATAATATATGGGTTGCTTTTATAGAGGCCTTTTTGGCCAAGTATTTCCCTCTTTCTGCTCGAGAAAGGTTGAGGAAACAATTTGTTGAGCTGCGTCAGTATGCTACTCCTTTGGCACAGTTTGAGATGCGATTTACTATTTTATCGAGGTTTGCTCCAGAGTTGGTGGCAACAGAGGAGCATCGTTGTTATGAATTTTGGGAGGCGGTTATGTAATGATATCCAGGAGAAAGTGTCTGGATTCCTATGGAAGAATTATAATGCTCTAGTTGAGGCAGCGACCCATGTGGAGGCCATGGTTATAAGTGTTGGTCGGGTTAGGGAGCAGACCACCTCGGCAACTCCTATAGTTCATAAGCACTCTAGGCACAGTAAGAGGTGGAGGCGAGCACATGCTTAATCCCAAGCCCAATCTGTGTCTTCGTCAGGGGGTTTCGGATTCTTCCATTGGAAAGTCCACAGAGGTTCAAGCTTCAGGCTAGTCTCAGAGTAGGGAATCTGCTTTTTGTTTTTGATTGTGTTCAGCTGTCAGTGGGCCATGTTAGACGTTTATGCCTTTTTGCGTGTGAATTGTTTGGGTGTTTCAGAACCTAGTCAAACTGAGTCTCATTAGTCCAATCGGAGGCGGTATTGGTACAGAAAAATGGGTAAGCCAGGCTTCAACAGCCTCGCGAGGGTCGACTTATCAGCTAACACGATAGTATTACCCTAGAGAGGGGCTTTTGTATTGGAGGGTCGGTGATTTAATATGTGAATCTTTTTGTTGTTGACCCGGTGTACTGTTGGATGCTGAGACATCATGATTATGTGTTGTATATATATATTGTTGTTTGTTTATCCTCACTGTATTGGGGACGCACGCATTGAATCTCAAACTCTCTTTTATATATACATGTAATGAGAAATTGTTGATAAGATTGATAATCCCAAGTGCTATTGTATGTGTGGTATTAAATTATGACATAGTTATGTGATGACTTGTGAGGCCTTTTTTAGTTTGGAAGTTGTTTGTTGAGAATGGGGAATCTGTGGATTATTGTGATTGGTGTGGTAGTATCGTAAGGGTCGAGTTATAAGGCTTTGAATGTGTTGAGTTTAAGGAAATATGATACTTTAAAGTTTTGTGGAATTGGCAAAGTTAGGTGAGAATGTATGAGGGAGTATGAGATTCGTATCTCGGGTTAGTGAGAATGGTACTTATATTTTGATTATGAACCGGTGAAAATTTGAGCATCTTTTGAGAAATGTTTTATATACAAGAGAATGATTTTCAAAGAGTTAAGCAATAAGGGAATTTTTTTCAACAAAGTTTTGCTATTGTTTGTTTTTACTTGGGATGATGGATGTTGAGTAGTGACTTAACTTGGATTGCCAGTCGTGTGTTGTTTAGGTGTTTTGTTTTGAGGAGAGTTTGGTATTGTTGAAGCTTATTGTCCTGAAGCGTTGTCTTTTGGGACGTGTTTTCGTGGTAAGTCCTCTTCTTTTGTGTGAGAGTTAACCGAGGGTTTTGTTGTGAGGGTAGTTTTCTTTTCCTAAGTGCTTGGGTTTTGAGTACTCTGTGGTCTGTTTGCCTTGTGTTTTGGTGTATTCTTAATTTCGGGGATGAAATTTCCTAAGGTAGAAGGTTGTAGCACTCTGTGCTTCCTGTTATAATGGAACTATATTTGACTCTTTGATTATCTTGATTGGGAACCTTCTTAGTTCATATTTGAGCCTTGGTTGAGGTGTTACCATAGTGGTTTGAGGTGTTAGCCATAGTGGTTGGCGTGAGATTGAATCAGAAACTCCAAATTCGAATAATTGTTATTGAGTAGTTTTCACTCTTCCATCATTTTCTCTCCCCACACTTTGAATCTTGATGTGAGGCTAGAACCATTGGAAAGCTTACTTCTAGGGCTTCAATTTGGGCACAAGAACGACCCTAAATAGAGTCCGGACAAGAGAGTTATGCCTATTTGAAGTTTGTAAATCTTGTGTCGCTTCGAGCACAACTTAGTTCGCTCGAGAGCGCAACTTTCTTTGCTCGAGCGAGAGATAGACCCTTCCAGCTATGTTTTTCAAAATTTTCTGAGATACTGGAAGCCTTGATTTCTTTCTCGAGCGCAACTTTCATCGCTCGAGCGAACTGTTCAGAATCATATCTTTAAAAGTCACTTTTTTGGGTCAAATCTCTTCACTTTTCACTCCCTTTTCTCTCTTCTTTCTGCCATTGTTGAGTTTTCAAGATTTTTAGCCTTGTTTTCATCTATTTCTATACATCTTTAACCCCTAGTTTCATACACCAAAACGTAGAGCTCGACCAGGGCTTCCATTTAATTTGAGCAGATCGTGTTTTCGTTGAAGTTGGATTTTCAGGCTTCTTCTCTTCATTGCTTAAGGTAGAGATTTTTTTGCTCCTTTTCAATACCTCATCTATAGATAGATATGTAGCATATTTTATTGCATAAAAATCATATCCATTATGGATTTCTTTGAAAGTCATGAAAATGGGATCTAGGGTTTGTTATTTGTGACTGAGATTGTTAAATTGATTGTTATTTAGATTAATTGGGGAGTAGTCTAACATGTTTATATTGAAAGGAGAAAATGCCCTAATTTAATATTTTGACTTAGTGAATTAAAAAGGAGTAAGTGTAATAATGTTTGTAAATTATTTTTTATGGATTGTGTAAATGTGTAAATAGCTAAAAGGGAGACTTAACTATGGCATTGGAATTATTTTGGATTGATCATATTAAGTTGAGTTTGGAGATGTGGCTTTGATATCCATGGATTTAGTTTTGTGAAATGAAAGGAATTGGATTAGGGATAAAGAGTGGAGTATGTTAGCTTGGAAAATAAGATAATTGATTTTTGAAAAGAATGAAGGAAATCATAAACACTATGTGAATTTCATAAATGAACTTTGAGGTTGGATTATGAATATTTTATTTTACTATTGTTGTTGTTGGGTTTAAAATCTTATGAGAGTTGGATTATTATAATATGCGTGTTGAGTATATAAATTTAGAGGTTTTGTCCTTGGTTATCGGTGGGGGATGATATTGTTGTGTTGAATATTTATGTGTATGCATTACACTTGTGTTAGTTGTACTTTGTCATGTTGTGTATATTGGTAACGTATACTGCGCTGAGAATGAGAGGCACCATTAGCGCCTATAGAGAATTGGCTGCACTTAGAATGAGAGGTACCAGTACTTTCCAGCTAGCGCTTGGAGAATTGGCTGCGCTTAGAATGGAGAGATACCAGTACTTTCCAACTTGCGCCTAGAGAACTTGGCAGAAGTACCATTACCTTCCAGCCGTAGTCTGGTAAATTGGCATTTCGTTATGGAAAGGTGCATCCTTGGCTTAGTGTGTTTAAGATAGGTAGAGAAGAGCTTATTTATCATTATTATCTCAGTGTACCTGTGTATATCATGCGCTATCATGGTTATGGTTCAGAAAGGCTGAGTTATCTCATATGTTGAGTAAATAATTGTTGGGTGCTTATTATTTTTGTTTTTCATGTTAGATGTATATATATGTATATTTGAACGTGTTGGAAAAGGATATAGACCATGTATTGAGTTTGTAAATAATGTGAAGGAAATTAGAGATTTATGAATATGTTTCAAACTCCAAAAACAAAATAGTTGTTATGAAATATTTTTGAAATGGAAAATGAAAAGGAAATGTGAACTGTCTGTATTGTTAAAGGAATTGAATAATTTTGGGAAAAGTACTTATGTAAATATTTTTTGGTTATAAACCGTCACATTATTTATATAATATGAGACTAAGCATTCATGATCATAGCTATCTATAAGTTGTTATTGTTTAGGATCATGTTGGGATCACTACTGGACTTTATGTTTATCCCACGTTGCTAACTATTTTTCAGGTGAACGTCGAGAAGTATTTCAAGATCGAAGATCTTCTTTATCTGTTGGCCACGGGGCCTTTTATTTGTTGGCGGAACGCCATTGTTGAACAAGGGTTGGACCATTCCTTTTATATGTAATGATGTAAGCCGACGAGCAACTTATTCAATTTTAACTCATATTACATTCATTATATATTCGAATGGGAGAACCTTTACCTAATTATAGTAATCCCAGTTTTGACCCGACCTTTGTTATATTCTGGACTCGGGTTTCATGGTTTAATATTGTTATTCATGTCTTGTTTTCCCTCATTTGTCTTTGGGTTTGAGTATGGGATGTCTTGGGCATGTTTGGAGCAGGTTAGTTGCCAATTATTCAAGTTGTTGTTGTCCAGAAAATTGCTTTTTCGCTCGAGCGAGGCTTCTTATACTCGAACGAGCCTTGTGAAATTTGTTTTTTTCGCTTGAGCGAGTCTTCTTACGCTCGAGCGAGATTTGAGTGTTCCTAGTATTTTTTCCCAGACCTGCAAAATTTCTAGGAAGGTAAAGTTCTTCGCTCGAGTGAAGGTGTGCATCTGTAAAACTTCTGAAGGCATGTATTATGCGCTCGAGCGACGTTTATTGCACTCGAGCAAGGTCACTTATTCTGTCTGGTCGCTCGAGCGACAACTGCTTTGCTCGAGCGAGCCTCGCGTATATCAGTTCGTAGCAGAGCAGTTTTATATCACTTTTTGATTTCCTTTTTACTCAAAACCCTAAATCGGCACACTCTCTCTCTCAATCTACAAATACATCTAGATTTAGCGATCTCTCAACCCTTGTTCTTTTGTTAAAAAGATAGAGCATCTTGTGAGCTTCCATTTGATCCGAGTAAAAACGAGTTTGGGCAATTTTTGAAGTTCTTCCTCTTCTCTTTTGGGCTTCTACTCTTGAGGTAGGGATATTCTACACCTTAATATGGTTTTTAACCTAGATATTTATTGTTATGTATAAATGATGAAATTTTGGGAGGATTTGCATAAGGTTAGGGTTTGGATTCAAATTGGAAGAGGGGTTTCTATGTTGGGTTCTATAAATGGACATGGGGCTTTCAATATAAGGTTACCTTGAGTTAAAATTGTGAAATTTGTCCTTGGGATTGATATTTGAAAAGGGGGAGATTTGCTCTAATTTGTGTTGAATGATTATTTTGTATAAATAGTGGATTTGTTATGGAAAATGTGAAATTAGGGGGATGTATAAATAAATGGTATAGTTGGATTTGTTAAATCACACATCTATGGAAATTGGATAAAATATCTGTTATATAGATTGTATATCTATTTAAATATATCTGTTTTGGGCTATCAGTGGAGGATAACTATAATTGTTGTAGAAATTACATGAGGATTAGGTGAATTGAAACTAATCATTTAAATTATGTCATTGAATATGACGATATGATTAAATCATTGAATATGTGTTGTGGATAGTCATTGTATATGACGATATTTTGGATGCATTGTATATATATAATTATTTGGGAGGAGAAAGGAGATGTACTCCATTGTTTAGGAGGAGATAGGGGATGGACTCCATCTAAAATTAAGTTGGCCAGAGTGTCCAGGGTGAAAGTCCTGAAATCTTGTATATATAAATGGGTGTCGATTCCCTCGGATGAAAGTTCCGTAAAATGACATGTTGAAGTGCTTTGAATAATAGATGTTATTGAGTTGTGAACCAATGAGTTGAGTGTCATTTGGGTTGTTTATATATTACAATGAACTAGACTCTTGAATTGACTTAAAAAGAATGAATGGAAATGGATTGAGATGCGAATATCAATATTTAATGATCATGGAAAGATGTGAGTTGGTTAAGTATGTTGAGCATTTATCTGACATTTATATCTTAGTTAAACCTCATATATTGTGTTAGTCTATCTCTATTGGGCTTTGGCTCGCCCTACTTGGGAAACCATTTTCAAGTGCAGGCGATATGCTTTCTCCAAGGACGTAGTTTGGGAGGACTTAGGAGCTGGAGGCTCTATTTTGTTTATTTTGTGTTTAAATGTTTAATCAAGCCAAGGGCTTTAAATGTATAGAGCTTATGACTGTCTTTTGTTGTAACCAAGTTATGTCTTGGAAAGATGTAAACCCGTAGGGCATTTATTTTGTTATTATTAATTAGTGTTACATGTTGTAGTTTTAGAATGAACATTTATGAAAGTATAATGCATGTAATTTCTTTTGTAATATAAACTCTGATATATGAAAGTATATTAATTCCGTTTATATTCTCATCGCTTATGAGTTGGATTATCGGTATTATTTTTTCGAGCGAGACACTAATTGTCCTTATTAATGTATTGAAGTTTCGAACGTTATCTCTGAAATTGTAATATAACAAAGGATTTGGTAACGGTATCTGTGAATTCAAAAGTGGGGCATTACAAGAAAACCCTCAACCCACCTTATTAACTCCTTAATCCTTCTTGATCCATTTGGATTGTAACCCTAGTACCTTCATTAAATTAGGAGATCTCGTCGAGGGTTGCATTGTGTGCAATGGAGATCGACTTTTGATAGCATCGATTTTGAAGTTTGTCTCACTTTTTTCTTCCCAAGACTTGAGGTAGGGAGATTCTTTGAGTTATATATATGGTTTTAGCATGTCTTCCCTATTTTGTTATGATTATTGAGTAAGGGGTTGAGATTTAAGGTGTTGGAGTTTGGAAATGTTGGAAAGATGATTCTTTTGGTGATTTTCTTTAAATCAAATTGTTTGTTAACTTCATGAACCTTTTGGAAGTTCATAGAAGGTAAATACGTTTGAAAATGAGAAAACACCCTCTTGAAGATAAAACCCTAGCTTTGAGAAATTGGGGAAAAGTGGGTTTTGTAAGGGGATTTATGAAATCGATAGTATTTTCTTTAAGAAAATGATGAAAAATTTTCCCATGTTGTTGTGTTGTTTAAAATATTCAAGAGATCGATGAATGTTGTTATTTTAGGATATTGTGGATTAGCAAGAACTTGTAAATGCTTGAACTAAGAAATAAAGATGAATATTGATTGTAAATATGAAATGATGTCATATGTTACATGGATTTGGATTTTGTTATGAGGGTGAAAAATATAGAAATGTTGCACCTCATTTTGAACATGTGTTGAGAATTGTGGAAACTATATGATGAAGATTTTACGCATATGTAACTGAATCTTATTCCATACCTTGCATGGTTTTCGACTATTGTTCATTATAGCCATGTTTTGAGAATTGACTCATTGTTTTGAGAAAACAATTGTTGATGTTAACTGTTTTGGGGGAAATATGGTGGAAATCCGATTAGGGGGTGTAAATGAGAATTAAGTTGGCTTGAGTGTCCTTGGTGTAAGACCAGAAACACGCGTGCGTAGGTGCCTAAGCTCTCCGATTAGAAGCCAGTAAGGTAAGATTTGGCAGTGCTTGAAAAGCCTACTCGTAGACACTATCCCTAGGGATTTGCCTAAGTTATATTTACCACCCCGTATTTAAAAGTGGAATTTAATGAGATGAAGAAAATTCTTTTAAAGAGTATTGCATATGAATTTCAAAAGAATGAAACTAGTGATTATGAAAGCATGGCATAGCATTGCATACATGTATATGAGACTACTTAAATATATATACTTTGTTAAGATACCTCTACTGGGCTTTGCACTTATCCCTAGTGGATTTGTACAGGAAAAGATGTGGTGATCCCGCCTAGCTGAAAAGTCTTTTGAGAGCACGAGACTCTTTTTCTTTTGTGATTATTTTTGACAAGCCAAGCGCTTAGATTGTATAGGTTTTGACAACCATTTTTATGTAACCAGGCTTAAGCCTTGGAATTTGTAGCCTTTAGACATTTATTTTATTATTGTTTTTCCTTATTCTAGTTGCCACACATGCTATGGATTCATCATTTTAGAAGATTGAATATGTATTGTATGTGAACACTTTTATAAACCTCTTACATGGATGGAATACAAATATAGAGATTTTGACCTCTTGAGTTGAGAATATTATGTTTGAACAAAACACAAGGGTTTCATCTTTATGTCAATTATTTGGGGGCATTACAATTGAAAAGTCCTTTTACTTTCTTTTTTTTTATCTGTTGAAATTCAAATCTTTGTTATTGAAACACACAAAGCCACTATCTATTCAGACTTTGAACAAATCTTTCCTATCTGTCAATTTTTTTTAATATGTTTCATCACCAACACCACCACCAACAACAATAGTACCACTAATTACAAAAGAAGAAGAAGAAGAAGAAGAAGAAGAAGAAGAAGAAAAAGAAAAGAAATCTGTTGAAAATCTAGATCTCGTCTCACCAACTACTAAAAAACATATATAAAATAAAATTGAATCACTCGGATTTGAGGGAAGATCTAGATCTACAGACTAGAAATACTTACTCCATACAGATAGTATACCAAGATAAGTACTGGAGATTTTTACATAGAATCAAAGTGATTATCATTTATCTTCAGAGAGATTGTTTCAAGAACTTGAAAATGAAGTGTAACGTGCCCAAAAAAAAAAAAATACAATGAATATAACAATAACCATGGCTCTTAAGAGATACCTATAGAATCCCCAACACTTTTCATTACATGATCCCGTTGTTTATACAAAATAATCCCACATGCGGTTGTACATTCAAGGAATTCTAGCACATGAATCTATAGCATGTAGAATATTCAATCAAAAATAAATAAAAGCCCTTGAGGGCTTACAAGTTCTAAGGCTTAAGCCCGGTTACACAAAAGATGGTTCCTCGGACCCACACATAAATAGCCCTTGGCTTACAAAATATAATCACTACAAAATAGAGCCTCGTGCTCTCAATACATACATCCATGCCCTAGTTTGGCGAGTTCACCACATCTTTTCCTACACCAAAATCCCATAAGGTGAGCAAAGCGTAGTAAAGAATTCTTAACAAACTATATACATTTTATACAAGTCCAAAGGAATGAAATGCATATGCCATGTTATGCTCTTTTGAAAGAAAATCACATTCTTCTCATCTTTTGAAAACCATCATACTCAATGATATTATGATATCTTCAACAAATTTAAAGTTTATCAATTTAATTCAAGGGGCGGTAAATACGACTCAGGTAATCTCTAGGTTGGTGTCTGCAAGTAGGCATAACTAGCACTACCAAAACCCCACTTTACCAGTTGCTAACTGAAAGGGAAGTGGTACCTCCTCCGTGCGTGTTTTCGATCTTTCACTTCGGACACTCAGGCCGACTTAACCAATTTCATCTACACCTCCTATTTGAACTGACCAACGTATTTACCTTAAAGCAATTCCATAAAAGGATTCATTCACAAACTTCTTTTCTTAATCCAAAATTTTCCAAACTCAAGTCAAAATGTGTAATAACCAATTGAATGAGTATGCAATGCAATAATTTTTTTAATGCCATATAACATCTCTTCATTTTCAAATATTTCAATGATAAGTCCATGACAATCAAAATTCTCATTTCTTCCTTTCAACGCTATTTCACAAAATAGCCACATATTCAATGAATTTTATCAATTAAAAACAACATTTCCATACCTCGTATTTTTCTCAACAATTTTGTCTTTTCAAGACTACATTACCATCCATGCACAACAACCTCCAAAATCACCACTTCTCATATTCCATGAAACTCATCATTTACATATATGTATAAACAAGAAATTTTCCCATCTTTTATTCAATTTGCAACACAAAATATTGTATCAACAATGTCAACCAAGTGTTATCAATATTCTTTTGAAACCCCAAATTTCTAGGTTTTTCCCAACCATACTACACACACACAAACTTTGGAAAGAATTTCTTAAAAAAACATTTCTCCTTAGCCAATGTAATCTAAAACCCTCAAGAAAATCATTTCAAGAGAACCAAGGAACAATTAGGCTTGTTTGGTTTATATTTGTAAAGTAGTTTTTGAGATAAAAAGTACGAAAACTTATTTGGTTGGCCTTTTTTCAGAAATGGTTTTGGAAAATTGTTTTGGAGAGAGAGTTTTAAAAAAAGTGATTGATTTGATGTGTATGAGAGAGAGTGTAATTTTGGAAACAAACAAACTAAACAAAATTTTGAGATTTTTTTTGAGAAAATTTGTTTGGTTTGATTACTCTTGAAAATTTGTTTGTAGAGAATTTTTCTAAACTATTTTTTCCAAAAACAAACCAAACAAGCCCATCATCTCTTCCTAAACCACCCACATTGTTAAGCCAATCATCAAGTTTCAACATTAATGAGAGAATTTTCGAAAAATCAACAAAGATCTTGCAAATATATATATATATATGTGTGTGTATATATATAACTCTAAGAAAGTCCCTACCTCAAGTTTTGAAGAAGAAAATGAGATGAAACCCTCGAAATCAATGGTGCCAAAACCCAATCTCCACCGCACACAATGTAGTCCTCAAGGAGTTCTTCAACTTTGATGAAGGAACTTGGGTTAAAATGCAATGGATCTAAAGAGATCAAGAGTTTTAAGAGGTTTGGTGTAGGAAATGTAGAGAGAATGTGGAGGAAATGATTTTTAGAGAGAGAGAGATGTGTAAAAAGTGATACACACACAGCCCAAAAAGAGAGAAAAGCTGAATTTTTTGGACTCAGCGTTTCCCACACGTGCAGCACTCATCCCTGTATGTACGGAGCGTGCCTCCCGCACGTGTGGCACTCACCCCCGCATGTACGGCGCTTCCCCTGCACCTTTTCCTTCACGTGCCTTTTACGCAGTAGGCAACCCAACACTTCCCTGCTTCCTGCACGTGTGGCCCCTCTCCCGCACGTGCTGCCAAGGCCTCCGTACGTGCGGCTCAGCCTGACTCCCGACACTCCGGGCCCGACCTCACACCCTCCAAAACAAGCGAAAATCAACACCGGAATAAACAAGAACAAGAATTTTTTAGAAAACTTCCAAACACAACAAACCCAAATGATTAACAAGGCTCCAAGTTAAACCCGACACTCTAATAAGGCAAATCCAAAATTAAGCGAGGAAGAACAAGGCAAATAATACACCCGGTCACCACGTGAAGAGAGAGAGAGAGAGAGAGAGAGAGAGAGAGATAAGTTGAAGAGTTGGAAATGGGAAGAGATAGATAGTATGTAAATCTAAAGAATACTTTAGGTCTAGGGTTCAGATTGCTCAAATGGTGGCGGTTGAGATACTGGAGTTGAAGAAGATGTGAAGGCTACAGTTCAAATATTCCCTCTATCATCGTCGTTAGTAGGCTAGGGTTCAAAACGACGCAGTAACAGTGGGTGTTTGGGCGAGAAATGTGGTGCGGTAGGTGTTTAGAGAAGAGAAAAAGAAAGGTGGCGAAGGCAGAGGGGAAGGTGGTGGTCAATTGGCGAGGAACAAAAGAGGGAGAGAGAGAAAGAGAGAGAGAAATGTGACAGCGGATGAGGTAGTTGTGGTCAGTCAGCAGCGAGAAGAGGAAAGAGAGAAGGAGGAGGAGAGAGAGTGAGAGAAAAAGACAGAGAGAGAGAGAGAGAAAAAAAAAGGTTTCTCTTAGAGATGGCCATTTTAATTCGATCCACGGGGGCCCGCCCATACCCGCCCAAATGAGACAAATTTTACCTGACCCGATACTTATGTAGAGTAGGGGTGGATTATATTTTGGTCACCCGCAACGGGGGTGGGGTAAGGTGGGGTGGGGTGGGGGCGAGTATCGTCTCCCCTGATCCAAACCTGACCCGATATAATTAATAATATATATGTATATATATAATATAATTAGATATAAGAAAAGAATACAAAAGTCTATGGTTCTGTTTAACTATAAATAAATAATAATCCTAAAAGTCGCACTATTCATATATATTGAAACAAGAGAAATTATTTAATGTGTTAAGGATTTAAATGTTTCTCAATTTTTTTGGCTATTTAAAATATAGTCGGGTATCTACTGGTATCTGGTATCCGCGGGGGCGAGAATGGGGTTGAAAATTTTCACCCGTGGTGGGGTTGAGGCATGGGCGGGGGGTGGAGTTTTAAAGCGGGGGCGAGGGGAGGAGGGATGACAAACCCGCCCCGTGGCCATCCTTAGTTCCTTTTTACTCCATCGCACTCCCTAGAAACGCCGCCAACATCGTTGGCTGTGTCACCGCTGTAGAGTCCTAACGCAACTAGAGTGGAGGAGCTGTAGTGGGTAGCTTAGTTGTCGCTGTAGATTTCTAGACGAATTCTAAAGACAGTGATGAGTGAGTGAGGTGAATAGAGATAATAGAAAGAAACGAAGAGAGAGAAAGTGAGTGGTATGGATATGTTTGGACCGTATATACCATGGATATTCTGGTCATTTCACAAAATGATGTCCTTAAGGACATACTATTTTAGCCCCTAGATCTTTAGGTAAAGAAAATTGATAATTGGATTTATCGCTCAAGTGCCCTTTATTTTATTGTGAGGCAATTAATTTTTTTTTAATTCTTTTTAATTTTTTTAATCATGTAAGAAATATTAACCTGCATGTTTTTAAATATGCATTGACTAGAAATTTAATGACACAAAAATAAAAATAAAAATTTGAGAATAATATATTATTAAGAAAAGATAAAATATTAATTTTTTTACATATGAATAAATAAGTAATGCAAATTATCGAGAAAAAAGTTAATTTGTTTATTTTAACTTTTAAAAAAATTCATATAATAAATGCGTTACTTAAAATAATAAATTTTAGATTATTTACAAATTGAGTGGTGGATTAACGGATTAGCGGATTGCGATTTGGCGGTTTTGTATGGATTGGCGGATTGAAGAATAGTGTAACCAATTATCAAACATTTGCATAATATATAATACTAATTTGTGTAATATTTTTCATATATATAATACAAACTAATTTTATATAATATGTTGGGTGAATTATACTAATAGTCCCTATAGTTCGGAGTTTGTGTCATTTTGGTCACTGACTTTTCAATTGTAATATATTTGATCTTAAATTTTGAATCTCGTTCCAAATAAGGATAATCGAAGACATAATTACTCCATTTAAAAGACAAATTCGTCATATAACTTATTTTGTGTTGGTTAACTTATATGTTGTTTGAAATATAATGTCTTTTTTTTTTTTAATGAATAATGTTGGAACTTTTTTGGTTATAAAATTCTGTTTGATTTGATTTTCAAAATCTATTTTTAGAAAAATTTCTAAGAAACTAAAATTAAATTCATGAAAAAAAATAAATTAAAAACACATCATTTTTACATAATTTTATCTTTTGAGAGGGTAGAAATAATTTTTTTAAATAAATTTTTTTGATATTTATTTTCGTTAATTAGTTTTTATTTTTTTCAAAAGTGAAACATGGTGATAACTTTCATGTCATTATTAAATCAATCCGTTAAATCAAAAAATTCAAAACTAAAAACATTTAATATATTAAACATATCGATTATACATTAAAAGCCTAATAACCATTCATTACATGATAACCATCCAGAAATATCTGTTAACAACAAATATAACCATCTATTACATGATAACGTTCAAGAAAATATCAACAAAAACAACCATTCATTACATAATCATCCTTCAAACACAAACTAAAAATTAATTTGGTAAAAAAATTTAAAAAAAAATGTAAAAGATTTATTATTTTTATATAATTTTATCTTTGGTGAGTAAAAATAATTTTAAAAAATTTAAAAATAATTCTTTGACAATTATTTTTGTCAAACTAGTTTCATATTTTATCAAATTAATGACTTTGCCCTTGAAATGGAGCAATAATGTTTTCAATTGTCTTTATTTAAAACGAAATTCAAAATTCAATGTCAAATGTATCACAATTGAAGGGTCAAAGACCAAAAATGACATAAGTCCCAAACTACAGGAAACGTTACTGTAATTCGTCCTAATATGTTTCATGGGAAGTGTTTGGGTATGTAAGGTGCATCGCGATTTTATGAGGTAACTTGCATATATTTGCGACAACTTACGCAAGTGCATATGGTATGCACTTCCACATTTAAGAATTGTCGATGTTTCATACATATAACTACTAATTTGTAACAAATTTCGCATCTTAAATTTCTCTCATACTCATTTTTACTTTGATATTTCATTAGAAATTAAAACATATATATATATTAATTATATCGAATCGGAATAATTTCGAAAACAGATTATAAATTTTAAAATTTAATCCACAATTAATAGATAGAACGATACAAATTAATGTGAACCGATATAATTTTAATAGATTAAGTGATTATTTGCACAATCTTCCTGTGTGGGTGATTTTCTGACCACACTGCCCGCTTAGTAATCAACTGGAAAGCACCGGCAGAATAGATGGCTTTTAGCTAACCTGCAACAGAAAGAGAAGACTCCGGTGGTGGTTCACCACCTGGGGGTACTTCGACGATCAAATCAGTACTCAATATCTCTCAAAGATAATCAATAGTGCTAAACTCACTAGCTTGAGCATAAAAAGCATACCTTAGACCCATGGGGGTGCCTCTCTTTTATAGCCAACATAAACCTAGTCCCAATAGAAGCCTAACTTCTATGGACTCAGGATTACTGCTAATCTTGGACTCCCAGTAAGATTAGGATAAACTCTCTAAGAGTCATATCTTAATGCAAACTGAAGTCTTCTCTCATTCTAGGACTCTTGTCCCTTATCCACTTATCTCAGATTCCAATATCTTCGGAGATAACCTCGGCCTTGCCGAGATCACCTCGGCGTCACGACCAGGACACGTGGCACCTCGGCTGACACGTCAGCGTCACCTTGCCACTTGTTGGTACTCAGAAAATATATCCCCACAACTGCCCTCTAGGTTCTATTACCTCGGCATTCTGAGGTGATGGAACCTACACTATTCGTTCATCTGTGCCCCTCTGTCCGAGATCAAACTCGCCGTCCTCAAAGTTCCTTGGACTTTACTGTCCACTGGTGTCAAGAATCAAGTTTCATGCTTTCCAAGCTGCTTGAAATCGCACCTCCTAGCTGAGGTTCTGGTTCCATTTAATTCGTAAACTCCAAGAGCTTTGCAACTGTTCCACTCATACTCTCTGGTAAGTTCCCGATTTCCAGTCATCTATTTGACTCTGGCGATTTTCATATCGGCATTCATTTCACTTGGTAGGTTCATAAACTCTTTACTTGCTATTAAGCTCAATCTTTCATAACTCTTCTGAATCTGTTTACTTGCTATCTGTTGCCTTCTATTTTCGTCTGTCTTTAAGTTTTGAATTGTTTGAATGTCTGGCACTGTTCTTGTCATATCCGCTTTCTGTTGTTAGCATCATGTCTGGGTCATTACTTTCTTGTTCTTCACATACTTACTTAGTGCCTATGCACTTAGCTTTATTCTTGAACTTTGTCGTCTTCTTGACTATTTTTCTCTTTTTTCATTCAATCATCTGGCTTTTTCTCTTTCTAGCTCTTTTGCTTAAATCCGTCATTGTTCCAAGCTTTCAAGCTTCTACAACTGTCTTCGTTCCTCTCCTCCGGTGAAGCTTACGTCATTCTGTCATTGTCGTCAGACTTCGGCAATTCTCATTTCGACTTCCCTCTTTCTGGTAAGCCACTGTTCCTTCGGGTTTATTTCTTGTTGCTTTCCAAGAAGCACTGCTTCATTGTTAATCACCATTACTGTTTTACCCGTTGTTTCCAAATCATATTCTTGAATACACACTGTTCACACATTTGTTGATTTCTGCCACTGTTCTTGGCTTGACACACCTGTGCAATCTTTTTGTCTTGATTTCCTGATAGCTTCATCACCATTCTTGATTACGAATTACATTCTTGTTTCTATTTTCTGTGTCTTTTTCCAGATTCTTGCTTTCAATCCTTGCCTTCAAACTCCGAGGTGCCAATCGCCGAAAAGAGCCTTGATCAAACTCTTCGGGAGATCGATGCTGAGCTCGAGGCCGAGAAGGCTGCTGAGAAGTCTTCCCAACTGTCTTCTATATCCTGCCATTGATGCCGAGTAGTTTTGTTTCCTTCTTTTACTCCTTGTACCTTGTACCTTGTACTTTGTCCGTCTTTGTATGCTTTTAATCCGGCCGGCGTGCCATTTTTGTAGTCTGAATAATTTATTTTTCAATATTCAGCCTTCTTTCTTCTTTAAATGCATTTCTCTGATTTCTTCTTTGAATGTATGTCTTCTTTTTTCTGCTCTTGTATGATTCTATACTTAGAATAATTTGCATGTCTTCAAAGTACACCTTGACTGTACAATCTCTTCGGGTAAAATACCTCTGTCACAACTTCTAATCTTGCTCATCTCGGCCTTGTCCTAACACTTGAAAATATTGTAACAAATATTTTCACAAGTGTTGCTTAGGACTTGTCACTTTCTCAATGTCTTCTATCAAGACTTCATTTTTCCATATTTCAAGTTTTGACAACCTAGTAGTCTCGGCAAGTACGCAGATATTGCTTGAGCTTGACTTGTAAATTTTTCTCAAAAATTTCAACAAGTGTTTTAACCATCATCCTTTATCATAACCTCGGCTTAACTTCAGCTTGTAAATTTTTCTCAGAATTTCAACAAGTGTTAAACCATCTTCCTTTATCATAACCTCGGTTTTAACTATAACTTGTAAATTCACGCAGAATTTCAACAAGTGTTTAAACCATCTTCCTTTATCATAACCTCGGTTTTAACTATAACTTGTAAATTCACGCAGAATTTCAACAAGTGTTTAAACCATCTTCCTTTATCATAACCTCGGTTTTAACTATAACTTGTAAATTCACACAGAATTTCAACAAGTGTTTAAACCAATCTTCTTCCGATACGACCCCGGTTTAACTTCAACTTGTAAATTCACACAGAATTTCAACAAGTGTTAAATATCACATCAGTTTAACTTCAACTTGTAAATTCACACAGAATTTCAACAAGTGTTAAACATCATCTTGGTTTAACTTCAACTTGTAAATTTACACAGAATTTCGACAAGTGTTAAACATCATCTCGGTTTAACTTCAACTTGTAAATTCACAGAAAATTTCAACAAGTGTTAAACATCACATCGGTTTAACTTCAACTTGTAAATTCACACAAGTGTTAAACATTATCTCGGTTTAACTTCAACTTATAAATTCACACAGAATTTCAACAAGTGTTAAATATCACATCGGTTTAACTTCAACTTGTAAATTCACACAGAATTTTAACAAGTGTTAAACATCATCTCGGTTTAACTTCAACTTGTAAATTCACACAGAATTTCAACAAGTGTTAAATATCACATCGATTTAACTTCAACTTGTAAATTCACACAGAATTTCAACAAGTGTTAAACATCATCTCGGTTTAATTTCAACTTGTAAATTCACACAGAATTTCAACAAGTGTTAAACTTCACATCGGTTTAACTTCAACTTGTAAATTGCTACTAATTTCAACAAGTGGTAAACATCATCTCGGTTTAACCAACTTGTAAATTGCTACAAATTTCAACAAGTGGTAAACATCATCTCAGTTTAACCAACTTGTAAATTGCTATAAATTTCAACAAGTGGTGTAACGCCCTCAAAATAACGACATTAGATCCATCAATATAAGCATGCATTGATATACAAAAGACCAACATTCATCTATTCATCATAGTTTCATCACAAAAAGTATTACATGTTAACAACAAAAGCAAATGCCCTAAGGGCTTACAGCTTTCCAAGTTAACACTTGGTTACAAAAAGGGAGTGCTAACTCATTTACACATTAAGCCCTTGGCTTGAATATACATGTAATACATCAAAAGAACATAGACACAAGAAGTCTGTCCGCCTCTAGCCTCCCAAGCTATGTCCTTGGAGGTGGCATGCTACCTGTACCTGAAAATGATGTTCCCATATAGGGTGAGCCACAGCCCAGTAGAAATATACTAAACCAACTATGAACAATGACTAAAAGATTAGCAGCTGATAGATGGTCAACACTGATACATCCACATATATCACATTTCAATTACATGACTTACAAGTCTATGTTACTTCTCATTTTCCCCTTTTCGATAAATAAGCATACTAGCTATGTTATCACATTAACCGATAAACATATGAGCTATATCAACACCTCAGCAGATAAGTATAAGAACTATATCACACAACCGAAGATAAGCGTAAGAGCTATATCTACTCTTTTCTAGACAAGTATATGAGCTATATCTATACTTCTCAAAGATAAGCATATGAGCTGTATCTTCACTTCTCTAGACAAGCATATGAGCTGTATCTATGGAGTTCATCCCCCATCTCCTCCCAACACTATCCGGTTTAGATGTCCATCCCCTATCATCCCCTAAACCGTGGAGTACATCCCCTATCTCCTCCAACACAACACACAATGCATATAAACAATTATTATACACATCAATCAATACATAAATTTAATATATTCCTTCAACAGTCACATTCAATGACACATTTCAATGATTAGTTTTAGTTTGCCTAATCATCATGCATTGTCTACAACAATCCCGACTATCCTCCACCGATAGCCCAAAGCAGTTATTTCTAAACAGAAAATAAATGCGCAAATGGATATTAAATCAACATTTCAATTCGGTGAGTGATAAGCAATTCAACTACACCCCTTATTCCCATACACTTCCAATCTCAATATTCCCAATTCAATTCCTCATTTTCTTTAATTAATTATATGCATTAATTAATTAAAACAATTAGGGCAAATTCCCATAATTAACAAAACAACCCTAAGGTTCCATTTTCATCAATGTTTCAACATTTACTCCATGTCTCTACACCAAACATGCCTCTAGGTTCATTATAAATAAAACCCCAACTTTTGTAAAATTACACAAAAGGCCCAAAGTTTCTCAAAATTACCCAACAACACCCAACATCTCAAAATGCTAAAATTTAAAGACAAAATCCATAGAGAGGAGTAGGATATCCCTACCTCAAAGTTTGAGCTCCAAAGAAGAAGAAGACCAAAACCAAAATGCTCCAAATCCTGAAATTTTCAGATTAAAATGTAGCCCTCGACGATCAACACAACTTTTGTAAAGGCCAAAAGTGAGTAAACAACTCCTACTAGATCAAATCTAAGAGACAAGTTAAGATTTTAGAGAGAGAGGCTCTCAAATTTGTGTTTGGGAAAGTAAGAGAGAGAAAGAACAAGAAAAAGTGATTTAAAAAGCTAAAACTCAGAACTTAAACCCAGTCGCCCCGCTCGAGCATGGAAACCCCCGCTCGAGCGTCACTCACAGACTCCCGCTCGAGCGGCCAAACTCCCGCTCGAGCGGCGGATGCACACTCCCAAAAGTTTTCTGCAGACAGGCACCCGCTCGAGCGCCCAACTCCCCGCTCGAGCGCCACTCACAACCTCCCGCTCGAGCGGCCAATCTCCCGCTCGAGCGGCCAATCCCCCGCTCGAGCGCCCAACACTACACAGGAAATACTGGATGGGTGTATTCCCCGCTCGAGCGCCAAAACCCCCGCTCGAGCGGACAAGCAACAACAAGGTCCCCGCTCGAGCGTCAAACTCCCCGCTCGAGCGGACAGGTCAAAATCTGGGCAACTAGTTTTGGTTTCTAAACTCAACCAACCTGTAACAAACCTGCCCAACACATCCTATAACTCAAATGCAAGGTATGAAAGGATGTAAACAAGGTTTAAACAACTGCTAACATCTACGGAACCAAGTCCGGATCACTGTACAACAAGGGGTAAAACCCGGGATCGCTATAAGTGGTAAACATCATATCGGTTTAACCAACTTGTAAATTGCTACAAATTTCAACAAGTGGTAAACATATTCTTCTTCTCTTTGCCCCCTGCATGGCTTCCACATACTCCTTTGCGAACCTTACAAAAGGTCTTCAACCTGGCTAACTGCAGTCCAACCTTGTGTGTTTTCTTTTTTGTCTTCTGGGATCTGAGATTTGCTCACTGAGCTCTTCTCTTTTCGGACTTAAGTGCCGAGATCTTGTCTGCTAGAATCTTGGATCTGCTCACTCAGGTTGAGCTCTTCTCTTCTCGGACCTACTCATCTAGGCCGAGATGATGTCTTCTAGGATCCGGGATCTGGAATCCGAGATCTGCTCACTTAGGCTGAGCTCTCGTCTTCTCGGGCCTACTTGTCTAGGCTGAGATCATGTCTTCTCGGATCCGGGATCCAGGATCTGGAATCCGGGATCTGCTCACTCAGGATGAGTTCTTCTATACTTGAATGTTATCTCCTTGGGAGCGCTCATGCCCCCTGTCTTTGCATCCCTTCTGGAAGGGTCTTCGTTCCTCTGCAGGTATCTATCCTTCCATACCTGGAGGTCATCTTCGTTGTAGTATCCGCTTCGATCTGTTGTCTTTGGTGCGTCACCTTCCTGGCCAGCGTCTTTCACCCCGTGACTCTGGTCACGAGTTTCTGTGTTGCGGTTGTCCCTTTCAACGTCGAGGTTGATAGGTCTCCCATTCCCAGCAGGAGCGTTATCTCCAGTCCGATCCTTCTGTCCGTCATTAGCCATCTATTCTTCTTTCTTTCATTGGCCATCTATTCTTCTTTCTTTCCGACAGACGGCGCCAAATTGTGTGGGTGATTTTCTAACCACACTGCCCGCTTAGTAATCAACTGGAAAGCACCGGCAGAATAGATGGCTTTTAGCTAACCTGCAATAGAAAGAGAAGACTCCGGTGGTGGTTCGCCACCCGGGGGTACTTCAACGATCAAATCAGTACTCAATATCTCTCAAAGATAATCAATAGTGCTAAACTCACTAGCTTGAGCATAAAAAGCATACCTTAGACCCATGTGGGTGCCTCTCTTTTATAGCCAACATAAACCTAGTCCCAATAGAAGCCTAACTTCTATGGACTCAGGATTACTGCTAATCTTGGACTCCCAGTAAGATTAGGATAAACTCTCTAAGAGTTATATCTTAATACAAACTGAAGTCTTCTCTCATTCTAGGACTCTTGTCCCTTAACCACTTATCTCGGATTCCGATATCTTCGGAGATAACCTCGGCCTTGCCGAGATCACCTTGGCATCACGACCAGGACACGTGGCACCTCGGCTAACACGTCGGCGTCACCTTGCCACATGTTGGTACTCAGAAAATATATCCCCACACTTCCTTTATTTGGTAAAGCATAATATGCCAACCATTTTATTGGGCAAATTATATTAATAGTTCCTGTACTTTAAGACTTGTGTCATTTTGATCCCTGATCTTTCAATTGTAATATATTTAACCTTGAATTTTGAATCTCGTTTCACATATGGACAATTGAAGACATTGTTGCTCCATCTCAAGGGCAAAGTTATCAATTTGATAAAATGTAAACTAGTTTGACAAAAATAAATGTCAATTTTTTATTAAAAAAAATTAAAAATTATATCTACTCACCAAAGGTAAAGTTATATAAAAATGATAAATTATATATATATATTTACCAAATTAACTTTTAGTATGTGTTTGGATGATGATCATGTAATGTAAAAGGTGGTTGCTTTTGTTGATATTTTTAGAAGAGTTATCATGTATTAGATAGTTGTATTTGTTATTAATAGATATTTTTAGATGGTTATCATGTAATGGATGATTATTAGACTCATAATGTATAATCGATATGTTTAATATATAAAATATTTTTAGTTTTAGATTTTTTAATTTAATGAATTAGTTTAATAATGATATCAAAGCTGTCATCATATTTGATTTTTGAAAAAATAAAAACTAATTTAACAAAAATAAATATCAAAAAAAAGTATTTCTACCCTCCCAAAAGGTAATATTATATAAAAATGATGTGTTTTTTTAACTTTTTTCACCAATTTAATTTTTAGTTTCTTAGAAGAAAAAAAAATTAAAAATCGATTCTGAAAATCAAACCAAACATAACTTTATAACCAAAAAAGTATCAACATTATTCACTGACAAAAAGGTTATTATATTTCAAATAACATATAAGTTAAATTACATAAAATAAGTTGTATGATGACTTTACCATTCAAATAGAATAACAATATTTTTAATTATCTTTATTTAAAATAAGATTCAAAATTTAGGAAAAATCGGTCTAGGGTCCCTCACCCACTTTTCATAATGGAAGAGATCCACAAAATTATTTTTTGATGTCTAAGATCCCTCCCATCTATCACAGAGAAATTCAGCCCCCTTCCTTTTGTCTACTCTCGCGCACACACACAGACATGTACATACATACATACAGAGAGAGAACAGTTTGAAGAATCAGATCGATCATGGAGTCGAGATCGAGTATCGAATGAGAGAGAGAGAGAGAGAGAGAGAGAGAGAGAAAAGTGGTGGTGAAGAACGATACGGCGGAGTAAGGCGGAGGAGTGCGGCGGCAGCCAGAGGCGTCAATCGCTCGCATGATTTTAGGGTTTTGATGGAGTCCTTGATGCTTTTGAGGACTGATTGGGAGAGAAACCTCTCGGTTCTTGAGATGAGGTTATCTTCGGAGTATTCTTCGGTCATCTCCAGAATCTATCCGGCGTAGCGAAGAGGAGCGACGTTTGAAGACTAAAGCTCGATCTTAACTCCGTAACAGAACTTGGCGGCGGTCTCGAAGGCCTCAGAGCCGCCCAGAAATTTCGGGAGAGAGATGTTGCTATAGGCCTCTTGTTCTTCCTCTTCTTTGATCTCTTCGCCACCGTTAATTTCTCATTCTGCAGCATCAACAGATGATTTTTGGACCCTACTAAGCTATCATCCATACTCTGTTGATTGGTGTGAAATGGCAAGAGTAAATGGAAATTTGAAACATCAGTACAGTCACTTACAACCAAAATACAGCACTGAATCTGAAAATTTTCAGTAATTTTCCCACGGTTTTTCGGAGACCAAACACATGCACAAGTGAAGGAGGTTGAAGAGAATTTTTCAAATTTCTCTGGAGTAGTAATTTTGTGGAAAGAACCGTGAAGTCAGAGAAATTTTCAAATTTCTCTGGAGTGGTAATTTTGTGGGAAGAACTGTGAAGTCAGAGAAATTTTCAAATTTTTCTGGAGTGATAATTTTGTGAGAAGGCCTGTGAAGTCAAAGAAATTTTCAAATTTGTTACTCTCAAATTGAAGTTTGATGCAGGTGATGAAGCTTGGTTTCACCAGCAAACACAGGCCAATGGCTTCTCGTGATTTCCATTGGGAACACACTCCACTTCTGGAATTTTGGAGACAAAACTGTCATAGTGATGGAAATTCCTATGTTATGCTGGAGTCCAGATATTACAAACCAGAGAAATTCTCAATTGTTATTTTTAATAAACCAGAGAAATTCTCAATTGATATTTCAATGACAAACCAGAGAAATTCTCAGATTTTTCCAAAATTTCTCTGGTCCTGGTAAGTTGCCATTGTTATCTCTTCTAATGTTGCTTACATATTACAATGTGGAATTTTTCCAGTTGAATTCAATTGAACAATGTTGCTTACCTAATGAATCACAATGATTTGGATGTGAGTTTACTGTTATGATTGTTTATTTTCCCTTCCTTCCTCAAATCAGAGAAATTCTGAGAATAATTGAACCAGAGAAATTCTGCTCAGAATTTCTCTGGACCAAATTTCTCTAGACTGAAATTTCTCTGGACTGAAATTGTGAAAATATTGTTGAGGGACCTTAGACATTATGAAAATATTTGATGTCCTTTATATTGTAAAATGTTAATATCAGGGACCTGAAAAAAAATACCCCCAAAATTTATGATCAAATATATCATGATTAAAAAATTAAAAACTAAAATAATACAGACTCTAAATTATGGACACCGTTAATATAATATACCAAATTTTCTTTGCAACTTGCACGACTTTGTTATTCAAAGAAAGCGAGAGGTCACTGCGACTACTTTCCTATCCTATTTCCTTCCCGTGACTTTGTTGTTCAAAGAAAGCGAGAGGTCACTCACTTGTTGTTCAAAGAAAGCGAGAGGTCACTGCGACTACTTTCCTATCCTATTTCCTTCCCGTGTGGAGTGCAAAACGTGTGGTGTCTTATTTTCTTGGTAGGGTATTATTCCTCTGCTTCTTTGCTCTTTCTTGGTTACTGCAATTACACGTTTCCTTTCTCAGAAGGAATGGGGCTTAAAAAGCTGCAGCAGTAAACAAAGCAAAAGCCTGTTCAAAAAAATAAATAAATAAGTAAAACAAAGCAAAAGCAAAATAAAAGTAAAAGCAAATGCAAATGCAAATGCAAAAACAAGGACAAGGACAAAAAATTTCGTCACGTCAGCAAATAATCAGCCAAACACAGCCCAGAAATCTTGTTAAAATCAAAATTTTAGATGAGATCGTTGTGATTCATAAATCAAATTATAGAATGAATCGAAAGTCATCAAATTTTACTTTTAATGTAAAATAAAATTAAAAAAAGTTATAAATTCATAAACTAAGTTAAGTGGCCGAATTTCACATGACCAGATAAGCTTTATAGGACAAGATTAGACTTGAATCTGACCCATGCCCACCTCTACTCGATGGTGTTCAATGGTAATGTCCTAGTAATTAAGGGTTAACTCTCAAGTAATTTGATAAACAAAAATGTTTAAGACATCTAATTTATCATTTCTAAAAATTATTTCTAATGAGGTATCTAATTCTAATGTCACATCATTAAAGATTATTTAGCGATAATAAATTAGAGAATGTAGCAGTGTTGCTTGATAAACAAGATGTGGTATTCATATCAATTAATAACCTTGACTAGAGATGTGTGTCGGTTAGTTTGGTTAAAATTAATACTAAATTTATAATTAAATTTAATATTATTAAGTCAATTAATAATTTTTAATAATGTCATAAATATATTTTAATTAATAATTCTAATAATTTTATTGTTGCATAGGAGAGTTGTTCTAAATTTTATTTTTTCTATTAATTCTGTGAAATAAAAAATTTTGTTAATTAGGAAATTCATATTTTAAATCAACCTTAGAAGTGTATTCGTAATTTTTCATTAAATTTAGGAAAATGTTATGGTGCGCACCCCTTTAGGGGTGCATACCATATGCACTCTATCATAAAAGGTGTAACTTCATCACAAAATTTCATAACATTAATTATAAAATGTGAAATATCGCTACACATTTGCGTAACAAAAGGTCCACAATTTTGTGATTGGTGTTCCAACAGTTTGTAATTTGGTTACGATATTCTCAATTACGCTGTGGCGAGGTTTTACGCCTTTTGCAGTTGATATCACGAAATTTTGTGAAAATTACACTTTTTGCAATAGAAGTGTATGCGGTGTGCACCCCCAGAAAAACCCTTAAATTTATCATGATCGGTTCATAATTTTCGAACATATATATTTGTCTCATTTTTCTCATTCAATTTCATGTTCAACAAAATCTTAGTGTTTGTTTAGTTTGATTTTTCAAAAATTATTTTTAGATGATTTTTTGTTTATTTTTAATGAATTTTTTTAATATTTTCATCAATTTTTTATACTTTTTAAATACACTTAATCAAGATAAATCTAAAAAATAAAATAAAGTAATTAAAATATTTAAAAAATCATTATAAATAAATAAAAATTCAAATAAAAATCTGTGTGCTATATGTTTCCATTATCATTTCTTTGCTATTTCCATTATCATTTCTTGCCGACTGCAATACGCCTAAACTATTTCAATGTGAACTGGAACAGTTTTCAAAAGTTGCCATATCTATTTCTTGCGTTATTTGCAAGCAATTTGGAAAAAGAAGACCATTTTCTTGATGACTTCCTCGAATTTCCCGGCTTTCAAATAAAGCAATTATTATAAAAATAAAAATAAAAATAAAAATATTTATTACCGTTACCTCTCTTAAGATTTCTCATAAATATAGATTATAGCCTTTTGTTTTTAGATATTACAATTATTCCTTTATCAATGCGCAACTAAAAATGTAAAATTACATATATCTATTTTATTATATAAGGCCTACACATGAATTTTTATACACTGTCACTCTTTCTCTTTTTCTTTTTTTTAGTAATGCCCCCTCATATTCAAAAGCTATGAATTTTTATAAACTGTCACTTTTTTTTATAAAAAAAAAAAGTAATGTCCCTCATATTCAAAAACTATCACATTCCAAAAACGTTTCATTAAATTGTCACATTTAGGTTGTGTTCAAAAATTTGAAAAAATATTTATGGATAGAAAATAACGAAAAAAGTTTAAAAAAAAAAAAATTTAGTTTTTCTTTTTCCTTTTCTTTTCTCTTCACAAATCACTATTTAAATCTTTTACGAGAAAGGTATGAAGAGATGAAGTATAAAAAGGAGTTTATCCCTTTCAGCATATACCATAGTCAGCCGAACTCCAATAAATACAAACGAACAACTTTAGTTCATATAAAAATAAGGCTATGTTTGGTACTTAGATTTCAGTAAAAAATTGAAAAGAAAAAGAGAAAAGTTGAGTAAATTGTGATAATGTAATTATATTTCACCCACCTTTTTCTTTTTTCTTTTTAAATTTCTATACAAATTTATAATCTAAACACAACCTAAATATTGTTGCAACTAACAAAGTAACAATACATGTGAGATTTGATTATAATTAATGCAGAAGTGAAAATAAATTTGAAAGAACAAACAAGTCATATAATATATGCATATGGCTGTATTTTTTGTCACTCGCAAATAATAACCATATGGGGGTGTTAGTTTGGAGAGATTGAGCCATGAGATAGAATTTATATCCTGTGGATGGAATAGTTTGTTATTTGGTTCAAAAATTTTGTACCGGACTAATAGTCCTGACTATTAATTCCAAATATATGAGATTGTTCTATCCCATGAAGGGGTGGGACACAAATCCTAGAATAACTCATCCCATGGAATTAGATAGTAAAATTACATTTTTGACCCTCTACTATTTAATATCTTTTTAAAAATAAAATTTATTTATTAAATTATTTATTTTAATAATTATTTATTAGAGCCATGTTGTTAGTTGGAATTATTTATTTTAATAATCATATGGTATTAATTATACTTAGTAGAGTAAAATAAAATTTAAAAATCTCAACTACAAATTAAAATAAATTTATGTAATTTTTATTAATATTTGATTTATTTAATTTTTTAAAAGTTCTAGTTAAAAAATTAAATAAAATTTATAATTCAGATTTAATATTCCCATTATTTGTAAACAATTCAAAAGGGTAAAATAGTTTTTTGAGCATTTATCATTCTCCATAATATCCTAAACAAACATAAGATTCAATAAAATAGTCCAATTCAGACACCAATTCAACCAAATAATCCGAGAACAATATATCTTAGGACTAACAGTCCAATAGATTATAATCTCCCTTATCCAATTACTCTCATTGATGCAACAGCACAAGCCATAGAGTAGGAAACTAGTTCTATAAATCATATTTTTTCTTGTTTATTAATTGAGGAAATTTCATTTTCCCCCCAAACTGTACAGATCAATTTCATATCCAAACTTTTAATATTGTCAATTTGCCCCTTACCTAGTTAAATCGTCATCAATAGCCCCCTACTGTCACATTTAAACAGAAAATTGTTTTAAAAAAAATTATACTTGGGCCCCAAATTACAAATTGTAGATTCAAATTCAACCATTCTCTTCTCACCCATCTCCCAAACAACCCTCTCTCCTCTATTAAACAAACAACCATCACCACCACCATCACCATTGCCACGTCAGTGTACCACCCGCCACCACCAACCATCCTACAAACTAAGAAAATTCATCAAAGAGAAGATATACTTCGATTTAGAAACAATCATATTATGAAACCCACTTAAATTCAATAATCCAACCAAACTAATTCAATCATCGACGATAGCATCATTGTTATTGCAACACCGATGATATTGCATAATCATCGGGAGTTCCAGATGAAATTTGAGCCGAACCCATGTTCAAACCATGAAGAAGATTGAGCTCTGGATTGCATACATCATTGGAGTCCTTGCAAGAGAGCTCAAGATCAATCTTGGGATCGGTAATCCTCTCTAATTCTTGATCTTCTTGCTGTTCTTTTTCTCTTTCCTCTTGTGTGTCCTCTTTTAGGTTCTCCATTGAAGTAGCCTCTGGTAAGTTGATGAAGCTTGAACCTCAAAAAGACATGGTTTCTTTGTTAGTGGTTCCATTGGATATGATATTTTGTGAGCAGCCTCTATTGTATATGAAATTTGTGATGATCGCAAGTGATAAAATATTTGTTGATGGGAAGTAAATGATTTATGCTACGTAGAGAAGGATACTATTTAACAACATTTGAGAGAGAGAGAGAGAGGGAGGAGGTAGGTATTCAATTTGATTGGAACTCCACTATATATAAATATATCTAATCAACTAGTCTGATTGTGTATATAGTAGAATTAGTTTGTTTGGATTTATTGAATCTAAATTACTGAATTTCAGTATCATGTATGATTGTTTGTGAATCGAAATATATTTTCTTTGATAAATTTTCTTAGTTTTTAGGATGGTTGGTGGTAGCTAGGGCAGTACACCGACGTGACAATGGTGGGGGTGGTTGTTTGGTTGACACAGGAGAGAAGGTAGTTTGGGTGAGAGGAGAAGAGAATGGGTGAATTTGGATCTATAATTTAAAATTTAAGGTCAAATGTAATTTTTTAACTTTCTATGTTTAAATGTGACGGTAAAGGGTAAATTGATAACGATTTAAATAGGTGAGGGGGTAAATTAACAATATAAAAAATTCAAGTGTGAAATTGATCAGACGAATATAGTCTGGAGGAAAAATGAAATTTCCTGTTATTAATTTTATTGCACTTATACTAATAATAGTTACATAGTTGTGAGATCAATATGAATTTTACATTTATAGTACATAACATCTAAACATTTATCATACATGTTTTCAGTAAAGAAATTTTGAATACATTAATGACATATAACAATGGACAATCAAGGGGTATCAGAATTTACTGCTCATTTTTCTTTGTTTGACACGGACTCTGGAAGTTTAAAGGTGGGAGGTTTATCAACACCCCTTCTCGAGTGCTCTCTCCATCTTCAAGATGCTGCAGCTGCTCTTCGCGCTCTCTCCTTCGCTTCCTCCTCTATAACCACTATTATATAAAGCTTTAGTCAAAATTTTAAACTAAAAAGTGTCGGCTACATTTTGAGACAATTTCTGCCGTGTATATGATTTATACTGACGCAGAAACCATTCAACCATTACAGAAGCCAACAAAGTAATGAGCCTCCAAGGAGCGAAAATTTATATATATTCTACTAAATGCACTAGGGTAGCACGTATAAAATTTCAATTTTGTTTTAGTATTTGCAATGAACACTATAGAATCAAGTGCTTTGAGTTCTAGCCTCTTTGGATCTTTACAAATGCTAAAACTGGACAATACTATGTATGGCATCATACAAAATTTTCCAGTGCTTCTCCAAATAAATTAAGCAGCATGGACATGGGACACAACGATTCTCAAAAAATTATAATACGGATGCGGGGAGACACTTATTTTTATTTACTATTTATATTAATAGACATTAAGAACACATAGATATGAAAGGCATCGATGCATATATGGATATATTTTATTTCGACACCAAATCAGCTTTCTAAAAAAAAAAAAAACAACCCTATAAGAGTGTTTGGCCTGGCCTGTCCATGAAGTGTCCTTAACATGTTCTACAAAAATAATGGTAATAATAATAATTTTAAAAATTGAACACCACAAGGCATGTCGGACACATGGACACGTGTGTTCCCGCACAACATCCATCTTGGTGTGGTGCTTCTCAGCCAATATACCATACACTTGAAAGCATTAACCTTGTGTTCCTTGCTACTATATAGACTAAACTTGGCCAAATTCAGGTCTAAACCCTTTAAACCTCAGCTCCTACCTTGTCACTCAAAACACCCTAACAAGTAAACCCTTTCTCCCACTATTTATTATAGGGGGGCTTTCATTAGGCTCCATCCTTCAACCAGTAGGGCTGCTTCCCAAAGTACACAAAACGTTATTTTGGACAGCATTTTACCAAATGGAAAGAAATAATAAATTTCAGTGGAAAGGTCAATGCAAGTGTGCATATGCCGTATTATTTTACCACATTCTACAACTTTAGGAACAAACACATGCCAACAATGTATGCTCAATCGAGCTAAAGAATTCTTGGAAACATATGAGAGAAACAGTAGAGCAGATATTTGCACTTGACAAAATATTTATATCAGAATAATAGAAGTAGACTGCTTTCCATGATTTTAAACATCAAAATCAGCAATTTTCTTTATTGAATCCTTGTTACCTGTATTTTGATAGTCTCTGGGCTTACCCCAGAGGTTGCTCCAATATGATTCAGTTTGATCAGAACCTTTCTGCTTCATCATCCTCACTTTACCTTTTGCCTGGACAAAATATATCTAAGCCGTTCGTCAAACCTAACACTGATTTGATTTATAATAACAAAAATCAATGAACATAACAAATATACCTGCCCGGTGAAAACAAATATGAGCAGCATTAAAAGATGAAACTTGATGCAGACAATATCCAAGGTCAAAACATAAAGAAAATCATAGGTTTAATATATATCTCAACTGGAATGCCATCATTCTCTTGCCATTCCATGTTTGTGGCTTATTTAGGAAACATTTGCTTCTTTAATACAAATAATAATTGCCATGTGAAATTGTAAGCAATGCAGTTTAAAAATGCATTGCTAATAATGAATAAATAAGATTACAAGAAAGGCTTTTATAAAATCAAAAGAAGTATAGAGATGAAAAATATTGAGACACCAAATAATAGCTGAAATCCAATACAGAAGAACCCACAAAAACACACAAAGAAAATGCAGAAAAAGGAAAAAATATCAGTTCTTACCAACATTTTAGTTTGTCTCTTTTCCCATCGAGAGGTTGCCTGCCACATTGGAGTAATTTGATGAAAAATAATAATCAAATACATTAACACTGAAAAGATTAAAGTACGCTAGCAGTTTAATTATCTCTATCAGAGATCTTCCTAAGAGACAAGGTCTGCTGCTAGAAAACTTTTCAAGGTTTTCCATGATTTTGCCTATTGATGACAGCAATAAGTATTAAATGCGGCACCGCCATAAAATAACTACTGACTAAAGAGCTGCAAATATCAAACTATCCATTCCTTGTACCACAACCTCTTTGAAATGCCACCTGAAGAACTTTGTAACCGATTAAAGAACCAGCGTTTATAAATAGATGAAGGAATTTGTGGGCATAATTTGACACTTTATTCAATAAAAGAAAGTTGCCAACAGGAAAATAATTAAATTCCATCCAATCCTATCAAAATCCCAAAAGGTGTTAGTAACACAAGACGTTGTGCCTGAATACCTGCAATCAAGTTCACTAAACCACACAAGGCACAAAAGCAGCATAAATATTTTAGGTTCTTTAAATAGATATCAACTTTGTTTTTACAAAGTAATTCAATTTCATAAATGAATCAAAAGTTTGAGAACTACTACATTTCAGGAGATTTTCAGGGACAATGAGGCATGGTCAAACCATTCAACTAAACTATGTTCTGATCAATTAAATGAATAATAGTCTCCAAGATGGCAACATTAATTCCTACACAAAAGTCCCATATCGCCCGATTACTATTAAGCATATAAGCGTGAGGGCACCCTCACCCCAATAGCTAGCTTTTGAGTTGAGTTCTACCCATGACCGTGTAACATGGTATCAAAGCTGGAGTACTCAAGTATGGGTAGGGTGTGTGTCCCTGGTCTGCACATCGCAGGTGCTACCGAGTGAGCATGCTGGGTGTGAGGGAGGGTGTGAAGCAAAGTCCCACATTACTAAAGTAACATTAAGCATATAAGCGTGAGCACACCCTTACCTCAATAGCTAGCTTTGGAGTTGAGTTTTACGCAAGACAGTGTAACAGGCAGGCCATCACTCAGTTTATCCCTAGAGGAATTGTACAATGAACAATTAAGAATTGAGGTCTTACCATTCTAAAAACATCCACCGAAGAAGATCCCATTCCTGAAAGCATCAGTGCAATCTGATTGTCATTAATGAAAACTGTCAATTTTTAACTATTTTAGTTTTTATTTTTAATGAACTTGACAAATGAACAAAGTTATCACGCACAACACTAAGGCATACTTTTAATGTGAGATGAAGATTTTCTTCCTTTTTTTAAAAAAAGTAACTGACAATGTCATATATTAGAAGATAAGTTTTGAAAGATTATTTGGTCTCTTCAAGGTGTCCTGATGAATTCATCTCTACAGTAGAATATCAAGCAAGAAAAACTAGTCTCTAATATCAAAAGATGTAACTCATAAAAGAAATTATGAATTCTATGTTAAGAAACCAGTAAAACCCAAATAATATCATGTCTAAAATGCAAGTCATACCCAGATATTCGGATTTTTGGGGTGAGCCTGAGCCCATTTTGAAAATGATATTAAATCCCTTGGATCTGCAATAAAGACAATATTTAAACTTGAAAATAGACAACAACAAGCCAAAAAGTCACAAATTCTGTAAACTATAAAGAGATTCAACATTGTGATATCAGACGCACATAAATTATTGTAAAATAAACTGCGAAGCAATGAAACTTTAAGCGTGTGCCTTACATTTACTCTTTCTAGCCTCCGCATTTCATCTTCAAGCAAAGATAGTCGTGCAGCAGAAGTCCAATGGATGCAATCAACTGGGCTGAAATGAAAAAGAAGTAACTATCTAAAGACATCCACTGCACTAACTTTTTAACATGTGACAAAAATTCTATGATTACTGATTATTCAGATCTCATCAAGAAACCATAAACCAGCTAATGTACTAGGTTTCAGGAGCTAAAATATCAAGAGGTCTTGCCAAAACCAAAGTCCAGGTAGGTTCATCTAGCACCTCCTTCACATTTGTTCGAAACTTAGTTAGAGTTGTCCAAAAGTGACACCATCCATTAAAATATTCACATAAAGTGTTAACGACAAAGATCACTGGGTTTTCCCTTACCTTAAATCAGCTAATATATGTACTATAAATGCAGGGAGGTTGATCATTCTTACAAGTTAATGTAAATTCTATAGAACAATTACACAACAATTGTAAACCATGAAGAGCAGACTCAAAAAAAGATAACCACCAACTCTCCAAGATTCTTTGGTCTATTTGTTAAAGGGTGTTTGAATGTTAAGAGAAATGTGTAAAAGAAAAATAAGTTTATTACCTAAAGATAATTGGCAAAATACAGAGAAAAAAGTAAGATAGAAATATCATATTCATTCCTCGAAAATAAAAAATAAAAATGCTTCAAAAATGACGTCTTGTTAAAATAACAAGGCTTTGTGTCTCTAATCTATGTCACTAAATGACAAATAAAAGTAACAACTTAAGAGCTATACAATAGTGCAAAAAGGGTTTGATTCATTTTTTGTCAGACTAGATAAAGTTGATACTCGATGATTGAAGTAAAATGCCTGCAACTTTTTCACTTTCTGACAGTACGCCTGAGCAAACCATAATTAGTGCATCACAGCCATAACCATTGATCAGGAACTTACCAACTATCTATTGCTTGTTGAACTAATTCAGGTTTCCCACACTGACTATATGCTCTGGCTCTTCCAAAATCTTCCTCAATGCCAAATACATCTGGGGCTACATTGGCACAATTTTCACAACCTGTGGACAAAAAATTGTTATATTGTAATTCCAAAGGTATCATAACTCATAGATTGCTACAGAGGATGACACTAACACGGCTATATATCAAGAGTAAGTAGAATCCCTCCAGCCTTGTTTCTACACACAACAAAATTAAATAAAGATCTGAAAATAGCATTCACCAGACGAGGAATAACGTCTTAACCACTCACAAATGAAAAATTAAGTAATAGAAATCTCATAAGCATTAAGGAAAAGGCTTTTGTGTTAGTTACAGTGTCATTTATCTTTACAGAGGAGATCATTTTCAAACAATTTTCATATTAGGTAGTTAAATAATGCTGAAACCAGAAACGCTAATGTCAGATTTCAAATGTTACAGGGGAATCTGTGTTAAACATAAACGTCAAAGGGTGTCGGTGTAATTTACCCATATATATATATATATAAGCAATGCGTAATTAGGTAAAGAACTACATTTACTTTTTGGCATAATTGTATAAAGTGGTTGCCTTCAAGTTCAAACCCATAACCTCAATAAGAGTAAAATAAATAAATGGGCCCATAATAATTAAAATTTCATAATCTTAATAAAACACTTGAATAACATTGACATGTGATTTTATTCCTAGTAATGTCATCCAAACATAACCTAAAGTTTAGCATTGAAGAAAAATTGTTGGTTGAGAAATGGGAAATTCTCATTAACAATGAGACAAATAAAAAGGGCGAATATATATTGTAGTCCTTAAAGTATGTTTACTATGTTACTTTAGTCCTTCAAATTTCAATTTTGCCTTCATTTATAAAATTTTCAATCTAAGTCAAATTGGTCTAATTTCAAACGGTCCTCTAAATAATTAACCAAATAATTATAAAACACACATATTTTCCCTAAAGTATGCATTATGTGTCATTTTGGTCCCAAATTTCAATTTTATTAGTTTCACCGCTAAACACTATAAGACCATGCTTCATCTTCATCATATATATTATATGCTTAGGGACCAAAGGGACAAAACTAAAAATTGAAGAAAAAGCTGATACGGAGTGCACATATTTTAGAAACCACAAGTATAGTTTACTACTATTGTGTAAACGAATTAGACAGAACATTTAAAATTAGACCAATTTTGACTCATTTGAAATGGGTTATGTCTATTCTAATTTTATTTTCTAATTTGCAGTGGGAGTGTGAGTTGATGACATTTTTATTTGGAGTAAACTGTAACTGAGTTATAAGAGATACTTACCTAAGCCTTTTGCTGTTGAGGTTAAGGAGGTCCTCTTGATCATCAATTCCAGGACTTCCAGTGGATCCTGCTGCTGCGTCGTAGTCATTGTCATTAAGGTCGTCTCGTCTTCTCTTTGATGTAGTAGCACTACTAGCAACTTGTACTCCTGCAGATCTGTCCAAGTCTGCATGGAACACACCCATGTTGTTATCTTCAGAGTTGTGCATGCTCAATGCTTGTTGTTTGGCTTCCTTGTATACTAAACGGACACCGAACTTTTCAACCTCAACAAAATTCTTCCCTTCCCATCCATTTTCGCCAAAGCAATATCTTTCAGCTGCTTTCAAAGCCAGTTGATATTCTCCTGATGAAGAATTCCGACAGACTCCAAATAAACAAGCTTGAAATTCAATTCCATCCTCATTTAATTGCTCCATATCATCTTCCACGTTTCTCAGAAATTCACTGCGTGAGACATACCTAACTGGCAAATTTCCAAAATCCACAGCTGGAAGACTTGTGATTTGACGTTTAGAACATTTTGTGATTATCCTCTGAGTACCAAGCCTCTTAAACCTCATAGCAATAAGCAAAGGCTTATATTTATTGCTGATTCCAACAGCAGCGAAAGCAAATCCCAAGAAGCCGCTGTTAAACCAATGTGGAGGCAACTGAAAAGATATCCAACACCCCCTACTTTGATGGCTGAACCACTTTGGAATCTCTCTCCCAGGTAAAACAATGCTAAAACAATTCCTTCCACAAGAATTTCTCTGAACAATAGAGATTGGTCACAACACAATCAGTGGCTGGCGGCTCCAAATTTTAGTTGAAGTAAACTTCCAAAATCTTAAATTATAATTTGTATAAAAAAAAAAAAAAAATCACATTTATCTATATCTATCATTCACTCTCCTAAATCTCTTATTTTAAAATTGTGTTTGGCTTTTCTCATGTTCACATCATAATATGATAGAACTTGAGAGGTCATGGGCCCCACCACAAGTCTCATTTCGATAATACGAACCGTTCATTTTGTAGGGCCTTCAATGTATATTATCTATGAAAAAATTTAGTTCGATCCGATAATTGTAACATTTTCATTTTATCATCTGTCTCCGAAAAAATGGACGGTATCTTCACTTTCTCACCACTTTCTTTTTTAAGTACATATCTTGAGTACTCAAAATATACAAACTTTCTCTTTTTTTATTGCAAATCGCAATACGTAATACATTGTAAATCCAATAATAAGTCATCAAATAAAGTATATCAGAGTACAAAATAAATCTCAAAAGGGATAAAAAGAGCCATCACACAAGGAGGATAAGAATCTCCACGTAGGGAAAAAAATAAACTTCCACGTAGGAAGGATAAAGTCTCCATGAAGGGAGGAAATCTCTACGTAGAGATATTATTGTAATTTAAAATATTAAAATACTAACATCAAAATAAAGTAACTTTTTTATGATATGTTTGGCATAATTTTTTTTTTATTTTATTATTAACTTGAACAAATAAATAAGTTACAAAATTGTTTGGTATAACTTTTGATAATTTGTGAAAAAAATGAATATGTTTTATTAAATAAGTTGTCACATGTTTTTTTGTTGTGCAAATATTCAGAATATGTTTAAAAGTTATCATTACGACAAAAAGATGAGACTCTCTTGTTGGTATGTATTTATTGGTTTTAAATAAACTAAAAAAGTTTCAAATTGTAACTAAAAAAAAAACATTATTAATCTGGCCAAATGAATTGAAAAAATCAAATAGGTCATAATCTAAAATTGCAACCAAACACCTTTAATTATTTATTTATTTTTAAGCAAATAAGTTATATCAAATGTTTATTGTGATTGGCCTAAATAGTGAGATCTACATATTCACACAGTGTCTAGGAGGTAACAATGGATAATTATTCGGTCATTTTGAAATACCATGTGATATGTAATGTGGCAAATCAATCACGTGGTCAAAATTTTTTATGAGTGAGACATCCTAACTCAACTTTATTAGGTAATTAAAAAAGAAAAGATGACTAAATTTATATGTTATAATTTCTCATATATTAAAAATATCACATAAATAAAATCAAATAATATTACATGAGTACAAAAAGAACGTTGAAAAAATTACAAATTAGTGGCATTTTTTCGTAATAATTATAGATTCATCATGAAAAAATTTATGACTTTAATTATAAAAATTTGTAAAATTTATTATGAATCTATAATTATTTTTTAAAAGCACTACTGATTTCTTATTTCTCCAAAACAATTCCCAAAAAAAAAAAAAAAACAGAGAGAGACAAATATTTGTGATTGGTGCAAGATTTTTTTTTTATTATAAAATAACTGAAGTAGCACTCTGTTGTCTCTAGCCATGAGCCAGTGGAACACTTGTCTACAAAGACTGTTTATTTTCAGAAACGAAGGGTGGAATTGGACTCACAATATCATATTTGTTTTGAAAATCTGTCATGGGATTAAGAGTCCAAGGACTATGAAACCCCCCTCCAAAGAGAGGACTAGTAATCCCATGGGAGAGGTGGTATTCAAATCCAATCCTATGGGATTAGAGATAAAATTACTATTTTGTCCCTTATTTTACAAAAATAAATTTTAATATTAAAAAAATAATAGTATAATAATACATTTATACCCAAAAAAATATCAACATGAACTACTATATTAAAATAATATGGTATCAAAATATAATTTTTAACATTAAAATATATCAAAAACACCAAGGTATTTATGGAATTTTATATAATTAATCCCATCATAGAATGAGAAAACAAACATGAATTCTTGCCAGTTCGGTGGTCATCAAACAAATATAACTTTTCTTAATCCCCTCACTAACAATCCACGCACTAAGGCCGCGTTTATTTGGCGGATTAGATTAGATGGAATTGTTAGTGAGGGGATGGTTACTGAAGAGATTGTTAAATGTGGATTGTTAGTGAGGAGCTTAGTAGCAGGAGTCGTCGGAAGGGGAGACAATTCTCGTCTAGAATCGCGATTCAGCGATTCATTGCAAGATTCGTGATAGAATCGCATCTCCATCGAGATAGAATCGCGGATCTAACTAGATGGGAGTGATGGCGACAGAGAGAGAGAGAGAGAGAGAGAGAGAGAGAGAGAGACTAGGCTGCGAAGGAGAAGGCGAAGGAGAAGCAGCAGGTGCTAGGGTTTATGCTGCGAAGGAGCAACAACTGCTAGGTTGGGAATTATAAACATGAGAGTTGGGCTTGGGATTTTTTTTTAGGCCCATATAGTTTGGACTTGTGAGCTGTTTTATTTAGTGTTTGGATTATTAGATGATTTGTATCATAAACATGAGAGTTGGGCTTGGGATTCTTCTTCTTCTTCTCTCTCTCTCTCTCTCTCTCTCTCTCTCTTCTTTTATTTTATTTTTGTAAGAAAATAAATAAAACAAATAATTTTTAACAAAAACATTTTAAAATAAACAGAAATATTTTAGAATAAAAATTTTATAATAAATGAAAAAAAATCTGATAAAAGTATATAATTATAATATTTTAACATATGATTTTTTATAGTGCTTTTTCTTTTAAAAATTTGTAACATATATTTTTATTATCATTAGAGAAAAAAAATATATAATCTTACAATATATTTTTATATATTATATTATTTAATATATATATATACAAACGCTCCCTACCAACGATTCTTGGAATGTTTACGATTCCTCGATCCCGCTCCCGCTTCCGCTTCTGCTTCGTGCAACTAAGGTGAGGAGATTAGGTGAAAGTGTGTTTGTTTTGATGATATAGTGTAGGAGATGGTTAGCGATGGGATTGTTAAATTATTACTAAGCTGCTCAGACTATGAAGCCGACCTTCTAAATCATCACCAAACATGTTGTGGGTGAGACCCACAGCCATCCTACTCCAATCAAATGGTACCTAACAATCTTTTTACTAACAATGCCCACACTAACAATCTCACTTAATCTAACTCTGAAAACAAACGGGGCCTAGAGTAAAACAAATAGTAGATAATAATAGCAGATGGCATGAAATATTTATAGCACCTTTCAAATTTGATAAGCATAATCTTTTTTTCACAAGTCATAGAAGGACAATTTCGGCAACAAATGGTAAAAAGCAAACCTGCTTGCACTGTAGCAAAGTGCAAGCACCACTTATAGTATATGAATAATGTTTTAGAGCACTAAATTGGGAGCTCTAGAGCATCACTAATGATGTGGCACAGTGGCCCCCACCAAAGTGATGTAATGTTTTGGCTTGAGTTTGTTTTTTTTTTTTTTTTTTTTTTAGCTCATTAGAGCTATTAGTGGTCCAAAAATTAGTGGGATGAATCACCACTCATAGTATATATCGATATTGATATACAATGAAAAACAAAAACAGTGGACTTGCTCCTGCATGATTTTTTTTCCGGGACAACTACAAAAAAAAATCTCCTGGTTTGAGCCTTCTAACAAAATAAACTCTGAATTTCAATTTTGTCAATTTAAAGCGTAATCTTTTAATTTGTTTTCAATCTAAACTACTAGCCTACTTTTGTTAAGTAAAATCGATGAAAATATAGTATTTTACTTATTAAACTCAATGTAGATATACATAAAATGTCTAAAATATTCTTTTTCATTGAGTTTAATGACTAAAATAGGCAAATAATTTAGATTGAAAACAAATCAAAAGTTTAAGATTTAAATTGACAAAATTAAAAATTTAGGATTTATTTTATTACAAGGGTCAACTAAGGGTTTTTTTTTTGTAATTTTTTTTAATTAAAAAAACTCATTGCAGAGTGTTCAAAGTAGGAGTGACTGGGTGTTCAAAATTGCAATGGGAGAACTTGTTGAGCATGTATATTAGTAGTAAAAAAAAAGGCATTTGCACACAAATCCTAATTTATGAACTTATACTCCATTAAGTCCTAACTAAGATTTTTTGAACCTTCAAATCCTATTAAATTTTTAATAGTCGAAATTGCCCTTCAAACAATAATTGTTCATCATTTATGATTATTTATAAAAGAACATGATAATTTAACATTTATTTTGATTGTCAAAACTTTAAAATATCAACTTTCAAATTGAAAAAACTAAAAAAAAAAAATTATGTGCCAAAATATATATATATTTTTTGAAAAAATTGAAAAAACTAATTTTTTTTTTTTTTTTTTTTTTTGGTGCAAAACTGAAAATTGTGTGTCTATAAAGGAGCACGATAATGGAACATTGATGTGCAAAACTAGAAAGAAAAAAAAAAACTTCAAAAATTAAAAAACTGATAATGTTCTCAATTTTAAAATTGAAAAAAACTGATAATGTTCTCAATTTTATTGGATAGTTGAATCAAACCAACAAGTAGAAAGGCAAACACGCTTAATCTCTTTTTTTTTTTTTCAATCAGTTAGTGAAACAATTATTTAGCACATTACTATGCAAAATTGATAATGTTCTTAGCTTTGAAAATTGGAAAAAACTAATAATATTCTCAGTTTTACTAAATAGAACTTATTGGTTCAAAAAATCTTAAATAGGACTTGAACTATCATAACATTTGCAAATAGGATTTTTAGGTAATTAACTCTAAAAAAAAATCTGGGTTTTTAATTAGCTAAAGAGTACACAGTGCCACAGAGAGAGAGAGAGAGAGAGAGAGAGAGAGAGAGAGAGAGAGAGAACCTGAAATTGATTTAAAAGAAAATTTTCTATCCGGATGTTGTTTTGCTTATTCTCAATCAATTTGAAGCAATTCTTGAAGGAAAGTATGGCAAACTTATTGCATTTGGATGAACTCCATATTGTTCTTAATGATGGGCAATCATTAGCACGTAGGTCCCTTATTTCAGATGAAATCTCTGGCAATTCTTGAAGCTTCTTGCAACCATTCAAATACAAGCCTGACAGCCTTGAGAGTTGATTCATGCTTGCAGGTAAACTTTCCATATTGTTTCCACTTAGATATAAATGTCGCAATGAGTAGATGTGACAAATGGTTGTGGGGATAGATTTTAAATTACAGTAACTGAGATCTAGTTTCCATAAAGACTCTAACCCTGACAAAGCTGCTAGTTCCAAAGCACTGGAAGTCTCTCTCTCTCTTCGTAAAATGGAAGGCAAGAATAAAGAACTCCATGAATTAGATGCCATTCCTTTACACCCTTGTAAGGATAGTATTCTAAGCTTCTTCAGAAGTCCAATGGAGGATGGGAGTTGTCTAATTGCAGTCCAATCTGCACGAAGCACTTTCAAACAGTCCAGATCACCCACGTCTTGCGGTAGTTTGTCAAGTTTGGAGCAACCAGAGAGGTTTAAATCTTCAAGAGCTTTCAACTGACAAATGCTGTCCGGAATACTTCTCAAGTTTTTACAATTTCTCAGACTAATAAAACCAAGGTTGGTAAGATGTCTAACTGAAGGTGGAAGTTCACTGATACCAGTCCCATCTAAACGAAGCTTTGATAAACATCTCATATATCCCATGCCGACTGAAATGTTGTCAAGCTTTGAGCACCCAGAGACAATAAAAACTTCAAGATATTCCAATTGAATGCCACATGGAAGACTCTTGAGATTTTTGCAGTCCTTCAAGTTCAAACAAATAAGCCTTCTGACAACTACAATGGATGGATGAAGATTAACCAAACCTGTACAGCCTTCAAGAATCAGTCTTTCAAGATTTGGGACCCCTGTGAAGTCTGGGCTCTTTGTTAGGTATGTCGAGTGACTAAGATTCATGATTCTTAACTTGTCTAAATGCTGTTGAACAAAAATAGAAATAAAAATTACATAAATTATATTGTGTCAAGGACTTTACACCTTATTCAAAGTAATTAAAGAAAATGCATATCCATACCATTGTTCCCTCCCAAAGTTGTTCAATGCTGCTATAGGTTAAGTGAAGTTCAACAAGATGCTTTGGTTGAAATGTTGAAGGCATGTATTTCATAGGGTACCCTAAACCAATCAAGATATCTTAACTTGTTAGAAAGATATTTGAGGTCTCCTGAGAGGTGCATACAACAAATTTTGAGAATCCTCAAGTTCAACATCTTTGCAAAAGCTTTAGGCCTCAACTTCAATTGTTTTAGAAACCGAAAGTCCTTTGAATCTAGACCACTTGGGTCAGGATATTGTACAACTATGCCTTCCACTTTTTTTGTTCCCTAATAACCACAAGAAAACAAGAAGGAAATAATATTAAAAGGCTAAAAAATCATGCAGAGCTAGCTTTTATTAATTAAACAAGTTTTGAGTGTTCATGCTTTTTCTATAAGACCTCTTACGGTATTGTCCATCAATACATGTTTTATATCTTCATCACGCCATAAACCTAGTGCGCTTTTCCAGGCTCTTTAGGTGATTGTTGGAAAACAATATACCACCCTAGTTCTTGTATCAAATCGTGCATCAACAGCTTATTTCGGAGATAGTTATAAGAGAATTTTTAACAAGAACATCTATTCCAATAATTGGGTGGAAGCCACAACTTTCTAGTAATTTTGGTTATATCATTTTTGTCCATCCCTTTGAAAAAACATGCAATATCTAAGAATGTTTCCTGCTCTTGCCAATCCAATGCATCGTAACTTATTCTAAGTACTTCCTGAACTTCCTTCATAGGGCTTTCTTTTAGTCTTTTTAATGAACTTTCCCATTCATCTTTGTTTCGACCACAAAGAAAAGAACCTAAAACTTTGAGAGCTAAAGGAACTCCTTTAGCATACTTTACTGCACGACGAACAAGCTCTCTATAGCCTCCCATTTGCGGGTGTTTTTGGAAGGCTTTTGATTCGAAGAGTTCTGTAGCTTCATCTTCTCTTAATTCCTCAACCTTATAAATATGTGTTATGCCATATCTAGTTAACGCATGTCGATTTCGAGTCGTTATAATGATTCTACTTCCAAAACCGAACCAATTGTGCTCTCCTACCAATTTTTCGAGTTTGGTTGATTCATCCACATCATCAAGCACAATAAGAACTTTTTTATGACATACCATGTTCCTTATCATATGTACTGCACGACCTTCACTTCCTACTTTCAAATCCTTTTCCATTAAGATTTCAGAAATGAGTTGTTCTTGCAAAGTTTTTAAACCACATTTTTTTGAAACTTCTCTAACATTCTCAATAAAGCTGTAACCTTCAAATTGGCAAGAGATACGATCATAAACAGCTCTAGAAATAGTAGTCTTACCTATTCCACCCATTCCCCAAATCCCTACAACACGAGCATCATCCACCCCTAAACCTAGCAATTTAATCACTTTCTCCATACGAGAATCCATCCCAACTAAATCTTCGCCAATGCTTGAATATGTATGACTTAATTTTCTAAAAAGTAACCCGACAACTTCTTGGATGAGCATTGATTCAGACCTGCAAATTTAGGGGAATAGTAATAAATTTATTCATCAGAACTCAAAAGAGTTGTAAGAAGGAAAAATGTCATTAGTTTGGTCAAATGTGATTGATTTTACTCATTGCAATTGAAATCTATATATTATATAAAGAAAAGGGTGTTTTAGTGAGGAATCTTGTGAGAGCTTCAATATCTCATACTAATTTTCTTGATTTTCTTAATTTTAGACAATTTAAAAAATTCTCCATTGGTTAGCTTTCATTTAACTATATAAAAATAAAACTCTAATTAGTTTATGATTTCTTTGACAATTCCATATCACGAAAAGAAGGAAAAAGTGAGATTTTTTACTCATATAAAGTGAATCTTATACTCCCATTTAATATTATAGTGATGTGCATGTTTCAATTAAATATAATTTAAATTTAAAAATTTTAATTAATTAATTTTTTTGTAAGTTGGTTGGTCTTTTGACCTAACTGATTAGGCTGCATCATTTTTGATTTGATTGATTCGTTAGTTTAACTGTAATTTTAGCGATTTTTTCAAAATATATTGACTAGATTTGTTTGATTCGAAATAAACTAAAGATTGATTTGATTAAAGATTGAATGACTGAGATTGTTTGATTATAAATAAACTTCCCGCTTAAATAATTGTTAACTTTTATTTCATAATCCCACATCGAAAAAAGAAGGAAAAAAAATGAGTTGTTTCACTTATATAAAGTGAACCTTAATATTGTAGTATTGTGCATGCTTCAATTCAAGGCAGTTTAAATTTTAAAATAAAATTAAAATAATATTTAAAAGTTTTAATTGATTAATTTTTGTATAAGTTGCTTGGTCTTTTGACTTAACTGATTAGGCTGAATCATTTTTGGTTTGATTGATTCACTAGTTTAACCGCAATTTTAGCGGTTTTATCAAAATATATTGGTTAGATGTTTGATTCGAAATAAACTAAAGATTGACCTGATTAAAGATTGAACGACTAATTGCTTGATTAGAAATAAACTCCATGCCCAGATAATTGTTGACTTTTAAAGAATCCCACATCGGGAAAAGAAGAAAAAAGTGCGGTGTTTCACTTACATAAAATGAACCTTATGCTCCTATTTAATATTGTAATGTTATACATGCTTCAATTCAAGACGGTTTAAATTTTAAAATTAAAATAAAATTTAAAAATTTTAATTAATTAATTTTTGTATAAGTTGATTGGTCTTTTGACCTAACCAATTAGGCTAAACCGCTTTTTGTTTGACTGATTCGTTGGTTTAAAAGCGATCTTAGCGGTTTTATCAAAATATATTGGTTAGATTTGTTTGATTCGAAATAAACTAAAAATCAACCAAATTAAAGATTAAATGATTGATATTGTTTGATTCGAAATAAATTTTCCACCCGAACAATTGTTAATTTTTATTTTTTACAATCCCACATCAGGAAAAGAAAGAAATAGTGCATTGTTTTAGTTATATAAAGTAAACATATGCTCCCATTTAATATTGTAGTGTTGTGCATGTTTCAGTTGAAAATAATTTAAATTTTAAAATAAAATAAAATTTAAAAGTCTATTAAATTTTGTATAAGTTGGCAAGTTTTTAACCGATTTTACTAACGATGGGGGATTGACCTATAAATCCCATTTGGCTGACTTGTGAACCTTCCAGTCCCAAATGTGTTGTAATACTATTAGAAATCCCGATATGATGTGATTTACGTTTTTGCCCATAAGGTATGATTTTTTTAAGTTGACCTATGAGGATTGCACATGTTGCGGGCCTACCACATTTGGGAAAATGCACTATAATCCTTTATTGGTTGGTACATTAGTTTTGGACTGCCCACATCACCCACATCCTAGATTGGGCCAAAACATATTCAATGTAAAAGCCCTTAGATTCACATCGATTTCGGAAGAAGCCCACATTGGTAATCAAGATATATAGACCATCAAACCACACTGGAATAGGTCATGAGCGACAGTCAAAAGGTCTTCCTGTCGTCAGATGATTGGTGAACACATTCCACATCGATTGCCAAGAGACAACCCCCCACACCCCCCATCGGCGTGTCCGTTGTCAAACATTCAGTCCAGTTGTGGAAAACACAAAATTAAACAGTAAATTTCATTCCGATTTGAAAAATGCAAATTTCGGGGTTTTGCAGAAAATATATCGTATTTGATTTGATCTAAAATCCCATATGTGAGAATTGGCATGGCAACCACATAATCGATCCACATTTGCAGATTTGTTTGCAATTTGTTTCCGGATTTGAAGGGATTCAATTGTCAGTGAATGGCAATGTGAGCAGTTTCATAACCCACAGTGATTAGAAAGGAAAAGTAGCCCTCAAATCCCACGAAATCAGCGTCGAAATAGTTCTGCTAGAGTAGCTATGTGAGGGTGTGAACCACCCTTATCCCAATGACGATGCCGAGGAACAATGAGTATATGTATCTATGCTTTTATGTGTTTGGTGTCGTGTTTTTTAAATGTGGTTTGGTGGGTGTGTAGTTACTATATCCATGTTTTGCATTTAGGTGGGATGTACATGATGTAGTTCGAGGGTGGGAGGGGTTTGGTGTAGTTAATGTTAATGTTGTTAGGGGTGCTGCTGTGTGGTTTTGTTTTGGGGGGGGGGGGGGGGGGGGGGGGGGGGGGTTATGTAGGATTGAATGTATGTGGTGGGGTAGGGAGTGATATTCCTTCCCTAATCAGAATCGTAATCAATGGGATTGCCATACCAAACAAGTAAGTTACCACACAGAAACAAGGGCAAAACAGTCACATAATCCACCCAAAATCAGCCAAATAGGATCTTCCGGGTAACATTACCAACAAAATGAGACTTCCAAGAGTATTAAAAATAAAGAAGGATCTCTTGGTCCAAAACCCTCCCAAATGGGATTTTCCAATAATTTTCCCTTTTATGGATATATATGTTGTTTTATTTCTAAAAGGTATGTTTAAGTTTTGTGACAAACTTTAACAAAGAATAAACTACAACTAAAAAGTTTATAAAATGAAATTTATCAATATATATATTTTTTAATTTATTCTATTTTTTTTTGCATTTACCAATTAAATTATGACATTTATTCTATTTTTTTCGCATTTACCAATTAAATTATGACATCTATTTCTTATTGTAAACTTAAAATATACAATGAATAACATAACAGCTACAATATATATTCTAATACAAATGATAAAATTTAATTTATTCTAAATTATTTTTCTATAATTTTTAAATAAAATTTTTATTACTATTTAATTTTAAAATTATTTTTAATTATTTATTTAGCCCGTGCGGGCTCATATGCCAGTATTTCTTAATAGAAAGTATATGAGATAAAGATAATAATAGATTAGCACATAAACATATATATATATATATATAAATAACTTAATTTAAAATTTATGACACAATATTTTCGTTTGAGATGTATGTTAGTTTTTTGATTTTTTAACTTTTAGTTTGGGATGAATTTTTTTGACTTTTTAAGCTTTTATGAAAGGAAAAATAAAAAATAAAAAAATTATGGATTGATATAACAACTTTTAACTTAAAAACTAAAAAACTTATTTTATTTTATTTTTTTATTTTTTTTTTTTATAACTAAAATAGCCCATCCTCTTCAAAACTAACATACCAAACGGCTACATCATTTTATCGGAAAAAAAAAAAAATGCAAGTTACCTAATGATATTGGGATAAGGCCATCCTGATAAATTGGCAACTTGCTGCAAAGCATTCCTCCATCTTTGAACATTCTCCATTCCCAGAACTCCCTGTTTGGAAACCAATTCATCAAATACCTCCCCAAAACTCCCTCTTTGCCTTCTCACTTCCGATGGATCCACATGATAGAATATCGGATAAACAGTTGTGTTGCTGCATTCAAGTGCCTCCACAAGTTCATCCAAACACCATCTCGAAGAAGCATAATTCTTCGATAAAACTATAATTGAAAACCTTGATTCTCGAATCGCACTCCGGAGCTCCGGCGAAATCGATTTTCCTCTCTGGAGCTTTTCATCGTCTTTGAAGGTGTGAATCCCCTTGTGAGCCAACGCAGTGTAGAGATGACTGACGAAGTTGTCGCGAGTGTCTTCGCCTCTAAAGCTCAAGAACACATCGTATGTGTGTCGAGGTCGAGATGAAGCCATTGTTTAACTGGTTGGTGTAAGAAATTACTAGAGAGATAATTGGGAATTTGATAACTGAAACAGGAACTAGGATCTCACTCTCTCTCTCGTTTTTTTTTTTTTTTTTTTTTTTTTTTAATGTGGACTATCCTATTTACTGCAACAATACGCGTGTTGTCTTGCTTTCTGTAGGTATTTACTGTTCCTCTGCTTCTGTGCCCTTTCCTGGGTACTGCAATTACGCGTTTTCTTTTCAACTTGGCATAGTGCATATTTTTTTTATCCGTATTACATGTATTAGTTAATATATTAATATATTTTATATTATTATTATTAATTTTACTTGTTATATTAATTATAAATATTTAAAATTTTTAAAATTATATCATATTATTTGATAATATATTAATTAATATATCAATTGATATATTTAATATTATTTTAATTTTATTAAATTTATAATTATTTTATTTAAGTTATATCATTTTTATTTAGATCATATCATTTTTTTTATTATATTATCTTAGTTTTAACTCATATTTCATTTTATAAAATATCAAAAAATATAAATCTCTAAAATTATATCATATTCTCTGTTAATACACTAATTAATATATTAATTAGTGCATATAGCATTATTCTAATTTTATTGAATTCATAATTATTCTATTTTATTTATATCATTTTTATTTAAGTTATATCATTTTTTGCATTATAGTATTTTAATTTTAACTCATATTTCATTTTATAAAATATCAAAAAATATATGAAAAATGAGTGAGACTCCCAACTATAGGGATCTCTATGACCCCCAATAATATGTGGACCAATCATGTGTTTGTGTGTTTTTTTTTTCTTCGATCAATCACAGTTGAATAGCGATTGTGAAATTATATTTTTATTTTTTTTGGAGGCGATAACATTATTGAAAATATATTAACTAGGCACTTTCTAAACAATCGAAAGGATTTAAAAAGATGAATGATTAAAAGAGAAAAAGTAAGAATTAAAAAAAAAAATTCGTCGCATATCTATCTATACTCGTATATAAAGGAGTCCGGATCCTCTCCAGCGTGAATCCCCATCCGGTCCTCCGGGCGACGGTTCAGATGAAGCCACGTTACCCTACAAGAAATGCATAGTTCAAATTTGTTTCTTTAAACAAAAAAAATTCAAAACATACCACACTGAATCATTTCCTTTTTCTCTGACCCTTCTCTCTCCCTCACTGCACGCACATATCCCACCACACACACTCACTCTCTCTCTCTCTCTCTCTCTCTCTCTCTCTCTCTCTTCTAATAAAAAATTTAAAAAATTATTTTAATCTTTTTTATTTTATTTTCATAATATATAATTTTTAATATAAAATTTTAATTTTATAACATTAATATCATTAAAAATATATCTTTAAAATGAGATTAATATTAAATATATTTAATAAAAATTTAAAACAAATAAAAACTAATTACGATGTTTAGTTATGTTTTCAAATTATTATTTTTTAAATATAAAAATTAATTTGATGAAATCAACACACAAAAATCATATATTTTTTGAAATTCTCAAAAACAATTTTTATTCTAAAAAAAATATATAAAAATAATGACGTTTAATTTAATTTTATTAACCAAACAGATTTATAATTTTTTGTAAACGAAATAAAAAAATTCTATATTTGATTTACACCTATGCATAGATTGAATGAAGATTATTTTCATATATGTAAAATAAAAAATTTACATCTATGCACAAAAGTCAATATTTTCATATATTTTTTTTGGAATGAAGATTATTATTGAGAATTTTAAAAATATATGATTTTTGTGTGTTTATTTTTATCAAAATAATTTTTATATTTTAAAAATAATACTTTGAGCATAACTAAATATAGTAATTACTTTTTATTTATTTTAAATTTTTATTAAATATATTTAATATTAGTCTTATTTTAAAAGTATATTTTCAATGATATTAATTTTATAAAAAAGAAAATTTTATATTAAAAATTATATATTATGAAAATAAAATGAAAAAGATTAAAATAATTTTTTTATTTTTATTAGAAATGTGATAGAGAGAGAGAGAGAATGTGTGATTTTAACTTTTTGTTAGAAATGTGATAGAGAGAGAGAGAGTGCGTGTGTGTGTGTGTGTCAGTGAGGAAGGGACGGAGTGAGAGAGTGTGTGCTGTGACTGTAATGTATTTCTTCTTCTTTTTTTATATAAACAAATCTGAGTCGTGTGTTTATTTATAGGTAACGTGGCTTCATCTGAGCCGTCGCCCGGAGGACCGGACGGAAATTCACGTTGGAGAGGATCCGGACTCTATATAAAGCGGGAGGTATTGAACAGTGTTTTTTCGTCCCCTATGAAATTACTTATTTACCCTTTCGTTCAACTTCCAAATTCAGTTACTTAGGAGATGGTATAAACAAAAATAATATGAGGATATGAGAGTAATTTTGTTGTCTGCTGAATTCAGGGCAAAATTAGACAAAATGACTTTTTACCCTTATTTTTCCAATCTTCATCTGTGCCTGGCTGATTCTGGTTCACATAATGCGGGATAATTTCGGAAGGAAATTTTACATGGAATCATCTCTTCATTACATTGAACCAGCCACAGGAGAAATTATTCATTGCCCCAGGAGCATTGCTCCATTCCATTCATATTTAAGACAAGTATTAGGCCCGTTTGTTTGGGGTTATAGGGAAAGGATTGGGTTTGATAGTGAGGAGAGGATTGAGAATAGAAAAATAGTGAAGGGATTAGAAATTTTTTTATTTTTTTTATTTTTTATATATTGAGAATTTTTTTTTTTAAATATAATATTTAATTTTTTTATATTTTTTTATTTGTTTTATTATTTTATATAAAAATAATTTAACAATTCCTCATTATTAATCCCCTCACTATCAATCCTCTCACTAACAATCCCTTCACTATTAATCGCTTCACTATGAATCCCTTCTATTTTATCTCTGAAAACAAACGGGCCTTAGTTGCCTCCTCCAAAAGAGATAAACAAACAGTGGAACCCACTGTTTTCACCAATAACAGCTAGGTGGAAACACCACTTCCATTTGCCCCTGGGACAATGAATAATTTCTCCAGGGACACCTCTAAATAGTCTGTCTTTCCTTTGCTTTCTCCGTTCTCCCTCTCAAAACGGGCAAATTACATTTGACCCGAGAATTATGTTTATTATAGTTCCCTCTCACCTTTTGAAAATTACATCCCTTTTTTGAGGTTTAAAGTTTCATTACAGGTTACTTCTTTCAGCAATTTAATTTTTTTAAATGCCAATTTTTCCCTCACTGGGTAAATTACATTGACACTCCTCACATTTTAGAAATTACAATCCCCTCCACAAGGTTTAAAATAGCATTACCAATTGCCCTCTTAGTTAATTTTAGTTAAAAAAAAATCATTGGAAAAAATAATAATTGGAAAAAAATATATTTGAAAAAAAAATTATTTAAAAAAAATTAATTGAAAAAAAAAATTTGTTAGTCAAATTTTTAAATTTGTGTTTAAAAACCAACGTAAGATAAAAATTACACTGACACTCCCTGAGATTTATGTTTATTACACTCGAAAGATAAAAATTATATAAAAATGATAATTATTTTTTATTTTTTATTTCTTAGCCAAATTAATTTTTAATTTTTAAAAAAATTTGTAAAAATCAAGCCATACATAGCCTAAGAATCTTTTGATAAGTCATTTCTTACATTGGTAACTTATTTAATTATTTGTTAATTTTACGATATTTTTACCATCTAAGGTCTGTTTGGTAATCATTTTATTTTCAGTTTTCAATTTATATTTACAAAAATTTAAAAATATGTCATAAAAACTTGTTTGATAATTTTTTTAATTTATAAATTTTGTCTCAGTTTGTAAATTTGAGAAAAAAAACATAAATTCAAAAAATGAGTTTATGTTGATTTTTAAACAGAAATTAAAAATTTTGACTAACAAAAAAAAAATTCAATTAATTTTGTTTTCAAATAATCTTTTTCCCAATTAATTTTTTTTTTTCTATGAATTTTTTTTTTCAACTAATACTAACCGAGGGGGCAATAGGTAATGCTACTTAAAACCTTGGAGAGGGAATTGTAATTTCTAAAATGTGAGGGGTATCAATGTAATTTATCCAGTGAGGGTAAAATTGGTATTTAAAAAAATTAAATTACTGGAGGGAGCAATCGTAATAAAACTTTAAACCTCAAAGAAATGATGTAATTTTTAAAAGGTGAGGAAAAAATTGTAATAAATATAAATGTCACAGGGTGTCAATGCAATTTACCCTATCAAAACCCGTCAGAATTTTTCAATCTTGGGGGGTGTGTGTGTGTTGGGGGGTTTATAGTGTTGTTGAAAATGAAGATTAGCCTCGATAACCATCCATTATTCTGTGTTCGGTGGTTATTTTTCTAATCCAAAGTTGGCCATGAACATTTTATGCTAATTAAATCTCAACAATACTTCTTGATTCATGACAATTTTTTTGACAAATTTTCATAGTAACTAGACTTTTTTATATATATAATTAGAACAAATCTGAATCACACTTTACGTTTATAAATAAATTTTTTGGGTGTGTCTTTTAACTTCTCTTAAACCTTATTTACCTTTCAATTTCAATTTATAAGGACTCGATCTGTTTGAATTGTGTTTCGCTTTAATTTCATCAATTTATTATCACATTGTAGAGATTGAAGTGTGCCACACCATGAAATTCGTGTTCATTTGAAACTTTGACGGAAAGGTATTTTTTTAATTCTATTTTGTGTTGAAGGTAGTTATAGTTAGATTGTTTTTCTTTGGGTCAAGAGTATTATAATTTTAAAAAAAAAAATCATCAAGTTTGTGAAATTTCTTATTAAGTTAGAACTCTATTGTGAGAATCCGTATTTAATTATTTTTATAAATGCATTATAGGATGTGAATAATAAATTAATCTTACCTAAGCTATTCAGTATTGTATAGGTAAGAACTATTCCAATTTAATCACTAACAAAAATATTATTAGGAATAATAATTTTATGAATATTCAATGTCTTTCATTTGTAATTATGTTTGATGAAAATCCAACTTAATAATTACTCTCACTAAATACCTTAGTTAAAAACTTAAATTAATTGACTTTAAGAGATCCACATAAATACACAATTACACAAATTTATCATCCAATTTAAAAACAAAAGAAAAATAGTAATCGGTTAGGTGCGTGGTGGGAGGTTAATCACACCACCATTTGTATCGTTGCATGGCAAGCTACTAAGTAGGTTACAATGAAAAGTTTGTTATCATAGTTTGTCATTAAAGGAAAACAGAGTGTTTGGGAAGTTGGTTTGGGCTAAAATAGCCACAAAAAACAAAATAGGTTATTTTAGCCCACAACAAACAAAACATCACATGCAACCCATAATCATTACACTCTTCTCTCACAAAGAAAGTCAAAAAAGCCAAAAAGCCAAAAAGCCAAAAAGCCCTTCCCAAATCAAGCTTTTTAGCCCAGGCTAAAATAGCCAAAAAAACCAAAAAGCTAAAAAGCCAACCCAGTTCCCAAACCAACCCTAAGTGATTTGTGTGAATCTACATATGTGCATGCAAAGTTTTAAAAATAAAAAATAAAAAAAAAAAATCTGAGAGTAAGGAAGTGTTACAAGGGAGAAAAAGGATAGAGAAGGAAGAAGGTTGTTGCTTTACTATCATATCACCACCTCATTTCAACTTCACTACTAAGTAAGAAAACTTTCAAAACCTTCCCATTATTTTTCTTCAAATTCAGATTTTATTCAAATGCCTGAGGCTAAAAATCTTGATAGAGTTTTGTTTGTAATTGCATATGAATTTAGTGTTATATATATATATTAGATGTTTGAAGATTATTTATAAATTAGTAGTATTAAAATCATAACATAATCTTGGATTTAGGCTTACATATGTAATTTATGATATTAAATAGGTGATTGAAGATTTTATTTGGTTTATGGTTCTTAAATTTGCCAAAAACGTTGTACGAATTTTTAGACAATTTTATACTCAAATTTTCAAAATGGTTTCTCCACAAAATTGTTAAGATTTATGTTTAGATCACCCAGAAATTTTTGTATCAATTATTTTATCTTTGTACAAATTTATATAAAATTTTAATTAAATCTGAATTTTTAGACAAATTTTGCTTCATGTTTGGAAAATCATTAAAAATCCTATAATAGGCCAAATCTGATATTTTCTGAGTTAAAAGTGAAATTTGAGAAGTCTAATTTCATCGTCAATTCTTAGATTATGGATTTAATTTATAATTTTCAGTGTGAAATTATTTTAAGAAAATGTGACAAATCCATGTCATATAATTAGTTGAAATTTTGTAGAAATATTTATAATTTATTTTTGGAAAATTCTTTTTGAAAAATGACCATAACATGTTTGTTGAGCATTCCTGAGAATTACACAAATTTTAGAATTGTATAAATAATTTATTTGTAATTTTACATATGAAATTTATTTTCTAAAAAATTCTGGGCATAACTAAACATAAGTGTTGTGCTAGTCTATTTAATTGGATATTGTAAAATTAGTAGTTCATGCATGTGTGTTGTTATGATTTATTTTAGTAATTAAAATTATTATTTCACATGATGACTTGAATTAACTTTTACAATAATTTGTACATTGATGGATTATTGTGGAACGTATGTGTTAATATTTTCTGTTGAAAATTATATTAAAATGATATAACATCAATGGTGATCTAATTTTGTAATTATTAGTGATTATTATGGAAATTAATTAAAATAATCAACGGAGTGTACGAAATTAACGGTTGATGGTTTATATCGGTTGTTAAAAATTAAAATGGTATAATCTGATTTGTGATTTTATTTTGGTGATTTTTAATGCACTGGAAGAAAAACGAGACAAAAATTATCACTTGCATATGAGACAAAATTAATTGGTTTCCAGGTGTGCTAAATTGAAATTGGATCCTTGCAAATTGAATTGTCTTTTTTTTCTTTTTCTTTTTTCCTTCTAATTTTTCTTTGTTAATAGGTATCGTGCTATCACTAGTGCTTACTATAGAGGAGCCGTTGGTGCTCTGCTTGTTTATGATGTCATTCCACATGCTATATTCGCAAATGTTGAGAAGTGGTTGAAGGAATTGAGGGATTATCACTACAAGAAAAAATACCTTTGGCGACTAAATTTTTAGTCGCCAAAGGTCCATTTTTCGTCGCCAAAAGTCGCGTTTTAACCTTCCCCGACCAATTTTTTTGGTCGCCCGTTTTGTCGCTAAAACCTGGTCGCAGAAGGTTTTGGCGACTAAAAAGATTTTAGTCGGCAAAAGGCAGATGTTTACCGACTAAAGTTTTCGTCGCCAAAGCTCAATTTTCATTTTTTTAATTATACATTTGGCGACTAAATATTTAGTCGCTAATAGTGAATTTTAAAAAAAAAAAAATTTGAAAAAAATCTTTTGGCGACCAAAAGAGTTTAGTCGCCAAAAGCATATTTAAAAAAAAAAAAAATTTCCAACTTGTTGCTGCCAGGTTTCGATCCTGCGCACAACCACCACAGCTCAAACCTTGCGCACAACACTCCCTCCACCATGCCACTCATCATCTCATGAATATATATGTATTATATATTATTTATATAGTAATTTACCGCTATGAATACAAAATAATATTTATAAATATAATTTTTTTAATTGAATATAATTTATGTCAAAAAATAAATTATTTAGTACAAAAATATTTGGGCCACTTTTGGCGACTAAACCTTAATTTTAGTCGCCAATTTTACATTTTTTGGCTACTAAATGATGCTTTGTCGCTAAAAACTGTAATTTCCGCCCAAAAAACCTATTTTCGGCGACTAAATTTATTTTTTGTCGCCAAAACCTCAACGTTTGCCGACTAAACTCAGTTTTAGTCGCCAAATTGTCCACTTTCAGCGACGAAACAGGTTTTAGTCGCCAAAACACCTATAATCGGCGACGAAACTGAAGTTTAGTCGCCAAAACCGTGACTTTTGGCTACTAAATCATTTTAGTCGCCAAAAACAGTGACTTTTGGCTACTAATCAACCATTAGTCGCTAAAAGCCCTACATGTGGCGACTAAATTGCCTTTTAGTCGCTAAAAGCATTATATTTGGCGACCAAAAGAGTTTAGTCGGCGAAAGTGCGCACTTTTGGCGACGAAATCCAATTTAGTCGCCATTTCCCCTACTTTTAGCGACGAAAAACGAAATTTTGGTCGCCGAAAGTGTTTTTTGTTGTAGTGTATACAGACCCCAACATTGTGGTAATGCTTATCGGCAACAAATCAAATCTCCGACACCTGAGAGGGAGTCCCGATATTTCATGGAGACTTCTGCACTGCAAGCAACCAATGTGGAAAATGCATTTACAGGAGCGCTTAGTCAGATATACCGCATTGTGAGTAAGAGAACAGTTGAGGCCGGTGATGGTAATATAGCGCGGCTTTGTCTGTTCCAGCTAAAGGACAAACAATGTCAAAGATGACGTGCCTGCTTGGAAGAGAATTGGATGTTGTTCGAGCTAGGATTTGCTAACCACGAGAATACAACAAGGTGTATTTTCGCTAAATTTGTACTTAGATAAGAGCATGCATTAAACATTATGTAATATATGGAAGCAAAGTTTTTGGATATGTTACAAATACTGTCAAAGAGGATTGATTGATGTTATTCTCATTTTTATTTTTTGGGCTTTTATTATTTACTTGTATATTTACATCTGTATTGATTTTATGAAAACTCCACGCTTTCTTTCACATTATTTATTTAATTTTTGTTGTTGTTGTTGGGGTCTATAACTTGTGTCATATGCAAGATTTTCACTGTGCCATGTCTTTCGAGGTTGTTGCCTTGGAAGGATTTGACATTTTTAGAACTCAGTGCCATGCAATATGAGATCGACACTTTTATGAAAAACACTTAGAAAAAGTGTTCTAAGGTGTTCCAAAATATCTCGAACATGAAATTAATCCAAATAGAGGTCAAATGACATTATCTTATCATCTGAGGAATTTAAAGCATGTAGGATAAAGCTATGTCATCAACCTATGAAATGTAAAACTTAAAATGGAAATATAAGGTGCCGTTTGGTAACACTTACGTGCCGTTTGGTAACACTTACGTTTTCAGTTTTCTGTTTATATTTACAAAAATTTAAAAAACTCAAATAAAAACTTGTTTGGTAAAATTTTTGATTTATAAATTAGTGGTCTCAGTTTATAAATTTGGCCAAAAAATGAAAACACAAAAAATGTGTTTCCATTTTGAGTTTTCAGTTTTTTTTTTTTTTACCACCTAACACTAGCCACCATCCACCACCATTTTTCACCACCGTCTTTTGCCACCACCACCCACCCCCCACCACCACCTGCCACCACCCGTCACCACCACCCACCTGCCACCCACTCGCCACCACCACCTACCCCTCGTTGCCACCACCACCACCACCACCCACCACCCACCTGCCATCCACCCGCCACCACCCACCACCCGCTACTACCATCCACCGCCCGCTACCACCACGCGCCACCTACTTGCCACCACCACTCACCACCTACCTGCCACCACCTGCCACCACCAGCCACCCACCACCACCAGCCACCTGCTACCGCCACCACCACCACCAGCCACCTGCCACCCACCCGCCACCACCACCCACCACCATCACCCACCACCCACCCGCTACCCACCAGCCACCACCCACCGCCACCCACTCATTACCACCTACCACCCACCACTGTCACCCACCCACCCACCACCACCACCACCCGTCACCTACCCACCACCCACTTGCCACCACTACCCACCACATGCCACCACCACCACTGCCACCCGCCACCCACCACCCGCCACCGTCACCCACCCACCATCACCACCACCCGTCACCTACCCACCATCCACTTGCCACCACCACCCACCACCTGCCACCACCACCCACCACCTGCCACCGTCACCCACCCACCCACCATCACCACCCACCACCCACCCACCCGCCACCACCCACCACCACCCGCCATCCGCCACCCATCTGCCACCACCACCCACCATCCGCCACCACCACCCACTCCCTACCACCCACCACCCGCCACCGTCACCCACCCACCCGCCACCCACCATCGTCACCCACCCACCCACCCACCCACCACCTACCCGCCACCACCACTACCTATCATCCGCCACCCACTTGCCACCACCATCCGCCGCCGTCACCACCACCACCACCACCGCCGCCACCACCACCCACTCGCTACCACCCACCACTCGCCACCGTCACCCACCCACCCACCACCACCACCCACCCGCTACCATCCACCACCCGCTACCGTCACCCACCCACCCACCACCACCACCCACCCGCTACCACCCACCACCCGCCACCGTCACCCACCCACCCAACACCACCACTCACCCGCCACCACCCACCACCACTAGCTACCCACCACCCACCGTCACCACTTTCCACCACCGTCTTTCGCCGCGACTTGCCATTTCTCACTCTTTTTTATATTTTTAAATTTTTTTAAACATTTTGTCAGTTACCAAACGCGTTTGTAGTTTATGTTTTTTTAAAAATAAACAAAAACCAGTTTATAAAATTTTTGTAAATATAAACTGAAAACGTAATCGTTACCAAACACACCCTAAGAAACTAATATTGAGAGGGGAGATTTGCGCCGGACAGTTCGGTCGAGCTAAATTAACGTCAAATATGACGGACCGCACGGCGCCGAGCTGACTTCTCTATTGACACGGCCTAGCCGCCTGACTTGCACAGTCGGAGACGTTGACCGGCCTGGCACGAACTGGTCTAGCCGAGCCGTGGTTTGCACGTATCGGGCGAAGCTCGCAGTGGCGAATGGTAACCGAGCTAAAGGATAATCCGGGCTAGACTGAGGGTGCGACGAGGCCGGCATGCCTCCAACCGGCCAGCCGAGATAAATGGCTTCATGTAACCAAGATCGAAGGTAGCGCGTGGTGAGGCCGGCTTGCCTCGAAGCCGGTTAGCTAGAATTGACTGGTCAAGATTACCTCGGCCTTCAGAATCTGATGTATGCCCCTTCGCTGAGGGACAGGTCGGCGATTCATAGCTCGGTTATGCGCTTGTGGAGGCAATTCTCCACAAGGGGCAGGCCGGTCGTGGTACTCCGATTAAGTGTGCCGCCTGGGCCAATGGCGTGAGGGAAAGGACATCTGCTCCACGCACGCCTCAATACCGTTGGAAAGTTCTGCATGTACTGGTTGGAGGACAAAACCTTTACACGCGTAAGGTGGTAAGAGGCGAGCACTGCCACCTGTCCACGGAAGGACAGCAGAAGTAGTGCGCGCATAATCTTGAGGCTGCATGGCCAGCCTAGAAATGTAGAGGAAGACGAACGTTGGAGGTATGCGAATTCACTCTATCGCGAACACTCTCTCTCTTTGATAGCCTTCTTCTTCCTCCAGTGGTCTGACTTGATCGTCGGAGGGTCTATCCGGCACATCACCGCCAGGCAGCTCACCATTTCTGTGTTACAGGGAGAAACGCCGTCACGAGAAGCTTGGAGCACAAGGAGTACGGAAAGTAGTGAATATTTCGCCCTCGTACAATTGGCGCCGTCTGTGGGAAACTTTGATAATTCAACCCTTGTTCTTCAAGCCTCTTCGACCATTTTTCCATGGCCAACAACGACGAAATCCCGCTGTCCGTCGTCGATGGTGTCACTCCGGAGTATGTCCGAAGGAGAGATGGCCCCCCAGATGTTCCGGCTATGGCGGGCCTAGAAACTTCTTCGCGAGGTGCGCGAGACAAACGCGAGAGGAGCTCTGACCGTTCGAAGAGTCCAGAGGGCTGTCGGCAGCGGGGGGAGTCCCGTGCGCAGCGCTTGGAGCACAAACTCAAAGACCAAGACGCCCTCATTCGCAAAATGGCTGCGTAGATGGAGATGTTGAAGCGTCAGATTAAGGGGAAGGGTGTTGCTAGAGAGGGCGACCTCAGTAAGCGCACCCCCTCCCCTCGTTCTAGCAGTCGTCGCCAAAGGACTCACTCTGTCTC